>OZ012738.1:58872919-58935419 GCA_963859935.3 Lathyrus sativus | reverse complement strand
TTAGTGAAATAAGCAATCCACATTAGATTTAATAAACTCAAAATTGTTTTACCCATCGGTTTTATGAGAAAGCCAAGGTGAAAACGGGTATACCTGTCGGTGAAATGTCAAAACCAAGGGGAAATATATTTTCTCCATTTCAGAATTCCAAAAGGATCTTCATAGGGATTGAACCCATGACCTTTACACATACTCGTAAGTTTTTTTAAAAACTTGATAGGTAAAGTGTTCACTTTTCATGATGCCCTTCGTTACCTCGCTTGTAAAATCGAGTTAAGACCTCTTTTTCAACCGAGGTAAAAAGCGTTTTTTGTTGTAGTGAATTGTGTAAAACTTTTAAGCTCCCTATATAAAGGTGCATCCTTATCAAAAGTATCATAAATATGCATTTTCCTAAAAGAATCTTCTCCAATATCACTGATCATATCTTCTAATTGATCATGCATATCTTAACCAACTTCGTGTCTTTATGACATCACATTTTAATTTTTACCCACTTCACCATGACACATCCATATTGTATAATTTTGACAAATTTCATCACAATAAAGGTGATCAAATATTTCTTTCTTTGGAAAAAATTTTATATTCCCGCATACAACACAAGGACAATAAAAGAGTATATTATTGTTGGGAAGATTTTATTCCGCGTATTCAAGAAATTAAAAAACTGATTTCTCATAAACTGGATCTAATCTATCAGCTCTCATCCAATTACGATCAATAATAAAATTCGGAAATTTATATCAAAAATTTGTAGATTCATTTAATAATACAACAACACAATAAATTATAAAACAATATGCATCTTCATATCATTGAATCACAATAATATATAAAATTCCAACAACATAAAAAAAAATCTCAATACGACTCAATCACAACAACACAAATGGCAAGTTAATGCTACACATAACATACTAACATTCACACAACATTCTCACATACTAATATGTTACATACATATATAATCAACAACACTCTCACATATATACAATCTACATTCATACAACATACTAGAGGTTCATACACACACTACATAGGAATGTGGTACAACTTTAACAATATAACATTTAATAACGCCAAAACCTAAAACTCAACATGAATGGTGATGAAGGTGAATAAATAGATAAAACATCGTTAATTGAAAAAGATATTATGACCAAGAAACTCCCTTCGTGTATGGTCGCACTGATACGTCGTAAGAAAGAGTTGTTTGAACGTTCTAAGAAATGATTGAGAGGTAAGAAGATGAAGTTTGGAAGTTTGTGCCAATATCGCTTTCGTCTATTTTTTGCTAGGCACTTGTGCTCTTAAGAAAATAAACTAAATTTTACATGTTTTAATTGTAAAGAAACACGTTTCACCACGGTTGATAAGACAAATTGTAGTGAATCATATTATTTTTAGGTCACATGTAATATCGGTTGACAGATACAACCGTGGTAAAATTATTATTTTTTTATTCAAATATAAAAATTAATGGACACATCCTTTGTTGTGTAGACAAAATAGAAAAATGTTAGCACTGCGATTCGAAATTTATAATCCTTAACATATCACAACGGTTATTATTAATGACCGTAGTGATATATCTTTTAATAAAATTGAAAAAACTGGAGGCACTTAAATAGACTTAGATAATTTGGACATGTAGTGAGAAGACCAGTAAATTTTGTAGCAATAATAATAAATCAAATGGATAGAAGACATATAATTAGAGGAATAGAAATACCTATAAAGACTATAAAAGAAGTTATAAAAAAAAAAGGTGATGAGAATAAAATATTAATACGTAAGTTGATCTATATAAATCGCCCTACTTAATTGAATAAGGCTTAGTAATTATTGTTTTATGGACATCATAGTTGTCTTACTTCTTATTAGGGGTATTTTATTATGGTGCATCAGCTTTGGCCAAAGAACTTAATAAGCTATGCTTTGAGTTCAATGAAAAGAGTTCAACAAAATTTGAGTTTCATAAGGAGCATTTTATATGTAACTACCAATCTTATTATATAACTATATACCGATCTTATTATATAACTATGTTTAATAAACTAAAACTTTTTTAATAGAATGTTAAACATCGCTGGCTAGAAATCAAACGTTTTTATATGATTGAAACCTCCTGTTAAAGTAAGTGGCGTAAATATCATTGCAGTTATCTTTTCAAAGAACAAAATTGTTTTAATGTGTGGTAGTTTGAAAATTATTGTAAAATGTAGTAGTTTGTAGGGATGGAAAAAAACCGAATCCAACCCAAATCGATTTAACCGAAGAATAAAAAAAAGTAACAGATGATAAAAAAGGAACCGATATAACTGCAGTTCATATTTTTTCGGATTTCATTAGTTTATTATGGTCAGAATCAGATTTTTAATATGAATCTGAAACTATATTGAATCCGACCGAGTTTTCAATAAATTTGACAGCTCTTTAGTTTTTATCTAGAAATTTTAATAATAATGTAAAAATAAAAGGTCTGGACATTCAAAATATTCAAAATTTTAATTTGTATCTAGTGCATGATTTACGGAACATATTTGCTACAAAATTGAAATGAGAAATCATTATTGTATTAAATTAATATTTTTTTTAAAGAATACATTTTCCACACACTTTACACTTCCTTTTTGCACATCATCACACAATTTTTGTTTAGATAAAATAAAATTGAAGATGAGTTCTATGAAGCATATTTCATCTTATTAATATTTTGTTCCATTGTTATTTTCTAAAAACAAGAGATAAATGACCTTTTCTTTCTTACTTGACTTTTGTTATAACAAGGTATGTAAGCAACCAATCAACACACACCTTCCCTTTATCATCTCATATCTATGTAATAATATCCCTTTATCATCTCAGATCTCAGTAATATGTTATTATTCTATTGTATAGTAGAAAAAATACTTTATAGTAGAGGTTGTTAAGTCAGTTTACCTGCCACCTGACTTAAGAAGTGATGCGGTGACAATTTGGTAAATATTTAGAACATTGTTAAGTCAATTACATTTAGAACTGACTTTAAAAAAATTAAAGAAAAAAAATATAATTCGTATTAAATTTCTTAAGTCGGCTGTGTTTATTAACTGACTTAAAAAACATATTTATTAAGTCAGGTATTGCCCACCTGACCTAAGAAGTTTTATTCAAACTCTTCTCTCACTACAAACCCTTCTTCTTCACAACAAACCGTTCATTCAACAAATGAGCTCATTTGTTAAACTCTTCTCAGGAACCCAGAAACCCCCTTCATCTCCAAAACCTAGAACAACCTTCATCCCCACTATTTCTCTCCTTCTTCTCCAAAACCTTTCCCGTTGTCACCATCTTCGAATGACATCACCTGCGACACCCTTTCCTTTTCTCTATTTCCTCTCATCTCCTCTACCCTAAAAGCTCCACCTTCCCTCCACCGTGACAACAACCCACGCCTCTCTTCATTTTCTGTCTTTGAACAAAACATTCAATATCCTAATGCTCGCAGAGATGACTCTGTTGTTAACAACTATCACGACGTTAACATTCCCGACCCTTACCGGTGGCTTGAAAATCCTGATGCAGAACAAGTTAAAGAGTTTGTACAAAAATAGGTTGGTTTAACGGATTCAGTGTCGAAGACAATCGATGTTAGAGCTAAACTTGGTGATACAATAAAAAAAGGTCTCTGATCATCCTCGTTACAGTGCTCCTTTTAAAAGAGCTGATAAGTACTTTTACTTCCACAACACTGGTCTTCAATCTCAGAGTGTCCTCTATGTTCAGGTTACCTTTCACTTTCACATTTTTTATAATTGCCAAAAAAGTCATGTAGAAACATATTTATGAATTCATGTATATTAATTTCAGGATAGTTTGGAGGGTGAAGTTGAGGCTTTGCTTGATCCCAATGTTCTCAGTGAAGATGGCACTGTTTCACTTAACAGCTTCTCAGTTAGCAAAGACGCTAAGTTCTTGGCTTATGGACTCAGATCCAGTGGTAGTGATTGGGCCAGTATAAAGGTCATGCGTGTTCATGACAAGCTTCTTCAACCTAATACTTTGTCCTGGGTGAGTAATTATAATAATATCTCATACTGTTTTAATAATGATAGTAATGATTCATTGTGTTTCATTTTCAATTTCATTCAGGTAAAGTTTTCTTCTACTAGTTGGACACATGATAGCAAAGGTTTCTTTTACAGCCGCTATCCGGCTCCAACAATCAAGTAAGTCATTTTTGTCCAATTCTTATTCTGTTTTGCAATATGCTTCTGATTATGGTAGGAAGGACTAGGATTAGTTTTGTGTTTTCTTGATTTAGTGTTTTGCTAATTTACAATGTAGGGATGGAGATGTAGTAGATACTGGGACTGAGACTGATACTAACCTTTATCATGAGCTATATTATCATTTTCTCGGTACGGATCAATCGCAAGATATTCTCTGCTGGAGAGATCCTCAAAACCCTAGATATATGTTTGATGGAACTGTGACTGATGACGGAAAGGTACCATTGTTTCCTCCTTTCTTCTTTATTTACTCGCTTGATTTGACTATAAACCAAGAACTAAAACGTATAAGCACTTATCTTTGTAGGTGTGTCTTGGAAGTGTTGGGGCTGTAGACAATGAAGGAAAGTCACTATTATCCTTCCTCTCTGTGTTTAAGAAGAATTTTGGAACATGTGTGTTGAACATTAGAAAACTAGCATCTTCTAGGACATGTCTATCTTTCCTCTCTGCCACCCCATTTTGTCTTTGTTTGTTTGTTTCTATCTGATTCTTGTACATGTGGAGCAAGTTACTACTGTTGTTGACTGTATACACAAACATAAACATAAACACATGAATAAAGTCTTGTTCTTTGTACTACTATTACGGTGGAAAAAAGATGCAGTATCATAACAGTGTGTTGTTCTATGCGGTGGAAAAAAGAATTAATGCACCGACATATCAGTTTTTACTATTTTTTGAAGTTGAATTGATGATATTTGTAGGATACTCTGGTGTTGGAAGGGACCTTTGAAGTTTAACGGTGAATTCGGTGGGACATATGCCTCTATTGAGCTCCTAAGGGAAGATATTGTAGACTTGTGCATGGGTATAAAAGAATTAGGCATCACTATCTTACAAGTGTGGCTCATGTAAGTATATTTTATTTTGTAAGTTATTTTATATGTATGGGTACAAAAGAATTAGGCATCACTATCTTAAAAGAATTAGGATGTTGACTTGGCAACCAATGTTAGATGTTCTCCGGTTATGGCTGGAGGGCTGCTTTGGTCTGCTTTGTTGACAGGGATTCGATGAAGGCTCGGGGGAGGGGATGAGTTGTGTTGCCTGCTCCTTGTCTTTTCTGCAGTAGAAGACCATAGAAGTTTGCTACGCTTTTCTCCTTCGCCCATGGATATCTTTATTGGTCTGTCCGTGTGCTTTGGTCAGAGCTTCCCCTCTTTGAATTCTGTTTTGCAGCAGCTGTTTGTGTAAGGGACCATGGGGTGTGAGCTGGTTTGCTGTCTCCTAACATTTGGTGGTCTGCACCTTCTTGGTGGATGATAGATAGGAGTTGGGTTGGGCACTATCTGCTTCTTTTTATGTTGTTTTTTTTTTCTTTTGCTAGCAGGGCTGTCTTGTGGTGTTAATCTTGTAATGCTTAGGAGTATTCATGTCTTTCCTTGTTTGTTTTTGTAGCAGTAGCACCCTGTGCTATGAGGGAGTGTTTTGGTCATGTCCCTGCTTCCACTGTTAATTTCTTTGTACATCTTGTGTTTGGAATAATAGTACCAATATATCTTTTGTCATTTCAAAACAAGTTATATAGGAACATCTTGTTGTCCGCCAGAATTGAAAACCGAATGTCATTTTGGTTCCATTTTCCAATCAAAACTAGCTGTTATTTATTTACCATTCTATATTACTTTTCTGGGCAGTGAAGGTGCAGGTGGTGGCCATGCTCCTGATATCATCAAATTATGAGGTGTGAAGAATGTCCTACCCTCATCAACAAATCCTACACGTCCTTTTACATCAAATACCATAGACGAGCATCTTGACATGTTGGTATGAAAAAATAAAACAATAGTAATAAGTAGCTTAACTCTAAATGGAGTTGGACAAGCGAACCTGTTGGTATTTCGAAGGATGATTCATTGTCAAAAACTGGATTACTCGAGCAAATAAATACCACGGCTGATAGAAGTGACTACTTGTGGTACTCGTTAAGGTAGTTAAGCCTTTAAGTTTGAAAGATATTCCGTCTGACTCGTTAGCATAAATGATGTTGAGGTTGTGGTTGCTCACATGGATCTTGATATGGTATGCATTAATTTCCATATTTAAATGTACTCAATGCAATTTTAACGTATGCATTAATTTTTATGCTGGAGGGCGTCTCGTTGAGGATGGAAAATCTTCATTCTCAGATGTTTTCCGTGTAAGTTACTCTCCTAAATCGGTATTATAAGAATTAATTTTTCTAGCATTGAATTATTTCCTGCTTCAGGATTTGCAGGTCTTTTTTGCTTTAAGCATGGCAGCTATAGAACTTTCTCAATCCGGATCGTTGGTACCTGATTTAACTAAGGCAAAAAGTGCAGCTGCTTCTATATTTATGTGATTGTATTTGGCTTTCCCTCACTATCTGTTAGAATTGGTGTCTATACTTGTATTAGACTAATCTTTGGAACAAGTTGTAGGTTTCATAGTAGAAATAAGTTACATCAGCATTGTGATAATTTTCTGATATATACTTGTGTTAATATACTTGTGTTAATATACTTGGTTCTACGTAATTTTGTGATAATGAAAAGAAGAGTTAATTTTCTGATAATTTTGGGTGTAATTTGTTGATTGAGTTGGATAGTCTGATTTGGGGATAAATTGTTAAATGGGAAAACTGCATCTGATTTGTGTGATTATCCACAAAAAAAACAACTTCTTAGGTCGGTTAGTTATACCCGATTTAAGAAAGTAAGTTCTTAGGTCAGGTATAAATGGTTTCTGCAGGCTATACTTATTAAGTTGGGTTCTGCCTAACCGACCTAATAATAGTTTGTTAAGTCAGGTCCACAACCGACTTAAGAAGTCAAAACTTCTTATGTCGGTACACTAGTGGAAAAAAGGCTTTTTAAGTCGGTTAAAAATAACTTTTTGAGTCGGGTCCGAGCCCGACCTAAGAATTACCGTCATAAGAAGTTTTGACTTCTTAAGTCGGTTGTGGACCTAACTTAAGAAACAACTTCTTAGGTCGGTTAGGCAGAACCTGACTTAATAAGTCTAGCCTGCAGAAAACATTTATACCCGACCTAAGAACTTACTTCTTAAGTCGGGTATAATTAACTGACCTAAGAAGTTTTTTTTTTGGATAATACTTTTTTTAATATATATATATATATATATATATATATATATATATATATATATATATATATATATATATATATATATATATATATATATATATATATATATATATATATATATATATATATATATATATATATATATATATATATATATATATATATATATATATATATATATATATATATATATATATATATATATATATATATATATATATATATATATATTAAAGAATCGATTAACAATCAAAATATTTTAAAGATTGGAAGGTTGGAAGTTCATAACAATGTAAAGCCAGTATTGCTAAATTTGGTTTATTAACCAAATTAACAGTTTTTACAAATTGCAAGTTGTATCTGAAATTTACAGCTTGGAAACACGACTCAATTATGAAAATTTCTAAAGCTAAGTTGTTACATGAGGAACAAGCCATTACGTAAATCCTACAAAATCCATAGAAACACAAGCGACCATTTGTTTGAATAGACTTTTCGCATTGAAGCAGTCCTAAGGACTCCGCTCAAGCAACTCTATCAAGTCATCTTTCTCCTTCATCTGTTTTTGCAATTCCATCTTCTCTTTGTCAGAAGCTTGAAACTTACTTTCCCACATCTCTTTCTCTTCCTTCATCTTAGCCAAAGCATCTTGAAGTGTCTTCACATCATCAGAAGAAACAGGGAGTGGCGTAGGGAGTGGCATAGGAGTCACTGTAGTCATGGGTTTCTCAATAGGATAAGGCATCCTAAGCTCCATAGCCCTCTTCTTCACCCAAAGCGTGTAAGGTTCCAAAGCAATGCAAACTTGTCTTCCAAGCTCCCCTCTACCCAACCTGTGAATCTTAGTCCAGGCATGAGCCATTTTTCTTCTCAAACCAAGAGAATCATCCCCTCCTTGAAAGAATAAGCCCTCTAATAAAATATTCTTAGGCCTATCCTTTAGCATATAACCCAGCTGACGACGAGCTAGACTCGGGTTGTAGTTAATTCCGCCTTGTATTCCAAGAAGAGGAACATTGGCGAATTCTCCACAACTATCAATAATCTGGACATTATCGTAAACCGAAGAAGACCAAGTGATATCAGTATGCGTAAGAGACATAATCCTTTGAGACCACCTTAAGCAATCCTTGTTTTTCCTAAAAGCAGATGTCTGAGGTAAGTGTGAAACGAACCAATTATACAGCAGAGGTAGACAGCAAACAATGGTACCGTTTCCCTTAGAAGTTCTACTATGGATGGATAAATAAGTATCACCAAGCAAAGTTGGAACAGGGTTCCCAATCAAGAAAATACTAATAGCATTAATGTCCACAAAATTATCAATATTAGGAAACAAGACTAGTCCATAGATGAGTAAAGCCAATATAGCCTCAAACGCCAATGTGCGACCAATGTCAGCAAATAAAGTAGCCTTCTCAATCAAGAACTTAGCAGTTAAACCCTTGAGGCCTCCCTTAGTCTTTAGATTTGCATCAATATCCGACTTTGTCAAATGGGTAGCTACAGCAATATCTTGGGGCTTAAGAGCTTCCTCCAAACCAGTATACGGAACTTTATCAGAAACCGGTACACCCAACAAATAAGCATATTCTTCCAAGGTCGGCATGAGCTGATAATCGGGAAATGTGAAGCATCGGTAAATAGGATCATAGAACTGCATAAGGGTATTCAGAATTCCGTCTTCAATATTGGTAGAAAGAACAAATAAAAGTCTCCCATAACGAGATAAGAAGCCTGAACGATCATCTACCAAGGACACTAGCTTTCTCAACTCTGTAAGATCAGGAGCCCGAAAACCGTACTTCTGAGTGTTTCTCCTTCCAATATCCATAATCAACAATATCTGCGATGTTTGCAAAAGAAAATCTCTGAGATCCTTAAAAACCAGCTGAAACACAATGCTCATGAATGCATGAGTGCAAGATGCAACACCCACAAACAAGACATACAAAGCACACAGGTTCAAAGGTTCGGCACGAGCATGGAGCCAAAGGTAAGAATCAACCATCCCACAATGGTATGTACTATGGTTATATCATCACCTGTAGAACAAGGTTCTAAAAAGTTCCCAGAATCATAATTCCATCTTTTGGATATTATCGGCTTAAACGACTACTCGTCGGCCAACAATATTCTCAAGAGAAACTCATCTGAGTGTGGTATCGCGTAACGACCAATTCAAGTCTACACCCGAACAGCCACCGCACCACGTCCTAATAAGGCCAAGATGGGTTAAAGGGTTCTAAGGTCCTAAGCTTCTCAGGCTCCCAGTCGGAAAAAGTAATATCAATTACGACTACTCGTAAGACATCAGTAATTTCCAAAGGGGCCTCCACCGAGCGGGGGATCTCAAGTCAGCTTAGTAAGGACTACTCCACGTAAGCCAACAAGACTATACCACCCTCCTATCATAAGTGCACTCAAGTCCGGGTTAGGACTTATCTCACCACACAAATTACCAGGCACCAAAACAGAACAAACAATAACAAACAAGTCAAACAGAAAGCGATAAATAAATCAAAGTAGGCGAAACCCACTAGGAACCGTTGGAGTCCCCAGCAGAGTCGCCACTTTTCTGTAGCGGTAAAAATTGGGAGTGGCATAGGAGTCACTGTAGTCATGGGTTTCTCAATAGGATAAGGCATCTTAAGCTCCATAGCCCTCTTCTTCACCCAAAGCGTGTAAGGTTCCAAAGCAATGCAAACTTGTCTTCCAAGCTCCCCTCTACCCAACCTGTGAATCTTAGTCCAGGCATGAGCCATTTTTCTTCTCAAACCAAGAGAATCATCCCCTCCTTGAAAGAATAAGCCCTCTAATAAAATATTCTTAGGCCTATCCTTTAGCATATAACCCAGCTGACGGCGAGCTAGACTCGGGTTGTAGTTAATTCCGCCTTGTATTCCAAGAAGAGGAACATTGGCGAATTCTCCATAACTATCAATAATCTGGACATTATCGTAAACCGAAGAAGACCAAGTGATATCAGTATGCGTAAGAGACATAATCCTTTGAGACCACCTTAAGCAATCCTTGTTTTTCCTAAAAGCAGATGTCTGAGGTAAGTGTGAAACGAACCAATTATACAGCAGAGGTAGACAGCAAACAATGGTACCGTTTCCCTTAGAAGTTCTACTATGGATGGATAAATAAGTATCACCAAGCAAAGTTGGAACAGGGTTCCCAATCAAGAAAATACTAATAGCATTAATGTCCACAAAATTATCAATATTAGGAAACAAGACTAGTCCATAGATGAGTAAAGCCAATATAGCCTCAAACGCCAATGTGCGACCAATGTCAGCAAATAAAGTAGCCTTCTCAATCAAGAACTTAGCAGTTAAACCCTTGAGGCCTCCCTTAGTCTTTAGATTTGCATCAATATCCGACTTTGTCAAATGGGTAGCTACAGCAATATCTTGGGGCTTAAGAGCTTCCTCCAAACCAGTATACGGAACTTTATCAGAAACCGGTACACCCAACAAATAAGCATATTCTTCCAAGGTCGGCATGAGCTGATAATCGGGAAATGTGAAGCATCGGTAAATAGGATCATAGAACTGCATAAGGGTATTCAGAATTCCGTCTTCAATATTGGTAGAAAGAACAAATAAAAGTCTCCCATAACGAGATAAGAAGCCTGAACGATCATCTACCAAGGACACTAGCTTTCTCAACTCTGTAAGATCAGGAGCCCGAAAACCGTACTTCTGAGTGTTTCTCCTTCCAATATCCATAATCAACAATATCTGCGATGTTTGCAAAAGAAAATCTCTGAGATCCTTCAAAACCAGCTGAAACACAATGCTCATGAATGCATGAGTGCAAGATGCAACACCCACAAACAAGACATACAAAGCACACAGGTTCAAAGGTTCGGCACGAGCATGGAGCCAAAGGTAAGAATCAACCATCCCACAATGGTATGTACTATGGTTATATCATCACCTGTAGAACAAGGTTCTAAAAAGTTCCCAGAATCATAATTCCATCTTTTGGATATTATCGGCTTAAACGACTACTCGTCGGCCAACAATATTCTCAAGAGAAACTCATCTGAGTGTGGTATCGCGTAACGACCAATTCAAGTCTACACCTGAACAGCCACCGCACCACGTCCTAATAAGGCCAAGATGGGTTAAAGGGTTCTAAGGTCCTAAGCTTCTCAGGCTCCCAGTCGGAAAAAGTAATATCAATTACGACTACTCGTAAGACATCAGTAATTTCCAAAGGGGCCTCCACCGAGCGGGGGATCTCAAGTCAGCTTAGTAAGGACTACTCCACGTAAGCCAACAAGACTATACCACCCTCCTATCATAAGTGCACTCAAGTCCGGGTTAGGACTTATCTCACCACACAAATTACCAGGCACCAAAACAGAACAAACAATAACAAACAAGTCAAACAGAAAGCGATAAATAAATCAAAGTAGGCGAAACCCACTAGGAACCGTTGGAGTCCCCAGCAGAGTCGCCACTTTTCTGTAGCGGTAAAAATTGTGAGTGTAAGTTATTGACTAACTTAACTCAAAGAAAACAAGAGTCGCCACCGCACTTTTATTTTATCCAAATAAAGGAAAGGAAAAAGAGCGAACAAAACCAAAGAGTTCTAAAATAACAACACGAGACAGAGATCGGGGTAAGGGGGTTGGTTACGCAATGGGAAGGTGTTAGCACCCAAAACGTCTATAGTACTCTATAGGAGCCCTTTGAAATATTTACGCTTTTTGGTTTGAAAATAGTTTGTTTGAAAAGAGATTGGGGAGATGAGAAGATAAAATTTTTTTAGATTTTTGTGTTTGGAGAGACTTATCGTCTCATGCCTACGTACCCATAAAGTGCAATATGGAATCAAAACCCCGTAGTTCGTGGTACAAATGACAAAAATTTTTTGGTTTTGATTGATTTTAGATGTAAAGACAAGTCGTCATTTCAAGGAGAAAACTGCGACTATCCACCCACGAGTATTAAGACAACATCTGCGTCACATAAAGATGGAGGATTTGCTTGGATTATCAACAAGACTATCACTCAACATCAACGTGGAAAATGTCAAAGTCTTAATAATATGGGGAATAGGAGATTTACATCTCAACTATAGAAATGAATCATGTCTAAACTTTATGAAAAGTTTTAAAGTGAAAAAGTGCATAAAGGCACAAAAAGAGTTGATGAGTTTTTGTATTTTTTTATGTCTTTTGAAATTAGTCAAAGCATGATTAACATTGATTGACTTTTATTAAAAAAACAAAGTTTAAAAATTACTTGACGAAAGTCAAGGTTTTATTGCGAAAGCGGTTTTGAAGTTTGAAACCAAGAAGGTTTTGAAAGAGGGAGAAAGTTTTGAAAATTTAAGAAGGGGAGAAGATGAAGTGACTAACCTAAAAAAACAAAATAAGAGCTAGAGATAAGAAAGATCTAACCAACTTGTAGCACACTCCAAAGCAAGCAAAAATAATTCCATCCGATTTAAAGCATAAGCCAGTGATCGAGCCAAATAAAGGCTAAGATTCAAAATACTCCAAGCATAGGGAAGAAAGTCCTAATCCTAAGTCCAAAATGTCCATGAAGTCCAAAGTCTAAGAATGGTCCAAGAGTATAACCACAAAGTTAATAGCACCAAATTTTTTAGATGTTTTATCCTTTATTAGTGTTTTGAACAAAGTATGGTCCAAGTGGACAAAAGAGAAATGACATAAACATAAACAAAGATATGGTATGAAATGATAAAATGAAAGCATAAAAGTAAAAAATAAGGAGTAAGAAGAGAATATAAACAAAATTAAACAAGGATATTGTTAGTGAATTAGTGGTTAGTGGTTAGAACATATGATCAATGATGATTAATTCTTGCACTTAGACCAAGATTAATGAAAATTCATTAGAGGATTGATAGAATCAAAGCCTCCTAACAATGATTTTCATAGGTATTGGAGTTAAGACAAGCAACTAATCATACTTGGACTTTTAAACGTAAGTTTGAGCCACGAATGATCATTTTCCGATTAAGGGACACTTTAGCGCTATGTTAAGCAATCGTAATCGGGTTTATGTAGAAACCACGACTATCTGAGGCCGGTCAATAAAATGTTAGTGTTAATACATGTTAGAGAAATGATATATAAATCACTCTCCTAAAACATGCCACACAAAAAGAAAAGAGGTAGTGATCTCATCATAATCAAGATTTTTAATCAATTAATCAAAGGTAATCTATCACTATTCCAAAGTACGGAGAATTATCTCAATGATTATTCATCCATAGATTTGAAATAATGAAGATTAAACAACCTTGATAATCAACAATCTATGATCCATAGATTTCATCGATCAAAAATAAAAAGAAGAAGAAAGAAAATGAAATCATAATTTGAATCTCGAATCGATTAAATTATCGTCAATATCAATCACCTCTCTTGGTGGATAAAAATCAACACCCAAAGTCCATTGATATTGATGAAATCTTATCAAATTCAAGATCCAAAACAACCAACACTTAATCACAATATTTTCAAATAATTTTTTTTTAAGAGCTTTTTCAAAAATGAAATTAAAATACAAATTTAATAATAAAAGAAAAATGTGGAAAAGTCCACACGGTTAAGTTCTGAAAGAAATAAAAAGGAAAATAAAAAAAATAAAAAAAATAAAAGAAAAATATAATTGAAAAGTAGAAAGAGAAAACGAAACAGAATCATCTTCTTCTTCTAGCTCTCACAAACGAAAACATTCACGGCCATGGATGCTTGCTTAAATCACAACGGCGGGACGCAAAAAATACGCGGTTGCAATCGAAATCAAGAGCTCTTCACAATGGTACCAACAATTCAAAGAATCACAACAAAAGGTAACGGATCGAAAATGACGGTGAAGCTCAATCTACCTTCAAACTCAGGTAAGAAATCAATCCAAACTTCTTCTTGCTTCTCTTCTTCTTCTGAATGAATCTCTGGTTGAATTGATCTGTGTTTGAGGTTGATTGAAGTTAATTTGGTGGAAGAAAGTATGAGAAGAAAAGTGAACGAAGGTTTTTTTTTTTGGTAGTGAGGAATTTGAGGAAGAAAATCAGCAGAGGTTTTTTGGCTTCAAAAGCTTGAAGAAAAGAGTGAATAAGGTGTTCTATTTATAGATGAGAATGAGTGAAAATGATTTTCCGTTTGTGAGATTTTTTTCTGCGTTTTGGGATGCAAGTTATGTGTGACCTGTTGTGATATTTTTTCATGCCGTTTTACTTTTTCTTCTTTCAGCTCACTTAAGTGACGTGGATGAGCTTTATGACTCATATGGCTCAGATACGTGATGAGTTTGCTTTTGCCCTGTTGCAAGTGGCTCAGCTGAAAAATTGTACAGTAGTCTAGTAAAACTCTTAATATGGCTTACTTCCAATTTTTCTTGGATTCCATTAGAAAATCAACTTCTTCAGTTTATCGCCATCATTCACTAAGGATGATTCTTCTTTACATAGTGATTCAGAAATATTTCTAGAACCAATTTTTCTGTAAATCTTAGATAGTTTAGACTTGGATAATGGTGTCATGGTCAGAGAGAGACTCAATGTAACTGGCAAGCAAGGAGCACCCCTTCTCAGCTTCACTAATGACTCCTACTGCATCGAGTTCTTTCTGCAAAATTCGGTCCATAAAAATTCTCATCAATAAAAGGCCCATCAGTTGGATTCAAGAAATAACTCCACTTGGAATCAAACAACAAACACTTCTCTGGAGGCCTATAACCAACATGTGTCTTCAACCAATTTTCGGACAACCTTTTTCTGAAATCGTCGCCAAAGGAAAGCTTGTTATCTTGCATTAGAAGTCGGGTGCATTCCAGAAAAGAAAATACACTTTCAGGACTAATGGTGGAGGGATCTGAAGGAAAACTCAGACATTCCAGCACAAACTTCACTCCATCTTTAAATTCAGTAACAACACCAATGCTCTTCAGCTTTGCCTTGTACTCATGTATTCCTAAACCACAATATTTGTCACTGTAGTCAATGAAAGGGAGACAAGTTATAGAAGATATCAATTTCCACTCCGGACCATATAAAATGCATTGTTTTGGGCAAGGAGATCAGCCAAATCTGTTAGTGCACCAGGTTTTCCAGAAAGCGTCCATTTGACATTTACTAGTGACAGCATATACTCTGCAGAAGTTAGCACAAACCCATTCTCAAGTTTTTCAATATCAATAGCAGATTGCCCCTTTTTGAGTCTCAGCCTCATTATCGGTTGGATAACATTCACTAGTAAGAGAATTTCGGTCAGTCAACGAATCAATCCATGCATATGCAGGATGAACAAGATGTAATGCATTGACTGCAGCAGAAAATGCATTCAGCCTTCTCTTGTAACATCATGGAGCTTCCTTGGTTATCTCTCAAAGCTGCTTCAGTTTTCAAACGAGTAGAATACATGTACATGTAATTTGCTGCCCGTCGCCAATTATGCTGATGTAATTGAAATGCATAGAGTAACTTATACAAGTTTGGCTTAGCAGAAATATCTGATCGTTCAGCCTTCCAAGCCAGCAGCTCCTCGGTACTATCATACTCAAGAACCTTGCCTCCATCAAGCAAAAGAATCCGATCACAGTCAATAATGGTGTTGGGGCGATGAGCAATAACGAGTATTGTACAAGACTCGAATTCTTCTCTGATTGTTTTTTGTATAAGTGCATCTGTTCTAACATCAACAGCAGGAGTTGCCTCATCAAGTACTAAAATCTTTGATCTCCGCAACAAAGCCTTAGCAAGACAAATTATATTTTCCCGTGTCTATAATAATCTTGGAGAAGTTCGCAAATACAATGGTTGCACCCAACTTGCGGAACTCTGCCAACAACAATGCGAAGACCTTTTGCATGACCTTGTGGAGTAGCTGGTACTGGAATCAATTTCCCAACATTGCAGACTTTGCTGACTCCCAATTAAAAAACGAGTGAAAAACGGTGGCTCACTCCCTTCCATGACAACATATATTGGAGCCACCCGAGATATCTTTTCCAGCAGAAAATCATGCTCAAGAAATTTCTCACCAATTGTTAGCGCCTGCATTCTACTCTTGGTGTCAACCTCCTGGCCAACCCAGACAAATATATCTGAGTAACAATCCAAGATGAAAATGTCTTATGTCATTAAATCATCCTGGGAGAAGTTGTATATCTCCGTCACCTTTAAGTTTCCTTTTGAGAAGTTGCAACAAAATAGGTGCGGATCATTTTCAGCTTCCCTACTAATCTGATTAACGACTTTTAAAACAGATGTTTTCAAGCCACACTTAGAATTTGCAGAGTAGCAAACATGAGAAGAAGTGACAGTCCCATATTCAATGCCATTATACCTATGTTTTGCACTTGGCTGTGAATGTCCTTCATTTGTAGAAGCTATTTTAAAATCAGCAAGCTCGCGTGTCTTGCATATTACATCAGTGGACTTAGAGGTGTAGCCATGGTTGTCCACAACATGATTTGATGCCACGGAGTCAGATGATTGCAAGTTATGGATGCTCTTAGTATCTGCAGAACTTGGATCTTTGCCAATCCTGGAAAATTAGGAGAAAAAGGGGTGTAGAGGTGATGATAAGTTACAAGTGGTGAAGCACGCTCGGCAACTACATCTACTCTATCTGCTTCAAAGTCACATGCAGCCAAAGATGCTTCCTCTGGTGATACATTCTCTTCTATGCTGCTAATGCTCTTTTTAATTTCTGTGTCATTTTCAGGTCGGCCTCGCGCCTTCTGTTCTTTCTGCCTAAGCTTTCTGGCGTTTTCTCTCCAAAATCTCAACTTGTCTTCTCTGAGCAGCTTTTGTCCTTCCCTGTTGCAGGATCAACCCATGCATAGACAGCAAGGATATCGGACATTCTAGCTAAATTTCTCCTGTCCTTATAGAATTCAAGATGACTATCGATCCTCACAACATCAACAACTATCCTGTGCAAAGTCCAAAGCCATTCTGATACTCTATCTTCACTGGCAGCCCATCCTTGAGACATCGAGGCACTTGTCATCGCTGCCTGTGGCACATCTGATATTTTTAGTTGATTTACTATCCGTGTTTCATAAACTGGATCGTCAGATGAAAATTCTGGTTTATCTTCATCAGCTGAAGCAACTTCAATTTCAGAGTTTACAGGATGGAAGGTAGTAAGAGATTGGCCATTTGATTCAATAACTAAGTCTACATTGTTATTGACATTGAAGCTATGCATTGACTCATCTTCTAATCTTAGTTTACGTCGTGCAGAAAGTTCATTGCCATGCTCTATGACCGAGTTTTTATCTTCATCGCTCTTTTCAAACAGATTGATGACAGGTAAAGGAGGAAAATCAAAACTACTGTCAATCATATTATGAGATCCGTCTGGTTCCCTCCCTGTCTTTGGGGAACTGCAGTATGGATGACCAGAAGAATCATAAATTGCACTACTACCTATTCTTGCTCTCAAATTAGCTTGGTCAGCCCAATTATCTGAGCTTTCATGATGACATGTGGTTCTCCAGTCAAAATCCAACATGAAATCTCAATCCAATCAGCAGTAAAAACTCCCGCCGCAACGGAAACAATGGTCAAAGCAAACTCGGTGAACCTCTCAAATTTCTTCTGCAATCCAGCCGGCTGATCATCCACCCGCAACACGTGAATAATCTTAGAAAAGTAATGCAAATAAACCACAAGCGTTGTTCCATGAGAAGTGTTATCCAATTCAAATAAAGATTGAGCATCATCAAGTAGAGACTGTGCTTCACATTCCCATGCACTAATATTGCTCTTGTTTGTTTGTGACTGCATGTATAGCAGACTCAATCAGCAACTCCAAAACAAATATGTGCCTTTGGATTTGATTCAGTCTGTATCCTGAGCTTGAAAAAGATCAGGGATTTGTGGTAGTCCAATCTTGATATTTACCATGAAAATCTACACTGAACACATGTTCTATAACTGATGTCATTTTAAAACGTGCAGGCTCAACAAGAAACCTCCTGTTGAATTCATGAACATTTGTGCCTCCTATTCTTGTAGACATCTGGCTGTGGGAGAAAGCAGTGGTGATGGAGAGAGCGGCGCTAGGTTTCTCTTCGACCATGAGAACTTTGGGAAGTGCCATGTTTGTGTTGAACTACCAGTTTCTGCTACTGCGATTGTGAATGGGTGCTAAGTGTTTCAAGGGAAACATGGCCATAAAACATAATCTATCATGGTTTCACAAACAAACCTGCTTGTGGCGAACAACGACCTAGTCTACGGCGTTTTCCGGTGATACCAGCATCAAACAGCAAGCCACACTCACTTTCAACATATTCACTCTTACTGACCCCTTTTTCCTTGTTCTATTTTAAAGGCATGCTGATTAAAATGTTGTTGTAGCTTCTCATTTGTAAAACTAATACAGAATTGCTCGAAACTATCAAACTTAAAACTTTCAAATCCATAGGTATCAAGAGATCCATTGAATAGCTTTTGAATTTGAATTTTACATGGCGAACAATTCTCAACATGGCATAGCTTCGAACAATCATGTATGCCACAACTAAAGCGCTTGCCACATACTTATGAGCATGTAGGTATTGGATCAATGCACTTCTTTTGTTCAACATACAAATTCTTTTTCCACAATAGTATACATGTGCATGAGTCCATAAAATTTTTATTGATGGCAAGGCTTCGTAGCATGAACTCTCAATTTCATTGTAACACCAACTTGACTATTTTCCACACACCTCTTGATTATGGATAGATTCAAAAATGAACTACTGAATAACTTGTATCCAAAGCATCAACCATCAACTTAAATCCTTATTAAAATGCTCTGAATTTCTGATTAAAACTGGATCAAACTTCTCATAGAACACTGCTTGAAAGCTTGATGAATTTCGATACAGGACAACTTGACCTTGAACGATCACATTGCTTGAAAAAATAAGTAGTTTGTAATTGAAGCAATATCTTGATAGTTTAACCAAGATGAGGTCAAACGTCCATCTGATTTAAACTTGAATGAATGTCTTTGCCATCAATCTTCCTGCAAAACTCTAAACACACAGAGAAGAAAAAACAAAAAATATTTTTGGTATTTTGATTAGATGTTAGTAAACAGAAACAAACAAAAAGAAAGTAAGAAACCCATAAGGGTGCGAAAGCCAAAAGTATGACCTTGTTTGCGGAATGATATGCCAATGAAATGTGGGATCTTAGGGGTAAAAATTAGGGTATTACACTACCCAAATAGTTCTTATGCACTTTAGGATTACTATGATACAATGCCATGTAATCCTCAGTTCCATTAATCAAACAGTTCTGAAAAACAAACCATGTAGTTTTTGAAGGGTCGGTTCTACCATGAGCTGTGATTGCATTGTTCTCGCCTTTCTCTGGCTTGACTTGTCTAGGACGAACCAGAATTTGACAGTCTTGAAAAATTGCAGCTGAATTTCCAAAGATGAAATCCACATTCCCTATAATGCGGCATGATTTGTAGAATTGGCGCAGGGAATGAGCATAAAGAGTGTCTTGATTTCCTATGAACTCGCAATTCTCAATCACAGAAAGATCACTGTCTAATCTTAACGCCACTGCTTGATGTGCATCAGGACCTGCTGTGTTTTGAAATGTCAAATCCTTTGCCATGAATCCATCACCAAGAACAGCTGCAAACACCAATCAAATAACCCAAAATTTAAGGCATGTGAAAGCAAATGTTCACTAAACATGTAATTAACAGGTTAAACTTTAAATCAGACAAATCAAAATCAAAGTGAAGATTATGCTGGTGGTAATAAGAGTACTATCAATTAGAGGGTTAACGACATACTTAGGATCCAAAAGGAAAGAGTAGTGTCGTAGAAGAAAAGAGATTGAAGTTAGGGTAGCTGCTGCAAGGCTTCTTCCAAGGTTCTTGGCATTCTCAAGAATTTCCTCTCCTTTAAACAGAACTTGAGATGCTCTATAAAGATTAAACATGTCTGTCACAACTTGGTTCAGCTGTCCCGCAAAGCAGAAAAATTCACCATTTTTCTCAAAATGCTTGAATACATCTGCCAAATTAGGAATCAAAATTGAAATTTTCAATTCATCTGTAGAGATCATTATATATATTTCTTCAAACCAATATGAGAAATTGATGGAGATATCGAACTTACTGGGTGAAACATGGTGGCCATGCAACCTTAGAACTCTAAATCCCATTGTTGTGTCATCAATATCTTGAACTTATGAATTTCTTGCCCAGCAAATACCTTTCTCCGTCCAGTATCTAAAATTTCCAAATCACATTAATCAAGTGAATAATCAATCTTATAGAAGATAATGCATGTATGTATTCTCAAATTCACACATTTTTTTTCGAGTATTTGCATTTGTAAATGAACTTATCCTATGTGGAGTGTACCTTAACAGATAGTTCACAGAGTCCTTGATCTCATGCTTAAAATATCTCGAAACTCCAAGGCGTTCTAGCCAATCCACAGCCCACACATGTTCAAACAAGTCCACCGGGAAGACATTTGGAACTGGCAAAATAAACATTTCCTCCGAATTTAATTATTAACAAAAACAACTAATAGTACATAAATTAAAAAATATGGTAAAATGTTATTTTGTTGAAGAATTTAACCTCCTCCATTGAACTTTTCCACAATATTGTGCAGGTAGACGAGAGCATCTTCGTCACCGGTTTGCGTAATAGCAAAAGCTGTGGAGGATGGAGAGAACAAGAAGGACCCATCTTGGGAATGAAGCACACATGCACATCTCATGCAACCTCATTGAGGATTTACAGTGGAATTTACATCCAACCTGCAAACTAAGGAATTCCATACTTGAACCAATATGTACATTTTTATTTTGGTTAAATGTTGCATGCATATATGATGTTTGGGAATCCATTAAACATCTCCCTATTGAATGAAGGTAACACTCACCAATGCAGTGCCTGCGAGTGCCACAAGTGCTGATAAAAAGTTGAAGAACAAAGCTTTTGGTATGCTGAAACCCGATATTATCAAAATACCAAAATCACCAATCTGTATGCAGAAGAAACAAAATGCTTAAGACTCCTGTTGGGAAACAAATAAGATCGGAAACAGAAGATATAAAATGCAATACAGATAATGACAAAATTAATTCAGTATAGAAAAGTAGTAGGAAAAAAGGAACAGTTTACTACACCCAAACCATTATATGGATTACAAAGTAATTATGACATTATCTTCATTTTAACTGACTAGGAATTAAAATTTATATAATTTATACAACACTTCTTTCTATTCCAACGAGAATCCTACCCAAGTATCTAAAAATACATAAGTATTTCACATAGATGATACATGTATTGGCCGCCAAATAACTAATGGAATAATATAGTTATGATATTTGTAAGTTTACTTGAAACATGTGCAAATCAACTATTTTTCAATACCCAAATCAAAAGCACTAAATATGATCAGCAATAAGGAAAATGAAGTGCCTTCCAGCTAAACTTGAGCTAATTTTTCTTGTTCAGATTAGTAGCCAAAATAACTAAGCATTTGATGTAGTTCAAGCAACAAGAAAAATGAAAGAAGTATAACCATATAAAATATTAGGACACGACAAACATACATATTTGCTGCATGTCATCAAATTAAACAGACAAACTTTAATACCTTTTGTAAATTTTATGCCTAACTAAATGAGACGCTGAGGTAAAATGTTATGAATATTGACATCAAACTGAGTATGTTATTGGATAAGGATGAATTTGAACCTCTTGAGGAATTTCATGTGCCAACAAAAACAGAGTTCTAGACCAGCCACCAACTGATCCATAAAGCATGAATGCACTTCCTAATGCAATTCCATCAGTGAAATGCTGCAATATTAACAGAGTTTACATGAATAATGGAAAACTTTTTTTCAATTAAACAAACAAAGGTAAATACAACTTACAACTCCATCAGAGAAAAGATTAAGATAGCCAAACACAAGACTACTTGCTGGTCTAACTGGTTCTTTAACAATTGAAGGTTTGATATTATCTGAGGAGTTATCTTCAGCATTATCATTGAGACTATCATCTTTGGTTGTATTGCTTCCAATTCTCTGTAATGCAAGAATTCATACATCATATGGCAGTTAGATGTTTCTCATCAGTCATCATTTTCAATGTACCTTTCAACCTAAATGAGGCTAAATCACACTAAGAAAATAAGCTGCTCGGGTTTCACCTCTAAACAGTACTACAAATGATATGAAGCAATTATATATGTCTAATAGCAAACCTACTATGGGTTTCACCTCTAACAATGTCATTAAAAAAGCACACTTCAATCCATTGTTGATCTCCAAGTTGGTAGTAAAATATTGAAAGGCTATGTGATGAAAATAAATAAATGGAGCATGTTTGATGATTTGCGGATGGAGGAGATGACAAAATGCAGTCACCAAAAACAGTGTTGTTGAAGTGGTGGGAGAATGATTTTGTTAAGGTTATATGGATTCCATAGAAACAAGTTACTAACATATTTTGATATAATGTTTTCCCAAAGAAACCAACCATGTTGAACTGTTAGAAGCTTTGATTTCCCAAATTCTAGAATCCATCTTGAATAGGATTTAGATGTATCTGATATACTGCAAAAGGTT
The DNA here is from genome assembly GCA_963859935.3 of Lathyrus sativus. Taxonomy (NCBI): domain Eukaryota; kingdom Viridiplantae; phylum Streptophyta; class Magnoliopsida; order Fabales; family Fabaceae; genus Lathyrus; species Lathyrus sativus. Next base: position 58,912,450 of record OZ012738.1, on the reverse strand, counting down.
TGAGTCTTGAGGGTTTTACCAGTGAAATACAGAAGCATAGGTTTTCTCTCATTCCATATTCAATTTTGATTTCTCTAAAAATAGAACAAAACCTATTAAAATTAAAATAACTAAATCAAAAGAAAATTAGAGTTAATGGAATTACCTTGAACACGTATCCTCTCAGCTTTTGCAAATCCGAAGACCTGTTTCAGAGAATAACATTAACAATCACAAATGAAACTGCTCAATCCCTTAGTGAACCAGGAATGAAAACCTAGCATATATATAGAGAATAAAATAGGAATAATTTAGTTTAGAAAATCCGAGATTTTACTTTAAACACGGGATTGAACAACCGAACCGAGGAAAGGAAGGGATTTTTTTTAATAATTTTTTTCGCCTGTCTACAGAACATCATTCTTTGCAGATATTAGTTCATAAAGAACAACTCCAAAAGCATATACATCTATTCTCGAAGAAACTACCTCTGATTAAGAACTATATTAATAATTTTTGTATCAAGATTTGCGTGGCTATTTGCGAATTCGCTTCGTCTTCTGTTTCACGGTGAGATTCGGTCGCGTTAGGGTTTGAAGGCCAAATCGATGTTTGTTGAGGATGTTTTTTCAAAATGTGGAGGATGTACCTGACCGATTCGGTACCAAAGGTGGGAATCAAATGTAGCAGCGGTGAGGATAACTTGAGGGAAGGTAGTTGCGGAAGTGATAGTGCCATTGAAGAAGATGCCAAGGCCAACATTGCCAACGCCATGAAGTGCTTCACTCCACCACTGGTAACCAGGGATGCCGAGTCGGGGAATGGGAGGGGCTGAGTTAACGAGTTGAGAGAGTTTCTTGTCCAATGTGAGTCTGGAAACAAGGTCTCTGGTTCGTTGTGTGATGGGAAGCTTTGGGTTGCAAAAAGGGTAGGATCTGGTGGAAGGATTTGAAGAGTCACAAGCAAATGGAGGTGGTCGAGTGAGGGCCAGGTTGAGAAAAAGGAAGATGATGGCTACTCTGATTTTGGTTTTGGTGGAGAAAATATGATGGTAGTTGATTTTCGACAGAGAAGTGAAGAGAGGCGTGGGTTGTTGTCACGGTGGAGAAGAAGGGTTTGTTGTGAAGAAGAAGGGTTTGTAGTGAAAAAAGAGTTTGAATAAAACTTCTTAAGTCAGGTGTATTACCTGACTTAATAAATATGTTTTTTAAGTCAGTTAATAAACACAAGCGACTTAAGAAATTTAATAGAAATTATATAGTTTTTTTTTATTTTATTAAAGTCAGTTCTAAATCTAACTGACTTAACAATGTTACAAATATTTACGAAATTGTCACCGAATCACTTCTTAAGTCAGGTGGCAGGTGAACTGACTTAACAACCTCTACTATAAAGTATTTTTTCTACTAGTGGTAATTTTTAGGTCGGGCTCGGACCCGACTTAAAAAGTTATTTTTAACCGACTTAAAAAGCCTTTTTTTCACTAGTGGTATGTAATATTCTCACTACATCACTCTCAATCTACCAGATATAATGCACTACCATGAGCACCACCAAGAGGGACACAAGGAAGATGAATTAGTGTGTTTTATGCCAAGACTCGATGTGGAGGTTAGAACTGCAGCTAAGAAAATTGAAAGATGAAAACGATAATCTTTACAATATGTTGAACTATCCAACCAAACCAATCCATTTATCCAAAAAAAAAAAACCGTAATTCACAAAAATTAATTTATCGACAGACGAAATTGGGTTCACATGACAAATGTGATTTACCTCGGATTAAGGTTTTGGACCGCCACCATCCACATCACCGTTTGTCCACCCACCCGTAGTTTAGTATATTAAGTGGAAAACTTGTATATATTGGATTGTATGGGTAAACAATTTCCTATTTTGATGTGTACTCAAAAGTGTGAATTTCTTTTTTGTTATAGAATTTATATCTCATAATACCATATCATTCAACACTATATATCACTCCGCCATAATTTCAAATAAAAAAACTAACACGTAGACACTGCCGCCCAATTAAAGTACGACACTTTTAAAAAATAAATTCTACCGCTTATTAAAAGGGCATGGGTGTCATCTTAAAAAAATAAACTCTACCATCCATTGAAAGAATGATAATAGACAAATTGATTTTTTTTTATAATTGACATAAATATATATATTAATATTAAAAATATTAATTAATATATATTAATATTACTAATATTACTAATATTAATTAATAATTTTAATTAATATATATATTAGTATTAATATGTATTATTTAATATATATTATTTACTATATATTAATATTAATACAAGTGTAATATTATTATATATTAATTAATAATAATATATTACACTAAATGTAATGTTATTAATATTAATATATGTTAATTAATATATTTAATTGAATATATTAACAATTAACATAATTATATAAATGAATAATATATAATAAAATTAACTAATAATATTAATTAATAATATTTATTAATATATAATTATGTTCATATAATTATTATTAATATATTAACAATTAATATTATTATGAATATATTAACAATTAATGTAATTAATAATAATTATTAATATAATTAACAATAAATAATATAAATTAATATTAAACATAAAATTTTATTATTGTAGTATATTTCAGTCTTTGCAATGAACGAAACTTTTGACTATTTTATTATTTATTCCCAATTTCGGCATTGCAATGAGCGGAATTTTTAAAAAAATTATTATTTATGTACAGTGTGGCCACTGTAATGGGCGAAATCTTTGAATATTTTTTTATTTATGTACAGTGTCAGACCTTTGAGTATTTTATTATTTATGTATAGTGCCAACACTGATATAAATAGAGGTATGACATGAACTATTTTTCACATGTATTTTAAATTTCTTCTTTTATTTTGAAGATGTATCTTCACCGCTATGGGGAAGTGACTTTTTGAGAGACAAATCGGTTATGGATATGTTTTTCTGAAACATCGATAGTTTAGAGCAACTACATAGGGAGTTGAAGCGTTGGTTAGAAGGATACATACTAGAAGAGGAAAAAATTAGAAGTATCGAGAGCTATAATGCCAGATGTGGGTGACTGCGATTCAAGAATTATAAGGAAGCGGAGGAAATGATGTTTGGATAAAATAAAATCAAATGAATAACTTTAATCAATTAGAGAAGATGTATTAAATATTGTTTTTAAGTATTTTTATTTATGTTGATTTATGTTGTGTTATTTAATGAAGCATACAATTGCTTGAGAATTTTTTTTAAAGTAACATGTTGTTCAAATAAATTACCAAATAAAAATATATTTCAAAAAATTTATAGAAGTTGTTAAGATTAAACCTTGATGCGCCATATCAAATGGCTGAAGCAAGGTTACTTGAACCAATTCGCCATATGATATGGCGTGTGTGTGTATTTTTAAAGCATATGCTATGGAGGATGCGCCATCTCATATGGTGACTTCCTTCTATAGGGTTTTTATTTTTATTTTTTTCTTCTTTTTTTCTCTTTGTTTTTTTAGGTTTTAATTTTTTTTGTTTATAATTTTAGTTTTATAACATAATAAATATAATATTTGTAATTTAAATAATGTAAAAAATATATAAATGGAAGAAATAGTACAATATAATAATTTATAATATAATAAAATTACAACTGATAAAAAAAAAATTAATCGTCGGCTCTATCTAAACGACCGCCGGTACCACATTGTGGAGGATGCGCGCGGCGTCGAGGTCTACCACGAGGTTGTTGAGGTGTATCTGGTCTTTGCGTGTTGACCCGTGGAAGAGGTATTTGCTCGGATGGCCCCGGCGTATCAGATAAATTTTGAAGCATTTGACCCCAATAGCCAGGAGGGCCACTATCAACGGTGTTTCTGTAATTAAGTTCAATGCTCATGTTTTTGTAGTTTTGTCGGAGAGGTTAGGTGGAGTATGGACGGTATGGTTGTCTGAATTGGTACATCGAATCGGTTTGGAAACGATGTATCGGTTGTTGTGGGGTTCGGCATTCAAAAAGTGGATAGATATTTTATTGGTAGGAAGATTGATTGCATGGTGTGGGTTCAAAAGAGTTATCTGGGCTATAAGTGGAGGGGATAGGGTCAAAAGATGTATCAGGGCTATATGCAGAAGTGGTGTCGGTTTCAGAACGGTGACGGTATGGGTAAGGCTCTTGTTGTTGTGATTGGGTTGGTGGCATGTATAGGTTACGGTTTTGGAAGATTGTTTGGGTGAGCATAGTTGGATGTTGCGTATAAGATGGTGTTTGATGTTAGGCATTGGGTTGCTGATGTGGAGTCGAGGAAGACGCACGTTGTCTCGGGTCAATCAAATATGTCGGCTCAGACAGAAATGGTTGTTAGGTTGTAACCGACCTAAACCAAATCATATATTAATAACTTGGCCTAACCCCTTCCACAATAGAGTTGGTTAAGATGTGTTGATGTCGGTTCTTCCAATGCAGACACATCTCTTTTGCAAAGTCCTTCCAATGACCAACACTCCATTGTGTATTCACCCGTAGCTAATGCCAATGTCCCAATAACGTCGGAGCATCTGGAATATCCTGATGCATCCCAAGCTGTAGTTTCACCCGGTCACTTTGGTGCATCTCCACTGTAGTGAACCTAATGATAGGTGTTTTAGATGTCCACACGGCAGCATCATCGGTGTTGGGCTGGTGGTTGAGACCCTCGTACGGCATCCAGACAAACTACATTAACAATATATGCAATGAGAAATACAAGTTTGTGTTTATCAATTAGACAAAGTAAAGGTAGAGTATATACATCATCTGGCCCAATGTGTTCAATAAGGTTGCGGTACACGACTATGGAGTTCCTGGGACATCTTTGGTAATTCATCCTCGGAACAGACCACCTAAAAAAAAGAAACACAAATAAATTAGACACTAAGTTACAAAGAAACTTCGGTTGTAAATTTGTCTTGAATATAAACTTACTTGTTAGCGTATGGGAATGTGAATGTATTGCGGTTGACTGGAGCAAGTGTTGGCATCCTAGACCAACCCCACGCTTGAAGGAGATAACGCAGCCATAAAACGTACAAGAATTGTTTTTGGCATTTTTACATAATGTACTATATAGATGGGCGAGGACAACTGATCCCAAGTATATGTGCACACTTTATTAATGTTATGCAACAACGAAAAATACATAATATTTACAGTATTTTCAGTATTGTCTTGAAATAAAAAAATGGCCAAACAATATCATAATATAGCACCAAGTTTTAAGTATCTTCTCATATTCTGTGGACTCCTCATTTAACACGATACTATTGTAGTGTCGTCTGAGGTATTTGAAATTAATACCTTGCCCCCTTGGTCGATCCTCACGTTCTGGTTGACGTGTGTCGACACATAGAGGGGTGCCCAATAAATCTTCGCAAAGTGGGTCATTAACACCAACTTTGTCGTTGACGGCCTTACCATTGATGTGTAGGTCAAGTAACATGTATACATCATGTAAAGTTACGGTACACTCACCGAAAGGTAGGTGAAATGTGTATGTTTCTGGTCTCCAGTGTTCTAACAACGCTAGAATAAATTTGGGATCCAGTGAGTATGATTTGATTTTAATCAAATCACCGAACCCACATGCTTCAAGGTATCCCTCTATCAAAGGATCGTGTGGTATGTAGTCATGCAAACGACAGCGAAACCTTGATACATCCTGCAAAAGAATTTAAATGCCATTAGTTTTAAAGGAAAATTAAACTTTGTAAATATCGACAACAAAAAGAAAAATACTTACAAACTCTGCGATGTTCTCAGTTGTGCCTCTATGATCATTGCCCATTGTGAGTAGAGACATTGTGGGTTAAGTTTGCAGGGTGACAAGAAGAATTTGTAGAACGTATGAGGAGTAGAGCTTGTAATAGGATGAGAAAAGTTTGAGAGTTGATGAACATCTATTTATAATCCTCGAATGTTATAAGAGTAGTGTGGTGTTGTCATGCATGCAGAGTATTGTCAAGCATGCATGTGACATGAAAATGCATGTTGTGGTGTTGTCATGCATGCATAGCAAATGTCAAGCATGCATGTGACATGGAAATGCATGTTGTGGTGTTGTCATGCATGTAGAGTGTTGTCAAGCATGCATGTGACATGGATGAAGGGAAGCGTTCAGGCTTAGTCTTGTCATGCATGCAGAGTGTAGACGGTAGGCAATCATAGTGTAGATGGTAGGCATGCAGAGTGCAGACGGTTACTGTAGCCATGTGTGTATATTTATTAGTAAGAATCTTGTAGGCATGCATACAATCAAAGTGTAGACGTCAGACATGTAGGGTGTAGACGGTAGGCAATCAGAGTGTAGACGGTAGGCATGTAGAGTGCAGACGGTTACTGTAGCCATGTGTATACATTTATTAGTAAGAATATTGTAGGCATGCATAGAATCAGAGTGTAGATGTTAGGCATGCAGGGTTTTGTCTTGTCATTTAGCTCACTTTGTAGGCACGCAAGGTTTTGTCTTGTCATGCAGCTCACCTTGCAGATGTAATAATAAAAAGCAAGATTTTATTGCTATTAATACAGTAGAGAGATCTGAATTATTATCATATCAATTAGTAAAACAATCCCTTCAAATACAATTTTACTAAAATATTAGCTATGTCTCAAACACCACAATACATGATTAGTGCACATCTAAACAGTGAGGTTTTTGAATGTAACATAGTCGGTTACAACTTCAGAAATACTGATGTTACGAGATTTTTGATTGACAGAACGTCAAATTTTTTACACTTGAAGTCAAGATTAGAAAAAAAAACTGCAATGTTCCGCAGTCATGAGTATTCCGGTTTCTCAGATATCGTTCTATATGTTACATTACAACAACAACAATTGTCTCAACAACTTGATTCTTCTCATGTTTCTTACGAATCTGATGAGGAACACGCTGAAGTTGATGTCATTGATGAAGAAGAAGAAGCAATTGAAGTCATTGTTGACGACATGGTAAACAACTAGGAAGAAGGGGTTCCACCCGGTCATGTTTATTGCTCACCTCAACATATGACAACTCTCAACTTAGGTGACGATGAACCCTCAACATATGTTTTTTACAACCCAAACTACGCAACAGCAGGACTATTAAAAGAGGGTGACGAGTTTCTTACAAAAGAAGATTATGTCCGAGCAATTAAACAATATCACATGGGCTTATCATCAGATTATATAGTTGATAGAACAAATCTGACTCGGTATAAGATCTATTATCATAACGATGTGTGTCGTTCCGATTAATAGAGTCTTTCAGTAAGAGAAGTGAGTCATGGAAGATAGGGTCAATTGGTCTAGCCCACGCTTGTATAATCACGAATCCGATGCAGGACCATCGCAAGCTCAGCTCTCAATTGATTTGCGATGAGATTCTATCGGTCATTAGCGACAACCCGTCTTTGAAGGTGAGTATAATAATTTCACATATGGTTCAAAGGTACAATTACACTCCTTCATAGCGAAAAGCATGGATATCTAGGACTAAAGCGGTTGAAAGGGTGTTTGGAAATTGGGAGGAGTCTTACAAGGAACTTCCAAAATTCTTGGTGGCTCTTAAACAATACTCTCCAGGGACTGTTGTCATATTGCAGACAATGCCAGCGTATACACCAGATGGGACTTGCGTTAGTGGAAATGGAAGGCCTAGGGGATGTTACCGGGTTGAATTGGATAGGAGTTGGTGTGTCTGTGGGAAGTTTCAGGCATTTCGTATGGCTTGCTCTCATGTTATAGCAGCATGTCCGAAGGCGCGCCATGACCCAACCAACTATCTTTCTACAGTTCACCAAGTGATAAGTCTATGCAATGTCTACACATGTAGCTTTCAGGTGGTGGCAAAGGAGGACTATTGGCCTCAATACGAAGGCGAAATTGTCTGGCATAATGGTTTGATGCGAAGAAAGAAAAAGGGTCGCCCTAACAGCACGCGCAATCAAACGGAGATGGATACAGCAAACAAGATGGTAAGATTATGTAGTTCGTGTCGGCAACCAAGACACAATCGTACAAAATGTCCTAACGTAGGATCAAGCACAAGATCATAGTGTCTAATGTAACAGTGTCCCTTTAAGTCAACAGCAAATTTCATTCCATTTAAAGCATACGTAACCGATTACAATTAGCAAGCAACATAAATTATACAAGCACAACTTAATATCACAACAACATTCCAAAAATAACAACAATAAACCACTACAACAAAAATGACTTTAGGCAACAGAGAAATAGACAACGACTGTAAAACCGTCCCTATAAGTAACATAGGCTACACATTTTTAGTGTTGACGCTTTTCTTTCAAAACTGTCCCCTATTTATTATATGCTACGGTTTTGAAAATGTGGTTATAGTTTAACCGTAGCTTATTCCTTTTTTGCAACGCTTTTGAAGTGTGGTATTTTTTATTTCTATTTTTTAAAATTTAATGTTAATTATTCGCATATAATTAAATGTACAGAGTGGGGATCGAACCTCTGTCCTTGAAGTGCTATAACTCAAACTTGAAAATATGATTGAAAAATTAATTTAAGAAAAATGGCAAAAAATGGCAAAACCAAGACTTGAACCCAAATCCTTTGCTATATAGACAGACCTCACTACCACTAGAACAATAACACCATATGATTTTTATTTTGATTCGAAAGTTATTAATTAATTAATATGTTCTAAAACTTGAAATTGGGGGTTGTTTAAACCCTAACTTTTCACCCTTCCCTCATTCACGCGAACTTTTCTCCCTACTTACGAGGATGAGAAGTTCTTCGGTCTTGTAGGGGTTGATGAGGATGAACGAAGGACAAGCTCCACTCAGGTAAGTATGAATCTATTGCTCCTTCTTCTCTCTAATTCTTTCTTATTCTTCTCCAATCTCTTTAGCCTGTAGGTTCTGAATTGTTGATTATTCTATGATTGGTATTATGTTGTTGTTGTGGCTTGAAGTGGTGTTGTGTAATTGTTCTTGCTGCTTCCTTTGTGAGTGAGAGTCTTGAGAGATGAGTGATTTTGTTGCCCTTATTCTGCTTGGGTGATGCGTGTTCTGTTGCGTGAGTTGCATTGTTGTGCGAACTGCTGCGAATTGAGTTGGTGGTTCTGAATTGTGCAGAATTAGAATTCAAGGGAAGTGTGGGAATGAACACAGACTCAGATTCTGAGTCCGATGTAAGAAGCATCACAGACTCGGATGTTCTACATGAGATTGATAATTTCATTCACCGAGCTGAGGTGCAGGCATACACTTCTGTCTTGCGTGTTTTCATATACAAAGCCAACGATATCGATCAGGTATATGCACATATCTATATGATATAATATATAATAACTATAGTATGTGTATTAGTAACTTTTGTTTATTGTGTAATTTACCAGGAAAAGCAAGATTTGATAATTAGTCTTATAAGTGAACTCAAAATTTCAAAGGATGAACACAATGAGGTTCTTGTTGAGATTAAAGATGATGAAATGATCCATCTCGTTAGGTATTGTAATAGTTTGTAAATATTGTAATAGAAAAAAAAAGTCTAATTTGCTTCTTACATTATTTGTGTTATGATGTTATGGAAATCTTTTGACAATTTTTCACCTGAAGAGCGCATCAAATCACCATATTCAATAGTCTCAACTTCACAGGTAATCAACATTATCTTGTGAATGTGATCATGTATATACAATCTAGTATTCATGCATTAATGCTTCGATAACATAGCCTTGCAGTCACCGTTGCAAAGTGTCGCGATTCAGTGTGGCGTCCATTGTATGTAGTTGCTGACCTTTGTTTATTAAAACAAATGATTTAGATTGCTTAAGCTAAAAGCCTATAGTAGCATGACTACAATTGAATCCTTTATATTTGAGAAATGCGAAGGAAAAATGTTTATTGTTGATGTTGATTTTTGTTCTTTTCTGCTGCTGCTACCGATTTTGTTGCAGGATCAACCATTGTCTAGTTTATCTTCAGTGGAATCTGTGTAGGATCCTTCTATGGAACCTGCAAAAGCAGCATCTAAAGATCCACTGAAAATTAGTTCTAAGCAGGGGCGGTTGAGAAAAATGATTGGAGTTGTTGCTGCTAAAGATTTACCAGCAGAGCCATCTGAAGAAGAGTTTACGCCATAAGTGCCCTTGTAAATTATTAACTTCTTTGATATATTTCTCATGTTAGTGTTTTTATTTGTTGTCTCTCTTATATTGTTACATTTTGTGTGTAATAGATATGACAAGTTCTGTCCCTTCTACAAGTCTGTCTGGATGATGCACAACATTATTATAATTATATGAACATTAATAAATCCTCATTAAAAATTTATCTTATCGTGTATCTGCCTTGAGTTCCATGGTAGTACTACATCACAACTAAACATATAATCAAGTTTTGACTATTTATACTTTTTAGTTGTTCATGGCATAATTAGATATAAGGTTTTTGGATAAAGCTTTGCATGTCAAGTGCATATATTGGTTTAAATCCTTCTACTAGGTAAATAATTTTGTTTGGGAAATCCTCTATCAAGTTGGGGTTGTATATACGCAGTATGTGCGTGACATTTTCTTGAATGATCCTTTTTTATCTTTATTTTTTGTTGAAGTTAAATTTTGTTTATAAGTTTTTATTGATTTATTTGAGTAGTGTGTCAATGGAACCTATTGAGTTTCCTTCTTAATCCACAGAGATTATTAAAGTTCCAAATGCTAACTTTGAATTTGCTACAAGCCTACAACTATCACTCATCATTCTATGTGTTTGTTTTTACTTGTCTGAGTATGTTTTCTCGTGTTTAGTTTCAAGTTTTGTAGTTTCTTAGTGAAAAATCTACACCTGTCATGAACTTCTAAATGTTGATTATTGTAGGTTTGAATGAAACATTTGAATTACCCTAAACTTCTGTTATCTTTATGTGTGTGATTATTGATGTACTAAATCAGCATAAGTTGGTTTTAGAACATGCCATTTATTGGTTACTAACTAATGTACAAGGCTTGTAAAAATGGAGTCGACTCTACTGTAGAGAATAACTCTCATAAATTTCAGAGTTTTATGTAATTGAATACTCTTTGAACAACTCAGGTTGGAATGTACTAAACAAAGGCATAATACTAACTCAGTACATACAAACTATTGTGATTTTATATGTGGTGGTTAATGCATATAAGATACATAACACTATGGTATGAATGTTACAACTTCTTTGTGCTAGGTGTAACTACTATATAGTTTTCATTATTTTAGTACCTATTATTTTTTTTATGAATGTGATTAATTGTTTTATTTTTGTTTGTGATTTTAGTGACTATAAGCTAATTATGTATAAACTCACCAGTTACAAGCATTTGATTATGCTTATGCAGAGCTAGAATCTACTTTATCTGGAGAGGTATTTACAATGCTTTAGTTTAGTGTGTTGCTCATGTTGTGTTTTTCCTTTAGCCTCTACCTGTTGATGGTTGTGTGTTTTACCTTGCTAAGGTCTTGAAAGTTCATCAGTACTGTTCTATTTTCTCAATTCATTTTCATGGCCTTTTTTGCTAGTTGTGTTAACAGTATAGCTGTTTGATTGCTAGTTATGGGTTGTATGTAGTGAACAAATGAGGATGTAACTATTTTTATGTATTGCTTTCCAAAGTGATATTTTTCATTGATGTTGCAATTGACTATTATATAGGTATCCTCATATTGAAAAGGATCACTTGGTAAAGCTTTTGAAGCAATTGTTATTAAATACAGCCTCCCTGTCACCAGACTTGATTACTGGAAAAGCTCCAAATGCAGCTGATGTACCCACTCTTCTGGGAAGCGGATCATTTTCACTTCTGAGCCGTACGTGTAATTTACTTATGCTTTAATTATTATGAGAGATACAAACCCCAAGGAACTTGGAAATTTAGACTGCATCAAAGGTACCTATTTCCAGTCCTTGATATCAGAAATTGAAACTTCTCACTCTAAATATCCAGAGTAGAACAGGAAAAGAGAAGCTACAGGCACAATCCTATGACACGACAGTTTGGGGGCAACGGGTCACCCATATAGGAGAAACCTTCTGCTTCAAATGCCTCATACAACTAATTAAACACGATGTCATACAATCATAAAATGAACATAAATGCCCTTGATTAATAGAACAAGAGAAGCTCCTCCCTCCTTTAAAATATGTAGGATATTTTAAGTTAATAAACTCAATTACTGTACTTTTCCAAAATGACTTAAATTCATGTTGTGTGGGTCTTACGGTGAGTATTATTTCTATTGATGTTTTTCTTGAATTTTTCTGTGGTTTTGGAGTTGGGCTTGTTTAATAATCTCATGCACCTGATTCTATTTTATACTACAGCTATATTTGACCGATCAGGAAGATATGTTATTACTGGTTCAGATGATCGACTTGTAAAAATTTGGTCAATAGAAACTGCATATAGTTTGGCCAGTTGCCGTGGACACGAAGTGAGTCTTTTTTGTACTTCAAAACATGTTTTTCCTGTTCTTATAGACTTGCATTGCTTTAATATTTGCTGACCATTGGATTGAATTATATACAATGTTTGATAGGGTGATATTACTGACTTGGCCGTGAGTTCAAACAATGCTTTAGTTGCGTCCTCATCAAATGATTGTGTTATTCGAGTTGTAAGTTTTCTGTGACGAAGTTAGCAATTCTTTTGCATATCTTCTCTCCATTCTATCTGTAACTTATTGGCACTTTATATTTGACTGTTTGGTTTTCATAGTGGCGCCTGCCAGACGGCCTACCAATATCAGTTTTGCAGGGACATACTGGAGTTGTTACATCGATAGCCTTTAGTCCCAGACCTAATGTTGTTTACCAGCTTTTATCGTAAGTCTGTTTATTAAAGAATGACAAGTAGTTTATAATAGTCTTACTGGTTGGATTTTGTAAAAGAAAGTCGCATGCTTGGCAGTGTGGATGCATGTTGAGTCAACAAATGCAAATTATGCAATAGTTTCATTCGATTTTACAAATATTCTTAGTAATATTGTAGGTACCAATGCAGTCATGAGGTGTATTTAAGTTCCAGTTGGTAATCATGTTCATCTAAATGGATGTAGTTTGCGGGATACAACATGTGAACTTTTTCAAAGAAAAGGCTAATATGCTTTCTCTATATTATTCAGATATTATTGCATGAAGTTGTATTTGTATTGAACTTTTGATGGTTAATTCTTCTGATTTTCTGTTAAATTTGTTTAGGAGTGCAATATACCTGGCTATGAAATAAGAAGTGGCTAATTTATTATAATTTCACTAGTTTATGAGATGTCATCTGTGCGAGTTGGGTTGATGCATCAATTCAGTAAGGGGACATTTGATTTCTTCTATTTGTTGTTTTCTTGAATCGATGCTATGTTATGTGATTATGGCACTAAGAAAATATAGGCAACGCTTTTTAAGGGTTGCTTATTAAAAACCGTGGACTTTTCCTAAGTTTTAGGCGCGGTTCTTTAAATGAAATTATAAACTAGCTACGGTTTTCATTTGTTGCTTGTTTATAACCGTTGTATATTCATGTTTTGGGGACGGTTATTTTGTGTTGTTACTAGAAAACCGCAGCCTAAAACTACAACTAAAACCGTGGAATTTGATGATTTAGGCGACGGTGTTTTGAATCCGTGGTTAAAAATAAAAAAACCGCGCTCTAAAGGAATAGGCAACGGCCGTTTATTCCACGTCTGATAAACCGCCCCCTAAAGCCTTAGGCTACGGTTATTGCACTTTAGGTTGCGATTTTGAGTTGTTGCCAAAAGTCATTTTTGTTGTAGTGAACCGACATAAAACAGAACAATGCATCAAGGTGTCTACGATATCATAACCATCAACGTTATCTTCTTTGGTGTTAACATCATCACAAGGACAACAACATCATTTTCCACTTTTCTCCATTCACGAGTAACTCCGTTTCTCCCTGACTCCTCGACCAACCTCTCAATTTTCCTAATCTTTTCACCCGCAGCAATATCTCTTTCTAGCCAGCGGTTCAGTTCCCTATGAAAATGCTCCAACGTCTGCGTATTCCACAGTAGCACCTTCATCAGAGACTTTGTTGCTGAAAAACAAACTAGAGCATTTCTTTTCATTAGAGGAAATGTTGGAAACGGTTCCTCCGATGATGATGACGACGACGAAGAACGTTGATTTAGAAATACAGACATTCTAGACTGCATTCAAAATTATGAAGACTTGAATCTTTTGGTATAAATTGTTAAGAAAAAATATATGAGTCTGCAGTCTTATTTATAGAAAAATAAAATAGTAAGGACGACGTATGATATGTCTTAAAAACCCTTGCAAAATTTATATGCTTTTTTCAACAAATACCAAAAATTAACAAAGTAGGGTTTAAAAATATCAAAATTCAAAGGTGACCTACAATTATATATTTATTATGTTTTAAAATTTAAACAAACATATATTTATTATGTTTTAACATTATATATTAATTATATATTTAATATATTTTAAAATTATATATTAATGATATAGTTATTATGTTTTAAAATTTAAACTAATATATATTTATTATGTTTTCAAATTATATACGAATTATATATTTATTATGTTTTAAAATTTAAACAAATATATCAAATATCAAAAAACTAAAATTATATTTATTCTAAACCAATATATATTTATTCTAAACCAATATATTTTAATTATGTTATAAAACTAAAATTAAAAACAAAAAAAATTAAAACCTAAAAAAAAAGAAAAAAAAATGCTACAGAAGGTAGTCACCGTATGAAATGGCGCATCCTCTATAGGGTAGGTCTTCAAAATGCACAGACACGCCATATGAAATGGCGACTTAGGTCATGTGACCTTGGTTCAGCCATTTCATATGGAGACACAAGGTTAAATGATGGTCACTTTTGTAATTTTTTTGAAAAATGTGTTTTTGTGGTAATTAAAGTGAATAACATGGTTATTTTTATAAATAAAAAATCATTGTTTGGTATGTAATGTATGATATGTTGCTATTGATATTTTGTAAAAAGTGAAATTGAGTGTCATGTCACGTGTCATAGAATGAGAATGAGAGTTTTTTAAAACCAATACCTGTTTTAAAACACATAATAACAAACTATCCTCTTTTTAAAAAAATGTACGAGCGTGTCCTAGATTCATAACCTGCTCGTCCACTGTAGTGGCGAGCAGATGAAGGAATTTCTGGCAACGTTGGTACTCGCCCACTCAGATGGCGAGCACCTGAAAAGTCCGTTTTTTTGTTTTTTAATTATATTATGTTTAATTAATTAAAATAATATTTTTAAATATTAAAAATGTATTATATTAATTTAACTATGATAGTAATGTTAAATATATTTATTATATATCATGTTTAATTATGATATTTAATTTAATTATAAAAAGTCTTTATAACAATATTATATATCATATTATTATATTAATTTTATTATATAATATTATATTAAATGGAAAAAATTTGAATGATATAAAAATTTAATTTTTCTTTCTGTCAAGTATTAAATAAGAATGATTGATGTTCGTCTAAGAAGTTGTAAAATTTTTATAGAGTCTCGGTCATTGAATGATCGAGTTCAAACATAATTTTTTTTTATAAATAGACGTATTGTGTATCAGCACAAATCATTTGTGTCTAGTGATCCGTGTTTTAAAAATGTTTGTCTGATCTCTTGTTTTTTATGGACAAGAAAAAAAATCAGTGCTTACCTAAATTCGTAGTAGAATTTCAGAACCATGGTTGTAGCAAAAAATTTTACAACTCCTTGAACGAACATCAATCATTCTTTTTTAATACATGACAGAAAGAAAAATTAAATTATTATATCATTCATATTTTTTTTCTATTTAATATAATATTATATAATAAAATTAATATAACATGATATATAATATTGTTATAAAGATTATTTATAATTAAATTAAATATCATAATTAAACATGATATATAATAAATATTTAACATTAATATCATAATTAAATTAATATAATACATTTTTAATATTTAAAAATATTATTTTAATTAATTAAACATGATATAATTATAAAAAAATAAAAAAAAATAAACGGACTCTTCAAATATTCGTTATCTGAGTGGATGAGCACCAACATTAGTGGACGAGCAAGTTATGAACTTTAGGACATACTCGTATATTTTTTTTTAAAAGAAGATAGTTTGGTATTATGTGTTTTAGAATAGGTATTGGTGTAAAAAAAAAATCCTTAAAATAGAGAGAAAGGAGATAGTGCCATTTATGTCAAAGTACTAAGGTTTCTTCAAAAGTCGAAACGTGTTATGGTTCTGACAGCACCCACAAAGAGTAAAGTCAATAAACTAATCAAATGAAGGGACCGTGAAGGGGACCACTTGGCATGCTGAGTTGTTTCTATACATTTTTATTGGTATCCACAAAAACCTCGCCTTTGAAAATGTTATATTATATCAATCAGAAGATAGTACTAGTTGCATTGCACAAATATATGTGTGCTCCCCATTAAATTTGTTGTTGTTACCTTTTCTCTTATTTTCTTGTCTTATACTTCGTACACACACTTTTATTTTATTTTTCGTTTTAGTTGAATAATCTCATCCATTATTGTCTCTTTGTATTTGTGCTTAATGGACAAAATGTATCAATCTTTATTGATTCATTCAAGTGTGTTTTATAGAAAGAACCAAGAAAATATAATAGACTGGATTGAAATAAAGGAGATTAAAAATTCTATTTTGTTGATTGGATATTTTATAATGGAATAAAATAATGTTTTTGTTCTATCTAAATTGAAAAGGAATAAAATAAAAGTCAATGATTGAACAATGTTTTCTAACATCTTTGAAGCTACATTAGGGAGCTATTAATCCCACAAAAAAGAGCAACGTTAATTAAAGGAAATGAAAATATTTAGAAGCTATAGTGCTGAGAGAACAGCAAAGGGAAGGAAGCCAATGTATGGAAGAGATTAAAGCATGAGACAAGGGAATCTTTAAGTCTAAGACAAGTAAAAAAGAGGAAGCATCTTGTAAGAAATAATCGAATTTTTGTAAGAAGGGGCACGCAAAATGTATCTTTAAGATAAGAATCTTCTTATTGTGGAATAACAAAGAAATACTATATTAACCAAAAAGACGCCCAAAGTGTCGCAAGTCATTTAGGACAAGAATGCTCATGTTGCCAATTAAAGAACAAAATAAATGTTAATCAAAAACAAACTCTTAAAAGGTGCAAATCCTTGGCCAGGAACAACCTTATTAATTTGTATTAACCAAAATAAAAGTTGAAGGTATAAAGTTAATAATCCTGCAAAAGATCATTTCAATTTTAACTAGAGAATCATCTCAAGTTTCATCAAGAAAAGAGATTTAAGATTGAAATATTTATATGATTGGTGTATTTGGCAAAGAATCTAGAAACCTATGAATAATTAAAGAGAGGAAGTGTGAAAGTACGTCAGGTTGTGTTTGTCTGTATCTGTCTTAGTGATTAAAGTTTTGTAAAATTAAAAAATATAGCTCTTAAGTTCTAAGGCAACTCATACACTCACTTAAAAGTCTTTTTTTTTTTTTTTTAACGTTTTTATATCTTAGAAATGTTTTCAAGATAGAGCCAACTGATCAAAAAACTGTCATCTATCTTCTAAAATATTTTTTTGAACAACCTAATTGATTGGGATTTTATTTCGATGAACTGGAAAAACTTTTTTGAACCATACAGTTGATTGGAGAAGACCTAATCGTTTAACCCATCGATTAGGATAGCACCTTAATGACTTATAATGACTTTATAACAGATATTTCTATATTAGGCAAGGTAATCGATCGACTATTCTAATGGTTTGGAACTTAAGCTAATCGATTGGCTCATCAATTCTGCCCATGAAATATTTCATATTCTGATTTTTTGCATTCATATTTAAAGGAGATTCGCCTCCTCTTCATTCCACACCACTTCCCAAAGATTTACATTTTCTTTAGAATTTATCTCTCTAATTTCTCTCTCTCCCTTCTCTCTAGAAATATTTCTTTCACTTAAAGTTGTCATAGCGTTTTTGAGTGAAACTTTGCTTGTGAAAAAGAGTTTTTAAGTGGTTGTGATGTTTCTTTGATTCTTGAGAATGTGATACTCTTGAGAAGATTAAGTTTGCTTCGTGAGATAAACCAATCATAAAATATTTGTTTTGGTTTATTGAGTTTTTTCGAAAAAAGTTATTTTTTTATCACTGAGATCAGCCTAAAAATATCTAAGAAGGTTCATTAACTTAGGATGTGGTAAAAGCTCTCATTGACTGGGGATATGCCTGTAAAAATCTCAAGATAAAATTGTGTGAAGATTTGTGGCCCTAACCTTCAAAAGCTCAAAATTTATAATCAAACTTTCAAGAAGATCTCTTGGGGATAAGATTAGGCCAACGTTTGGTCAAACATAGTCTCTGATAGAATCTCTCTAACCCTATCATCTTTAATTTAGGTTATTGAATTTTAGTATTTTATTTCCACTGTATTTATTCTTAAGGATCTACTGACACAATTTTAAGTTTAATCGAGAAAATAATAAGTCATTTGTCCAACAAGTGACATCAGAGTTTAACTTATATTAAGAAATAATAGTCTCTAAGCGAAAAATGACTTCAAGTTATTCACTAAACAACCCCCATTTATCAATGGAGAATGGTATAGTTTGTGGAAAGAGAAAATGAAGCTTTTTATAAAATGGATGGATCATAGTATTTGGAAGTTTGTGAAGGAAGGTCTGTTTGTTCCTACGCACAAAGTCAAAGGTGTTGTAGAAAAAAAAATCTGAAAAGTATTAGACCAAAGATGATAAAGAAAATGTGAATCGCAATTTGAAAGCGAAAGTTGTCATCACTACCACTCTCGGTCTTGATGAATTTTTGCGAGTTTCTCAATGCAAGTCTACAAAGAAATATGAGAAATCCTCCAAATTATCCATAAAGGAACTACTGAAGTAAAAAGGGTGAGGTTTGGTACATTAATCCACGAGTATGAACAATTTATAATGAAATCCGAAGAGAGCATTAATCAAATTCAAACTTTGTTTACCCATATCTCTAATCATATGAAAACATTGGAAAAAATATTCTGAAATGAAATATTAGTCACAAAAATTCTTAGATTCTTAAACTATAGCTGAAAATTCAAAGTATCTACGATTTGAGAATCTAAGGATTTAGTTACTAAACACATGCGCACGCACAGACACTCACACTATTTTTTGACAAATTGCAGAAATATGAAATAGAATTAAAAAGACTTGCTGATGATGAAGATGATGAAGAAGAAGCCAAAATAAAAAAATAAAAAAATGTATCACACTAAAATCCATAAGCATCAAAGACATGAATCCAATAGGTAAAGAGTGTCAAAGTAATGAAATCATAGAATCCATGTTTCATAATTCCAAAAAATTCCTAAAGCATGAAAAACAAACTTTTAGATTTTTTTTTTCAGTCATCTCTACCTACAGTTTTTTAGTGTCATTAAAAACTATACTTGATATATATAAATATAAAAGGAAATTATTGCATGTTTTAAAAATAGAAGGAGATTAGTATCATTTTAATAGACCTCATAAAATATGAGTGTATTTTCCCCCTATTTACCTAATGTCTAAAAATCTAATGATTGAGTTGGTTTAAACAAATACTAAAGGACCAAAATTACCCACAATTCAAACTAAAAGTCTAATAAATATTCACAATCATCACATTGCTTTCTAATACTGCAAATAATTCTTCATTAGATCCCAACAAATCTTTAAAAATACACCATAATACGTTGCAAACATGGTCCCTTAACCATAATGTTTGTTGCAAACAAAAGATTAACATGTTTATTTAAACCATAACTCAAATACTTAATTACATATTTAGCTGTGTAAATTTTGAACAAAGGATAATGTTTTATTTGAATGAAATTTATAATATGTTCATGTAATTCCATGTGTGAAAACAGCTATGAGAAAAAAAATTCATCCTTACGCAGCGGAAGTGCTTACTCTATACAATATGAATATGGCACCTTCCTGGATCGCACCGCGAACGCCCCTACTTTCCTTTACTCTTATTTTCATTTTGCATGGTTAACAGGATTAATTAGTCCTCAACTTCGGAGAAATTCGCCTTATTCTTGTTTCTGGAAGACCAACCAACAATTCAGTCTCCACATCTGAACTCGGACTACTTTGATCTGCATAAGCTTCAACCTCACCTATATTTTCTTTATCATCCTTTCTTGCTTGCTGGAATGAATAACTACCACACTGCGGAAGAATTTGGATTTTCGTTATTCCATAATAACTGAATGATTTATAAAACTAAGGGAGAATGTTTCAAGTTTGAAACCATTAGTTAGAGTTATCAGATAGAAAGTGAATTCACCTTCTCAGAGAGCTTGATATTTTCAGCAACTAGGGCTTTTTCCTGAATTGTATTCAAATAATAATGTAAGAATCTATTCCATGTAATGCTAGCTAGGAAATTTTTCATGAAAATGTACATGAATTATGAAGTTTTCTTCTTATCCATTTTGCGATCGCGGTTGCATCGACCGTGTTTTTATGTAATATAGTCACATTTTCTATTATAAAATAGAAATAAATGTAAACCACCCTTTAATTAAATACATAAACAGCTTACCTTTTCTTTTAGTCGGTTAATTTGTTCCCTGAAATTCCTGTGGGTTTGAAATTATTACAAATGCAACATACACTCTTTCCGGGGAAAATAGACGTCGAATATATAGTAAAAATACTTGTGAACATGAATAGAAATTCAAGATGTTTAACCGTTTTGAAGTTTTAAGAAGATCAATCTTTTTCTTCATGTTTTCTGCTACTTCCTTCAAATGCTGTAATGTATACGGCAACTTCATTCAAACTCCTAGTCTCTTTTTAGGTTGAAAATAATGACTAAGATAGCATCCTTAGAAATTGCATTTATCTAAGAGAATCACACATTTCTAGCATTTATAATTATTTTTCATCAATCGAGCATCTAGAATATCAATCATATTAGATAAGTATTTAAATTCTAGATGATGAATAGCAAGACAAGATATGTGATTAAGTTAACCTGAGTATTTTCAGCAGAATCAGATGTTGTTGGAGTATTGTCAATCCTGGTATGATTGCGGTATCGTTCAATTGTTTCTAAAATTCTGTAACAATAAAGCTAATGTTACTGATGAATTCGGGTCTAAATATATAAGTAGGCACTTGTAACAATAAAGCTATTTGTGTTTCACTTATATTAAGTGGAGATTGTCATTCTACAGTTTGAATATAGTGATAGAACCTACTACTAGACTACCAAGATCAACATTGCATAAGAGATAAAAACAAAATAACAACTTTTTTCTGTCCCATAAAATATCTCATACAAGATATTTATAGTTAGGGTTACATAAATTTAAATGGGCCTAGTAAAATGACCCACTGCAATACAAATTGAAGATTACTAAATGCACCACTAATTAAATGATAAAATCCTTAAGTAGACTAGATACCTTCTTCATTCTCTTGGGCCTAGCATGTTTCCTAACAATACTCTCAGGGTCCAAAAGAACCTTGTCCTCAAGGTTCAAAACGTTAGTGGGCTGGTGAGTGGGTGGATTAAATGGGCCCACGAAGGGTAATTGGGGAGACAAGGAATTTTCAACCGTGCGTTGGGGAGAGTGCAGTTCAGAGGGCAGGTGAAGTGGGTCATTGGAAAGTGGTGAGCCGACCTTGGGAAGTGGGGCACGTGGGTGAAAACTGGAGCGCTGCTGGCAAGTCTTGGGGCGCGTGGCATTGGAAGAAGGAGGGTTGTTGGGGACGTGTGCAGCATTGATGGGTAGTGTGTTTGAAGTAACATGCAGAGACTTACTTAAAGTCTGAGGGTCACATAGAGGTTCAGTTTTTCCCACAATGTTTTCTTCTCTCTCTCGTTGTCTTGGTGGTTCACCGTTTTGAAAACACTTTAATCCTTCCAACTCGGGTTTTGTTTGTTGCTGCATGTGAGTTCCTCCACGAGAGTCACTTTGTGTGGTGATGTCGTACGTGAAGCGCAAGGCGTCCGGGGGAGGAAGACGACTAAGGTCCGATGAAGATGTTGCATGATATGGTCGCAAAAGTGAGACATGCACGACTGGGTGGATGCGTGAAGAAGATGGAAGATCCAACAAGTAAGCAACATTACCGATGCGTTTGATGATTTTAAACGGTCCAAAAAACCGTTTGGAGAGTTTTTGAGAAGAGCGTTGTCCCGCCGTGGTTTGTCGGTATGGTTGCAGTTTCAACAACACGAGATCTCCTTCGTTAAAGGTATAATCCATTATTTCCTTGTTCGCTTGCTTTTCCATGAGGACTCTGCTTTTCTTTAGATTGTTGGTTAACTGAGCAAGAATATTGTTTCTGTCTTGCATGGATGTATCCAAGGAAGGAGAAGTAGCGGTACTGGCGAGATAATCAGGAATGGTCGGAGGGTCGCGACCGTACAGGGCTTTGAACGGCGTCATCTGAATCGCTGTGTGGAAAGAGGTATTGAACCAGAACTCCGCAAGATGCAGATATTTAAACCACTGACGCGGGTGTTCCCCTGTTAAACAACGAAGGTAAGTTTCGATCGACCTATTTACGACTTCTGTTTGGCCATCGGTTTCTGGGTGATAAGAGGTGCTGTATTGCAGGGTGGTGCCTTGGAGCTTGAAAAATTCTTTCCAAAAGGTGCTCAAAAACAGTGGATCACGGTCGGAGACTATGGACTTCGGAACACCATGGAGGCGGAAAATTTCAACCATGAAGCGAGAAGCGAGGTCTTTGGCGGAAAACTTCGAAGGCAAAGCGAGGAAGTGAGCATATTTCGTCAGTCTGTCACAGATGACCCAAATAGTTGTGTAACCGAATGAGTTAGGCAGATGGGTAATGAAGTCCATTGTGATTTCGTCCCAGACTTTGTGAGGTATGGGAAGCGGTTGTAACAATCCCTTTTTTCTTTGAGTTTGGTATTTGTTATGCTGGCAGATGTCACAATATTTAACCATCTTCTTAACTGCTAGGGAGAGGCCAGGCCAGCGGAAGGATAGCTGGATACGAGACAATGTAGCTTTGACACCTGAGTGGCCTGCCGATGGGGTGGTGTGATATTCGTTGAGAAGATTCTGTCGAAGTTGGGAAACATCAGGTATGAAGATCTTGTCCTTGTAGTAGAGTAAACCATTC
Source organism: Lathyrus sativus (assembly GCA_963859935.3). Taxonomy (NCBI): domain Eukaryota; kingdom Viridiplantae; phylum Streptophyta; class Magnoliopsida; order Fabales; family Fabaceae; genus Lathyrus; species Lathyrus sativus. The sequence goes on along the minus strand of OZ012738.1, from coordinate 58,889,217 downwards.
GTGAAGTGATACAATGGGTTGGTACCATCGTGGTTGTTAAACTGTCGGACTAACTGTTGTCCTGCATTGTCTTTGGCATAAAACTGGCGCAATGTTGTGAGCAAGCAGGGAACTGGAGAAGATAAGGCGAAAAGTTGGGATTCATCTGGACAATATTTACGACTCAAAGCATCGGCCACGAGATTGGAACGACCTGGCTTGTAAGTGATATCAAAGTTAAAACCTTGTAATTTTGCAGCCCATTTTTGTTGTTCTGGGGTTTGAATTTTTTGCATTAGGAGATTTCTTAGGCTCTTTTGATCCGTATAAATGTGGAAAGTTTGACCGATAAGGTACTGACGCCATTTTTTGACAGCTTCAGTTACGGCGAACATTTCCCGGACATATACAGAGGCAGCCTACATTCTGGGGCACATCTTCTTGCTGAAGAACGCAATAGGGTGGTCTTCCTATGACAAAACAGCACCAATGGCGACACCCGAAGCATCAGTTTCAATGTGAAAAGTTTTTGTAAAATCTGGTAGCACTAAGACCGGCATGTCGGTCATGTGTTTCTTCAGCTCTGTAAAGGCCACTGATGCCTCTGGACTCCATGTAAATTTAGTAGATTTGAGCAGGTCGGTGAGGGGAGCGGCGAGTGAGGCGTAATTCCGTACAAATCTACGGTAGAACCCGGTGAGGCCCAAAAATCCTCGGAGAGCCGTGAGAGAACGAGGTTGAGGCCAATCCAAAATGGCCTTGACTTTATCTGGATCGGGTGCAACACCACCCACAGAGATTACATGACCCAAATAATCAATTTGTTTGGCTGCAAAAACACACTTAGACAATTTCACAAAGAAAGAATTAGACTTCAATAAGTCGAACACAACCTGCAAATGAGTTAAATGGTCGTTGAAGTTAGAACTATAAATCAAAATGTCGTCAAAAAAAACTAAAACAAAACGCCTTAGGTAAGGACGTAGTAAATCATTCATGGCAGATTGAAAAGTTGAGGGAGCGTTGGTTAGTCCAAAGGGCATAACCAAAAATTCATAATGCCCGTCAAAAGTTCGAAAAGCTGTTTTATATGTATCTTCTGATGCCACTCTGATCTGATGGTAGCCTGAGCGTAGGTCTATCTTGGAAAAAATCGTGGCTGAGCCAAGCTCATCTAATAATTCATCAATAGTAGGAATAGGAAAACGATCTTTGATAGTGACTGCATTTAGTGCCCTGTAATCAACACAAAAACGCCATGTACCATCTTTTTTTTTGACAAGGAGGACAGGGGAGGAAAATGGGCTATGACTAGGGATAATAGTGCCCTCTTTCAACATTTCTTGAATAATGGATGTCATGGCATCTTTTTGGGAGTGTGGGTAGCGGTAGGGTTTTACATTGATAGCTGGGGTGTTGGGAAACAGTGGTATATGATGGTCATGTGGTCTAGAGGGTGGGAGGCCACAAGGTGTGTGGAAAATGGATTGGTGAGATTTTAAGAGTAACTCAAGGTCGGGGTGTAAGGGAAGTGATGTAGTATCTATTTGGTGTGACTCAGGGGTGTCTGCCGGGATTTGTTCAAGGGTTTGCATTGTCATCAGATGAAAGGATGACACAGAATCTGTATGAATGAGGTGGCGAAGTTGGTGATATGTAGTATGGGTGGGGTGGGAGGAGGTGTCGCCCTTTAAGGTGATGGGTTTTTCTTGGTGGATGAAGGTGATAGATGGGATAGAGAAATTTGCTTCAATGGGCCCCAATGTTCTTAGCCAAGCCATACCTAAGACTACATCAGCGCCTTCGATGGGAAGCAAATAAAATGGAATAGGGAACTGTTTATTTTGAAGGACAAGTGGGACATTCTGACAAATTCCCTCACATTGAAGGTGGGATCCATTACCGACCATAACAGAAAATTGGGTTCTGGGGGAGGTTAATAGATTGAGGTGACGGGCAATACGGGGCTGCATAATGTTGTGGGTGCTACCGGTGTCAACCAGTACCATAACTGTCAAACCATTAATTAAGCCCTTGAATTTTAATGTCTGAGGGGAGAATTGTCCTGTCAGAGCTTGGGTTGACAGCTGAAAATAAGTATCCGCGAGATTTAAGGAATCAGATTCTGGTTCCGTTTGGCTGGTATGTTGCTCCTCCTCCGTAAGGTCATCTTCTGCCAAAAGGATTAAGAATCTATTAGCAGCACATTTATGGCCCGGAATGAATTTGTCGTCACAATTAAAACACAAGCCAAGGGTCCGTCTCTCTTGTAATTGAGTTTGGGATAGCCGTTTGATGGGTAGCTTAGGATGTATGGAAGGGGCTGGGGTAGATGTGGATTGGGGTTTTGTGGAAAGAGGGATTGGTGGTTGAAGTTGGTTGGAAGGTCGCGAATAATAGGGTGGGGGGTTCTTAACTGGTTTGGGCTTAGCGTCTTTGAGCTTAGACTCAATTAGTTTGGCAAGCCCAATAGCTTGTGAAATTGAGGTTGGACGATGGATATCCATTTCACTTTGAATCTCAAGCGACAATCCTGAGATAAAACAATTTAAAATTGCCTCAGGTGGTAACCCAACCACTTGGTTACCCAGTTTTTCAAATTTCGTTTGATATTCCACAACAGTGCCATCTTGTTTTAGTTTAAACAACTCAGCTTGATGGTTCTCATAGGTAGAGGGACCAAAACGTAACTCCAGCGCCCTAGTGAATGAGACCCAATCAGTTAATAAATGGCTATGATACATCCATTTGAACCAACCTAAAGCATCCCCCTTCATGTAAAAAGAAATTAACGCTAATCTGTTTTCAGGTGGGAGGTTGTAAAATGAAAAAAATTGGTCAGCTTGGAAAAGCCATTCTAACGGATTAGAGCCATCAAACATGGCAAGCTCGAGTTTAGGAGTTCGATACTGTGGCAAGGGAGGAATTTGAGAATACGGGTTTTGGGAAAAAATAGGGGAAATGTAGGGTTGATTGGACTGGACTGTGTGTGGGGAGGGTAAATACGGTGGGACAAAGGGTTGTGGTATCGCAGAATATGTTCTGGGCGGTATATTGAAGGCAGATGGATGCTGGAAGTTGGAAACAGCAGCAGTGGTTCGTAATGGTGTGTTGGTAGGGGTTGTGGTATGAAATGGGGCAGTGTTTGGAAGGGTTGTTTGTGTAGTTTGCTGTGTAAGGCCAGATGAGCTAGCTGCAGAACTAGTGGGAATGGAAAGAGGGTCTTTTTGAATGACAAGTTTGTTAATGGCGGACATGAGAGCTTCGAATCTAGAATCTGCAATAGTTTTTTCATTGTCAAACCTAGTATGAACCAGACCCAGCTGCTGTTCTAGTTCAGCGGTGGCTCGATCAAATCGCTCATCCATTTGTTGTTGGGTTTGAGCCATTGCATTGTCTAAATGAATATGAGTTGTTTGAACAGCCTCCTCAACAATATCTTTAGGGTTTTGGGGTTTTGTGGGAGCCATGAGAGCAAGGGATGAAAGCACCAATGATAGAACCTACTACTAGACTACCAAGATCAACATTGCATAAGAGATAAAAACAAAATAACAACTTTTTTCTGTCCCATAAAATATCTCATACAAGATATTTATAGTTAGGGTTACATAAATTTAAATGGGCCTAGTAAAATGACCCACTGCAATACAAATTGAAGATTACTAAATGCACCACTAATTAAATGATAAAATCCTTAAGTAGACTAGATACCTTCTTCATTCTCTTGGGCCTAGCATGTTTCCTAACATATAGTCACAAATGAGAAAAGAAGTAAAAAAACTGATTTTCGGTTTATCTCAAACCAGCTCCAAATAATTAAAGATTCTGAATTTGTTAATCGTTGGATCAGACAAATTTTGGACAGTAGGGCTTGTGAGAAATAGTGTTACACTTTGACAGCTTGAATCTTCCAAACAAGATCTAATGAGAAAGATATTACGTTTGCACTACACTTGATATTTTTGAGGATACTTTGTCTACTCAACCTCAAATTGTAGACTTTTGTGCTTTGTTATTTTAACCGATTGTTGGCACAACTGCGTTACTTTTATTATAGTGGATCTATTTCTCTGGGTTACAAATCCATGGTTTTATCCTTCCTTTTAGGGGTTTCCACGTTAAAGATTTAGTGTTCTATATTCGCTTTTAATTGATATATTTGCTTCCATATATTTATTTTTTCTCTTCAAAGATTCTGGCACGTTAAGAATTTTATATCAACTGTGTGTTGTTTGTTATTATATTTTTGTGTTCGTTTCAGAGCTCTTGGTTATGAGTTGATTTTACTCTAATGATGGAGACAGACATTAATACAAATATTGTAAGCTTGAATGATATTAATTACCATTTGTGGAAGGAAAATATGAATAATTTGTTATTTGTGTAGTAAATGCATCTTCTTATTTTTATTTCTAAAAAGCTGAATTCCGAGTTTAACAAAGAATGTGAATTTTAACATCAATAGGTGTGTGATTTCACTTGAAAATGTGTGGAAGATAATATTTATAATTATATTGCTAATAAGACAAATGCAAAAAATTTGTGGGACAAAATAAAGTCCTTATATACCTCTAATCAAAGAATAATAAATTGTTTGTGCTTATTATCTTCATAAGTTTGAAGTATAAAAATTGAACTTCTATTTAATTTCGTTGTGATTTTCAAGACCTCTTTGATTAGATGTCAGGAATATGTATTAAGTTTTTTGATGATTTAGTTGGACTATTTTTATTGTTATATTTACTAGAGTCTAGGGACACATTTATGACTTTTATAACGAGTTCAACTCATAAAGATTTGATTTCTTTGAAAACTGCTAAGGGTGGTGTTTTTAATTAGAAGATGTAACAGAAGACAGGGGTTTCTTCATCTCAATCTAAACTTCTTGTCACTTAAAATTAGGGGACAAGTCCGAAAGAGGAACCTAAGAATCAATACAAGAATGTAGAGAGTCATTACTCTCATAGAACAACACACTTACAAAAGAATTGTTTTCTTGAAAAAATGAGAATATAGTCAAAAAGAGCAAACAGAAAAAAGAGAGGTAGCAATGATGATAATGATGATTATCGTGTTCCTAATGCTAACAATGATGATTTAGTGGTTCTTTGCGACCATGAGTTAATTAACCTTGTACCTGATGAGAGCTTGTATATAATAGATAGTTGTGCTATAATACATATTACACTGAGGAATGAGTTCTTCACCCCTTATATTTTACGTGAATTTGGAGTACTGAAGATAGGTAATATGGGTGTATTTATGGTAATGTGTTGGTGATGTTTGTCTACAAACCTACATGCGTAGTTGTTGCTTTAAGGAGTTAAGTCTGCTCCAAATGTTCGCTTTAATTTGATTTCTATACATAATGCTTGACACTACAATATATAAAGGAGGCGGGAAATTTTTTATTATTTAAAAAAATAAAAAACATAAATTCCATTGGTTTTACTTAAATGTTCTAATGAGAAGATTTAAACCTTGGTTTTATAGTTAAACTGAGGTGGTTAGTAATCATATTTTACTATAAAAGCAATTGCTAAACAGGTCTCTAGGATAGATTGCAAGTGAAGAAAATAAAAATTCTCATTGAGAAACAAATCTCTAGCGTCTTGGATGGGATCTGGACATGTAAAATAAAAATTCACCTCAGTTTTCTTCTTCGCCAACGGGATAGTTAAACGTTTTTTTACTATATTCATCATCCCTAAACAAATCATTGTCGTCCATTTAATGTTTATCAACTCACAAAATATGTCATTAGTGATCCGTATAAAACCTAAGAGACGTCAGTTATAAAAGCATGCTCAATATATAAATTTAACCTAAATTAAACATGAAGCACATGAAACATAAAGACATTTGGAAGAGTTCTTCAGATGAATTACAAGAGTAAAAAATTACTTGGGTTTAAGGTTTGTTCTCTTAAATATTTATTTAAGAACCAAATCATATATTTGAATATTCATTTTATTTATCCAACACATATTTTGTTTTGCTTCAAAAATAAATGCATGCAAGATCTGTAGAGAATACTCTTACACTCAATATTTGATCTTCTCTAAGATTCAATAATTCGAAGATCTAAGATATAAATCTTTGAGAAATTTGATTTTTTTTCTTGTAATATTCTTTGTAAACAATGTAATATTCTATGTAAACAATGTAATATTTTGGGTAAACAATGCAACAATTAAAAAAATAATAATCTTGCCCCTCGGTTTTCAAGATCAACATAAATGAAAGATACACTAGGTTTACCTCTCAGTTTAATTCCACCGAGGTGATAAATGACGAATTTTCATGTCGCCCTTCGTTACCTCGATTCTACAGCCGAGGTATTATGAATTTTCTGTTCGAGGTAAGAAGCATTTTTTGTAGTAGTGTGATGATAAGGATTTTGATAATCACTCTTTTCGAAAAGGGAAAACTCAATAAAAGTAACTTGGTTGTGGCTAAAGGGGAGAAAATTTTAAAATTTTATTGCAGAAAAAATTTGATTAGTAAAGACAATCTAAACGCTATGGATATGCAAGCATCTTTGTAGCCATATTAGTGAAAAGGGGATTGTTTAGCTTGAAAGGATGTGCTTCCAAGATTAAGCACCATAGATTTGGAGAAATTTTCTTATTTCATGCTTGGTAAACTTACCAGAATATCCTTCAAAACACATTCACCCTCAAAGAAATCGTTGTTGCTTTAGATGGTGCACTATAATGTTTGTGACCCATTAAAAGTAAAATATTTTAGTGACGCGTAATACTTTTTTAGTTTTATTGATGATTGTTCTAGGAAATTATGGTTTTATGCTTTAAAGAAAAAGACCAAATGTTGGAAAAGTTAAAATAATTACATGCTTTGGTTGAAAAGCTGACATGTAAGTAGTTGAAATATGTGTTTTACTAACAATGGTGGTAATTATTATGGACCCTTTGATATCTATTGCAAGCAGTAGTGCATTGCACATGAAAAGTATCCTCCAAAAACTCCTTAGCTGAATGGTTTAGCGTTATGGATGAATTGAACACTAATCGAGATAATGAAGTTTATATTCTCCAGAGTCAAGTTGCCTAAACATTAATGGAGTGAGACAATGTACACTCCGGTGCATGTTTATAATCTTACTCCTACCGTGACGTTAGTTCCAAACTAGAATTGGTTTAGAGAGAATGTCAACTTTAAGAGTTTTTGGTTGTAACAATTTAATGCATGTTTTAAAGGATTAAATATTCAATTTGGATACAAAGTCAAAACAATGTATTTTCATTGACTATGTCCAAGGAAAATTTGATTACAAATTGTAACATCTTATATGTAAAAAGCTTATAAAGAGTCGTAAAGTACTCACTACTAGAAATACACAGTTTACCTGCGGATTTACCTGCGGATTTGGACAAAACTTCCGCAGGAAACACGTTTCCTGCGATTTTTCCTTAGCTTATTCGTTTCCAGCTAAAACCTCCGTGGATAATTAACATAGCAGGAAAAATCGCAGGAAATAGTCGCAGGAAAAAGTCGCAATTAAATGTCGCAAGAAAAAGTCGCAGTTAAATGTCGCAGGAAAAATGCGCAAGTATAACAGCTAAATTCGCAGGTAATACCGCAGGTTACTTTAACTTTTGCAGGAAGTGTCGCAGCAAACTGGAATAATATAATTAATTTCACAGGTAATTTCTCTCTCATGTTTTTAATTTTTATTATTCATTGTGTCTAAGTCATATTTAAAATAATATATTTAATGTATTTAATAATATAAAAATAAAAAATCTAAAGAATCTGATTTAATTTTGTTAAATGATTTATCATTATCCAAAGAATCTGATTTAATTTTGTCACAATTATAAAAATCTAAGTATTTATTCGATCATGGCGTTAAAACCACCAAAATCTACCCTAATAAATAACTTAAGACTGCCGCATCAACCATGAGGAAAATGATCCAAAAATTCCACTCAAAATACACATGTAGTAACGATTCATACAACAAATATACATAATCTTCTATCTAGGAATCTAAGTTACAGTTGAAAGTAACTACTGTCCCTTAATTATGAACTAGCAAATTAGAAAAATCAATTCCCTTGGACTTGTAATATCCTTTTTCTGTATTTGTCAATCTACCTTGGAACATTCTCCACTCCATCCCACACCTCTCTTTAACCTGTCACCAATAATACCATGCAAAATATACACATAAACAAAATCAAAATCCATTTAATTCATATACATTATACATTGTCAATGTAAAGAAAAGTATAATCCTGACAATTAATCGTAATCATCAAATAAAAAAACGTTTGAATTACAAAAGGTTCTTATATCATACCGCCCGCCAAGCCGGCTTCCCCGTTTGTGCTTCTCCCCTATCAAACAAAACGCGAAAAACATTAAAATTTATAAAGCTTCATTTGAGTAATGATAATATAATTAAAATCAAACATATTATGTATCATGATTAGTCATAAACTAGATTAAAATCTTACCTGATCCCCTAATGATGGAATACCTTGGTGAACAATCCATTGAGCATCAACCACTCCAATTTTCTCATGGACGGGCTATAACAGAATTTAATTCAAATTTCTATAGCATATCAAATTTATAGTATAATAAGAGAAACAAGCTTAGTTTAGTACCTCAACACATTTTCTAAAAGCAAAATCAAGTCCCCATCCATTTGAGGCCGGCCTGTTGTTCTATCATTCAATTACAAATTTTGAATTCTTCTACAATTTTTTCAGCCACAGAACTGCTGCTCGTGACGAAACTAGAATATGTACAAACAAGCTATTGAAGTTAAAACCGTGGTTAACAGTATTGACACAAAGTTCACTACATTGTTGTCGAGAATGCTGAGACCTGAAATCTTTTTAACAGTTGGTCCTGGCTTCCCAACAACCTACAGCATAGAGTGAGGTCACTGGATCTTTCATTGACATTGTTCAAATGTAATGTAAATATGAGAGAAGTATGTATCAGAATTTACCTTCTGGCGAATAGAGCAGAATCCACTAAATTGTAACGTTGCACCCAATAGAGAGTCAACGATACTCCCACCTAGTCCTGCCGTGGTAGCCATGGGTATGACCAGTAGTTGCTTGAGAACTCTATCAGACAGTGTTTCGTTAACATTGGTCTCTAGCCAAACAGCAACGTGATTTACGCGGATGCTCATATAGACTAAAAGACTATTTACCTTGAAGGTTGTGATGAGACGAGGTCGGTCATCACTGAGAACTCCAATCTCTGAAGACCAGGTATCTCCATTGCAGCAGCAATAATGGCCAATAACGCCACCAATAAGAGCGGTAATCAGAGGCGACTCTTTAGAGTTCAAGCAATAATCCTTCCCGTCGGTTAAAACCCATAAAGCTACAACCAGAACAGAGGCAATACCACTATTTGACAGAACTTGTATCCTGAAAAAATAACAGTAGGCAAAATTCAGACCAAACTCAGGTCAATCAACAACATGCATGTCAAATTAATATCATATGAGTAATTGTAATAGTATATAAATTAAAGTTCAAAGTTGAACCTTTGCATACTCTATCTGATATACTCTATAGTCAGTGAGATATGATAAAAAGCAAAACCATAGATTGAAAAATGAATGTTGCAATCAAAATGGACACTCTCCATATGAATTTTGGACCACTTTATCACTTACAATTATATCATAAACAGCAGAACTTTTTTGGTAGATGAAATTTGATTTCTCAATTATTAACATTCAAAACAAAAAGAAACACAAGATTGTAAAAACAGAACAAAAGTTCATATAGTAGTTAACATAGGACCATGTCCATAACAACATAAATTTAAGATATGTACCACACAGGATCATGATCATATCATACTACATTATTGCATTTCATTACTGGTAAAAAAAACTAAGTCAGAAGAAAGCTCTGCTACCATAAAACAGAAACGCTAAATCAAATATTAAAAACACCTTGAGTATTGATGGCTGAATCTTATTGGGTCCTCTAGATGAGAATGAAGCCATTACTGGAGCTGGATTTCTTCCATAGAATGTTTTTGCTCCTGAAAACCTTATTGTAGTACCTGTTTTTAGTTTAGAGTCCCTGCAATTATAAGTATAATGTGTATGGTTAGAGTTTTTCATTCGTAGCATGTCAACAAATGTAACAGTTCTAAAAGGGTATGCGGAAGAGTAAGACGGATATATAATCAACTACATTGAAATGATGTCATAGGAAGAAATGTTAGCAGAAGAGTGGTAATCGCTTTCGTTATGTGGCGTAGATACACAAGACAAAACATGAGGCTCAACAAGAGTCGTTTTCCCTTATTGTGGTCGATTGCTCAAAAGCATTCCCATTGCGCCTGCAGATGAAGCTTCCTGACCTTCAGCAACTGATTTTATATTTCCTTCTCGATTGCATGCCACTATTTTCCCTTCACTTTTAAAAGGATCTAGTGTTCCCGGCCTACAAAGTCGTCTGCGACAATACATATGAAAAGTGTGAGAAATCATCGTTTAATTAGTTAGTAAGTTTATTTCAAAGTAAAGCATTTGAGATTGGTACTTACGCGTCACGATTTGTCGCATTGGCAAGCTTACCATCGGTAGCAAGAATCAAAGAAAAGGCTTTGTTTGGTGGCAGGTTTACAAAAAGACTGTCTCCCTAGTAATAAAAAATCAAAAACAGTTATTTCAAATTTAATTACTATTAGTTAATAATAATATGAAGAGGATTAATAAGAATTACGATGACATTTACCGTCACTTTTTGATTGTTACCAAAAGTTACAGTACTGCTGAAATCTCTATCTAATGTACTTGCAGCAATTGTGAATACCCATGGAGCTACGTTCATAACACTTCCTGCTGTTGGTCCATCATTTCCAGCAGAAGCAACTACTAATATATTTCTAGAAAGTGCATGAAATGCACCTACTGAAACCTCGTCGGTAAAAATATCTTTGGGATTAACAAGGTATTGGCCAGCAGCCGAAAGTTTTGAACCATAATATTTTTCTTGATGAAGGTGAGAATCTTGCAACAGGAATAAGAGTTATTATTCTCTTTTGAGTATACAAAAGATGAGATAATTTTATATATTCTGTTGATAGTTAATTACCATCTGGGGATGTCACGAAAATAGATGAGACACTGTCAAGCATGACACGCCATTCAATTTTGAAATAATATCTTAAACATAATGCACACACAATTCAAAGGCCAACGTAAAGTTAGAACAAACTAGAGCACCATACAAAATGCTGCAAAAAGTAATTTTGAAATGTTACTACCGGTAGAACAACCGCTGAAAATCGTTGGCTATGCGACATGGGTTAAACAAAACAGCCACGTAGCAACCAAACTCACAATGGCATCACATTATTAAAATATAAGCAGTAGGAAAAACACAGTTTTAAGATGAAATCAACTCGAAACTCGAAATGAACACAATGGTAACTTGTCTTCGACCAATGGCTCTAAAAAGTTTTTAGAATCTAGGTGATTGTTATCTACAAGTCAAGTAAATGTTTAAAAATTTATCTAAATCAAATTGCAATTAAATTTTCATCATCGTCATTGGAATCCTCTTCATCTTCATTTTTTTTGTATTGTTGACAAACTAACCTCTTCTATTTGTGAAAGCAATCAAATTAAATAGTACATTAAAGAAACAGTATATAAGATAAATATGCATTACTTAATTAAAGAAACGAGATTTGTGAAGGGGAATCAAAATAACAGTACACTGATTCATGTATATTTTTGAACAGCTATATCAAAATATGTTGACAAAATTAACAGACCAACTTTAATATGAAAGAAACAAAATTTGAAGAGGTTGGTACAAGTCACATGCCATTTTCCTGAAATTGTTGATAGTGACACAGAGGATCAATCTACTTTGCTATTTTTTGATGTAAAAACAATTTTACTTTTTTGGTTGCTTTTTCAATTTTGCAATTTCTGAACACACAAGGAAGTAAGAGAATATTAGTACTACACCCACCATACACCATGTTTGTTTTTCAAGTCTTTCTACTCACTTTTTTAATTTCAATTTTGGAACTTAAAACACCTTAAACAATATAATGAAAAACAATACTTTCAATACAAAAAATCATTAAATAAAAATAGAGTCAAACTCAACTATAAAAAGGGAGAAGAGAACTCTCACAATGGGATTCAAGACATGTAGAAAGGTTTGAATTTCATTGCCAGTTTTACCACCACCTTTGTCTATAGCAAATAGCCCCATTACCTTTATATTAGCAGAAGCACCAACTCCATAAAATCATCAGAAAAAACACATTCCAAAGTCACACAGACATTTTATCGAACACGTTAGATGCATCATCCAAAACACATTCCACAATCACACAGACATTTTATCGAACACCTTAAAGCCAAGTATGGTTGAACATGAGGTAACTTGTTCATCTACTCTCTCTTGACTGAATTCTAGAAGCTACTGATGTTTTCGTGATTGCCCCACTAGAACCTCCCAATGTGAACTTAGCACACATCACAATCTAAAAATTAACAACATTAAAAGCCCCTAGCATAAAACCAGTCTGAAACGGAACTGAATTGCAGACATCAAGATTTGATACGGCACAAATATCCCACTATTCAGAGCTACTCTCTCAGTCGAGTGGAGAAAACTCTTGCACCTTCGTTCCCAAGTTCATTTCTTTTCACCCAATTTGTAATTTTTTCGGTTTTAAAATAAACATCATTCTAACTTATAAACAAACATCGTTTTCTATGTAAACAAAAAATAAACTATATAAATTATATGTTTTAATTTCACCAAAACAAAAAATAAATATATTTAGTAAAACTAATATTTTTTTAATAAACTTAAATTCATTATTAAATTTAATTTAAAATTAAAAAATTTTAAAATTATATTAAAAATAATTAATAAAATAGAAGATTAAAAATATCATTCTAACTTTATATATTTATGGGGTGGCATTTATATTTGGATGTAAAGTCATCCCAGTGGTAAGAACTTTGCACATAAACACGCCTGTAACATGCATGACTTTGGTTCAATCCGTGTGGAGGTCCGAATCCTTTTTCTTTTTTCTCATTTTTTGTAAAAATATTCCAAATTTTTCTTAAATATAATTAATAAAATAGAATAAATAGAGATTAAAAATATCATTCTAAATTAATAAATATTTTTTCAAAAAAATTTGCAAAGCTATGAAATCTTAAAAAATGTTTTAAATAAGAATAATAGGCACTCAAATTATCTTAAAGAAAATAAATCTAAAAAATAATTCTTGACAAAATTTAAACAAAAACTATTATTATTGAATAACGTATAAATTTTTTTTTTGTGAAAATTATTTTAAAATAGGTTTGTTTTTATATTATATATATAAATCTAAAAAATCAATATGTCAATTATATATTACAATTTTATTTAATAATAGTAAAAATTTAATTAAATAAATACACTTATATTTTTACAATTATATCATAAACTATTATTTTTAAAATTATATCATAAACTTATACTTTTGATTTTTTTAATTTTTACAACAACAAAAAATTATTATATAAATAAAAAAAATTATATTTTTTATTTTTTTAAATTTTACAATAATAAAAAGTTATTTAATAAATAAATTTATATTTTACAATTATATCATAAACTTATATTTTTTATTTTTTATTATTTTTACATTAATAAAAAATTCAACTAAATAAATAAACTTATATTTTTTATTTTTCTAATTTTTACAACAATAAAAAAATATTAAATAAATATATTTTTTCTTTAAAAAATAACTAAAAAAAAATTAATATTATAAAACTTTTCTAATAAATACAAAAATTTAATATAAAATTAAAAAATGTCTGAACAACATTTTCTTGGAATCAATATTTATTTATTAATCGTAAAAATATAATTAAAAATAAAAATAAATTAAATAATTCGCAGAAAAAGTCGCAGAAAATGTTACAGCAAATTCCGCAGAAAATCTCGCAGCAATTCCTGCGACATTTCCAGAGACTTTTGTGGTTTCAATAGATGACTAATTCCTGCGAAGCAAATCGCAGAAAATTCCGCAGGAAATTTATATTTTAATTTTAAATTTAAAGTCGCAGCTAAAGTCTCAGAAATTCCTGCGACATTTACTGCTATCACGTTTTTCGTAGGAAATGATGTTTCACAATATAGAAGCGCAGGGAAAATCGCAGGTATTTCTGCGGAAATGTTTCCGCATGAAAATCCGTAGGTAAACTGTGTATTTCTGGTAGTGACTATTGAAGAAATTGATAAGTTTGAGAAACGTACTATGCGTGAGAAAGATGACATATTGTCTGATATTGATCCAATTTAGTTACCTGATCCTAATCCAGATACTATTGATGGCAATGTCCAAAAATGATGAGCCACGTAATTATGTTGGTGATCAACAATTTAGAGACGATCAAATATTCTAACAGATGATGATGATGGTTCGAAACATGATATGTCAACGGATGCAAATTCTAGTGATACTTCTGAATCATATCAATCCCAACATAGGAGGTCCAATGATAAAACCTTCTACAAGTTATATTCTAATAAAAGGGAACCTAATTTTTTTAAAGGACATGTGAAGTGAAGAAATAAAAAGTGATTGGATGCAATTAGGAGGAGATAAACCATTTGCATGATAGTCACTCTTATGATTTGGTGAAGTTTTCAAAAGGAAAGGGGGATTTGAGAAATATGTGGATCTGTAGAGTGAAACATGAAAGTAACTTTAAATTTTAAAGGTATAAAGTCATATTGGTGGTGAAAGTTTTTTGTCAAAAAATGAATTTTGATTTTAATGAAATTTTCTCAACTATTGTAAAAATGTCATCGATTAGAACGACATTGAGTTTGGAACCTACTGAAAACTTATAGGTAGAGCAAATAGATGTGAAATCATCCTTCTTTCATGGTTATTTGAAGAAAGAAAATTATATGATGTAACATGTTGGTTTTCCTCTTGAAGGCAAGGAAGACTACATGTGTAGTCTTAAAAATAATTTATATGGTTTAAAGTAAGCTTCAAGGCAATGATACAAGAATTTTGAGCCTATTATGTATATGACCAAGGATACATGAAGACTACTTATGATCATTGTGTCTTTGTTAGAAAATCTTCACATTATGATTTCATAATCCTGTTATTATATAAGGATGGCATGCATAATATTTATAAAAATATTTTACAAATTGAGAAGTTAAAGAAGTGGTTGGGTGAGTCTTTTGTCATGAAAGACATGGGAGGGCCTAAGCACATACTTAGTATAAGAATCATGTGTGATAGAAAGGAGAAAAAACGTTAAATATCAAAAGAACATTATATTCAAAGAGCATTACATATATTTTACACTAAAAGGTCTAAGGCAGTAAGCACTCCTCTTTGCTACTCATTTTAAATTAAGGTTTAAACAACGTCCCTATAGTGAAGATGAGAAAATGGATATGGAACATGTTCCTTATGTGTTTGTGAATGGTTTGATGTATGTGAAACAAATCTGAGCAGAGATATATCAAGCTCGGACTGAGTACTTTTGGGGATTTTTTTGTTTTCTCATTCTCAACTTGCAATGCTTTTTTGTTTTATCTAATTGTTGGCACTAAGCACGATTTTGATACTCTTTTGTAATTTTATTTAATTATTTCATTCTTCAGTTTGAAAACCCTCTTTTTTCTGTCATCTATTTTTATATTCGATGGATACTATCCGCTAGATTAAAGACAGTATAATTGTATTGCACTCAAACTCATTTTTTTAAAACTAATATAACAATTGTATTCAAACTCATATTTTTTCAAACAAATATAAGAATTGTATTCAAACTCTTTCTTTTTTTCATTCTGAAAAATGTTAGTTATATATTCCAAGTGTTTGTATATATTTATCATGATAGCTTCACCAATATATATAAGAATACTAACTCTTTATTCTGTGTATGATATCTCACTTCATCTTAATGTATAATAATATGTCGGTACTTGTTACATATACAACAACTTCATGTCCTAGGGTACTATTTAATATACAGGATTCAAAATTAGTTTTTCTCTATTATCTAATGGTATATATAATACATAAATACAAAAACACAGAAACAAATGATATATAAAATAATAAACAGATCCAATATAATATAAAAAAAAGTACATGATACAGGTACCTTGAACTTGAAAATTCATAAAGTCTCCCTCTTGGTAAGAGCAACCTCAACATCACACAAAATTGATAATTCAAAAGCTTTCTTCATCAAACCATTTCTTCTCTTTGAAAATGTTACTTGTCTGCTTGTT
>OZ012738.1:58557919-58865419 GCA_963859935.3 Lathyrus sativus | reverse complement strand
GTGTTAGAGGAGGATGAGACAATTTACTTGTTGTGATTCCAGGAGGGTCATCTGTTCCACTGATCCCAAAAAATGTATGTGATGATGTTCTGATGGATTATGATGCGTTGAAGGCCGTCCAGACAGGTTTGGGGACTGCAGTTGTGATTGTGATGGATAAGTCTACTGATGTTGTGGATGCCATTGCAAGGCTCTCATACTTCTACAAGCATGAATGTTGTGGGAAATGCACACCATGCAGAGAGGGAACAAGATGACTTTGGATGATAATGGAAAGAATGAAAGTTGGGAATGCTAGGCTAGAAGAAATTGATATGCTTCAAGAGTGACTAAGCAAATTGAAGGGCACACAATCTGTGCCTTGGGTGACGCTTCCGCATGGCCAGTGCAGGGACTCATCAGGCATTTCAGGCCTGAGCTTGAGAGAAGGATTAAAGATAATGCACAGAGGGAGTTGCTGCAGGCCACCAGTTAGGTATTTATCCTCATTTTTGCTTTTAATCTCATTTGCATAAATTGTTGATAAAATAAAGGCATCATGTATATAAATGAAGTATTATATTCAACTTAAATTGAAGGATTCAACACATCTTTTATTTGTTTAGATAGGTATGAGATATGCCTTTGGAAAACTTAAATGTGAGAACTTGTTATTATGGTGTTGATATGAGCACCTTGGCAAAGCCTTCTAAAGAGGAGCAGAGGAAATACTATCTACAGGTAAGTTTTAAACTTAGTACACTTTAAGTGTATTTGTTATGTTTCAATTAAATTAAATGAAATTTTGGTTATGGTTGGAGTTGTTGGCTCTACATCATGTGCTGACTTGTAGAGACACAGGCTCGACATGCTCTACAGGGATGAACAATTCAAATCATCATGGGCGAAATACGGACTGGAATTAGTTTGTATTTATAAGTTATCACGTTGAAATAAGCTCATGTACGAATATTGGCAACAGCTTTTTCATCTTCATGATGCTGGTGTTAACTAGTCTTTTATTGATACTACTCTTCTTGTGTTTCTTTATAAAGCTATTACTGAACTGCCATGTTGCCGGTCAGATTTCTAGCATAAAATAGTTTTCATTCCAAAGTTGTAGCATACCTTAATGTGGATTATGCTATTCAAGGCCCTAGTTTCTTTGTTGGCTCAACTCCTCAGCTAGACAGTCTTATTCGCGAGGTCACAAAAAAGGTATTTTAAGTAACAATCATTTACTAATGCATATCCAAACGTGCATAAGAATAATTCTTTACGCTCAAACACATACACTTTGCTTGCTTTTGTATTTTAGTAATTCTAAATGTTAATCTGCATTTACTTTAATTTCAGGTCAAGGATCCCGACTCTAAGGGTGTATCAGTATACGAAACATGGTCTGCTTCCGATGAAGGCAACAATGTAATGCTTTTGTTACTATTTTTCAAGTACTTGTTTGCATTTACTGATTATGCATTTATCGTCGATTCGGTAGTGTTGTTTTAATAGCGTGTGCGTGTATACATATATGATACTTGACATGTATATGACAAACACACTTTAATGCTATTAAAAAAGCGGGTTCAGTTTTGTTATCATATTCTCATTACTTAGTTGCTTTTTGGTTTGTTGGATTGCAGATTCAAAGGCTTGGTAGAGTTGATTCTGATTTTGCTTCATTTATGCAACATGCAGGGGTTCCATATGTTGATGTATATTACGGAAAAGGTACATACCTCAGTCAATATGAACTAAAGGATTCTGTTTGAATTATAGAAAGTTATGCCATAGTACATGTATAATAATTGGAAAGAAACAAAGCCCTAGTCCAGGACTTACAAGGAACTTAGTATATGGTGAGGTTGATATGATTATACAATAATATCTTTCCCTTTTGCCCCTAGATTTTCCTGTCTATCACACTGCTTTCGACTCCTATAACTGGATGGCAGAATATGGAGATCCGTTCTTCCAGCGCCATGTTGCCGGTCAGATTTCTAGCATAAAATGGTTTTCGTTTGATAAAATGTTAATCCATGCGGAAATCCTAAGATTTATCTTGTGTTTTTTGTTGTATTAGTTACTGGTATTTAGGGCATTCTAGCTCTACGCCTGGCCGATGATTCTGTTCTTCAGCTCGATTATTTATCATATGCAAATGAGTTACAGGTGGGCATTTATTTGGAAGTTAATTGCAATTTACAATTTTAATTTGGTTTCTACCAGAAAATGAAGAGACAGTATCTGTATGTATCTATGAAGTCATGGAATGTGAACAGCCTGGATCTAGTCAACATTTTTATTCTCCAAAAAATAACATACATAGTATTTAGCATATGATGTTTTATTATATTATATAGCTGATTATTTTGACTTTTATATTCATATAGGACAATTCCCCTTAGCCATCTTCAATACTTTATACTTATATATATACCCCACCTCTCAGTACTATAAAATAAAATAAAGACTATATATTAATATCATGGTTTGTAATGTTCAAACTATAGTATGTTATTGTTGTTACTATGTTGTTGATTAATTTAGTATATGGTTGTGTTTGTAGGATCATGGTTACACTGTGGTTATCATTTGACAAATATATTGTTGGACCTGTGATTCTTTCACTTCCATTTACATTCACTCTTCTAGGTTGGTTTGGAGGAATGATTTGGTTGATTCTGGCAGGAGTTATCACATTCTATTCGTATAATCTTTTATCGCTTGTCTTAGAACATCCTGCTCAGCTTGGTCATCGCCAGCTTAGATATTTTAGGTTAGTTTCTATCTTCAATTTCCTTTACTACTTTTCTTTTGTTTTTATCATTGATTAGATCACCGTCGAGGTGTAGTGCAAGTGGTTGATGAGCTACTATGATTGTTGACACTGACACGACGGACACGTCTTGTTTCAGAGGCGTTGAAAGACTCGTAATTTGGTTGAAAATGTTGTTGCAGGACCTAGATGGGCAAGATACTACATAGGGCCTCTTCAATTTATCATATGCTTTGGGACAGTAATTGGTGGTCCTCTTGTTGGAGGAAAGAGTCTCAAGCTAGTAACATGAAAAGGGTCATTTCAATTTTCCCTTTTATAGCTTTTATGAATTTTTCAAAATTTTCTTAGATATAATAAAAATGTTGGCTTAGATTGGTAGAAACTTCAGGTCAGTTTGTAGATATGAAATGGCGAGCGATGAATGATAGACTAATGCTCGCAGAAAAAGGCTTCTTAGATGTAGATGGACTTAAAGGAAAACAATGGTTCAAGCATCTTGTGAGTGTGTTTATTTACCATGTATCATGGATACACTGATTAAACCTCTTTAACTGATTTAAGTTACTATCTTGAAAGTTAGAAGCTGTCTGCAAAATGTGAACTATATATTGTGCAAGAGTGTAGCTCATTCTTTGTGAAACTTCCAAACTCGATATACGAGATTCTTAATATGCTACTCGGAAACACCACTCTGGCTGCAATTACTGAACTGCCACTTTATTTCACATTGTTAAGTTTGTATTCTTTTGTCATACGCTAGTTAGCTACTTATCACTTTGTTTAATGCTCCTATATTGCAGGTGTTTAGGCCTCCAAATGACGTTGAGAAGTTAGAGTTTTGATTCTACAACTAGGTCAAACGGCATAAGTGAAAAAGAAAGATTACCAGAAATTCAACATGAGATCTGGTGGGTTACTAGAGCCATACAAAGAGCTACTTCTGCACTGTGAGGAGAATTCACATAAACACTAATATGAAAGCTGATCTATAGAATAGATGAAAGAGTCTATATTTATGTTTTACATGTATATATTAAGTGTTTATTTTTCCCCACAACAATAGTATAGTGGTCAGCATTTTCATCTGTATAACTGTATATTAAATTAACAAAAGGGAAATCAATATTTCTACCGTTTTGTCTCTTGCATTGTGTAATTATTAATTCCAATATGCTTATGATAAATATAATTTTACAATTTTCACTAGATTGAAATTTGCATTGTTTTTTCTTACTAATTTGGTTGGACAAATGATTATTAGTAATTTGATTGTGACATTTTCTTGCGACTATTTTCTGCGATTATTTCCTGCGACTTTACCTGCTAAATTAATTACCCACGAAGGTTTTAGTTGAGAACGGAAATAGCAGGAAGAATCGCAGATAATACATTTGCTACGAAAATTTTGTCAAAATCCGCAGGAAAACTGAGTTTTTATAGTAGTGGCACTTACTAATTGTAACCGCATTAGGCAACACTTGAAAAGCGCTATCTCAGAGGCCACGAATAACCGTCCCCTATTCTTGTTGTGGCAACACTTAAAAAGCGTCGCCTCAGAGGCCATGAATAATCGTCCCCTATTCCTTTTGTGGCAACACTTAAAAAGCGTCGCCTCAGAGGCCACAAATAATCGTCCCCTATTCCTTTTATTTAGGCAACATTTTTAAAAATCGTGCCCAAAGATCATGAAAAAATGTCCCCTTAAACAATAGGCAACGCTCGCACAAGAGACACCTAGAAAATGTCCCCTATTGTTTTAGGCAATGTTTTTCAGAGTTTTGGCATCGTTTTTCAGTGGTTGCTGGAGAGCCTAAATGTTGTAGTGCCTAGATCATCAAACATACTTATAGATAACAAATTCTGCTTGAGTTCTAGAACATACCTCACATTGTGAATAAGAATTTCACAACCATTAAACATTTTAAATCTGATTGTATCAATACCATGAACCTCACATGCCTTATTATTACCAAGGCAAACTACTCTACCTTGCATGCCTTATTATTGCCAAGGCGAACTACTTCACCTTGCACCATCTTCAAAGTTTCAAAGTATTCTATTCTTTGACACATGTTATAAGAGCAACCTGAGTCAATGACCCAACTATCTTTAGTTTCCAAACTCGATACTACTAGTACTTCGGCATCCTCATAACGTTTCTCACCCAATGCAACTATAGCTTGAAAAAAATCTTCATTGACCTTTCTTTCAAGACAATCCCTTTTAAAGAGACCGATTTTCTGACAATTAAAATATTTTGCCTTTGACTTGTGAAACCTCTTTGATTTGGACATTTCTTTACGCTCACATCCTCCTTTTAACACATTTAAGCCTTCACCAATATCTTCAATCTACAAATATTTCGACTTTGAAAATTCTTTGGATTTCACTGCCGTCTGGACTTCATCCAAAGTAATAGTATCTTCCTTACTATAAAGAAGGGTGTCCTTAAAGTGCTCAAATGATCTGTGTAATGAACTCAACAGAAGCAAAGCCTTGTCCTCATCATTAATCTTCACTTCAATATTCTCAAGATCATCGATAATCTTGTAAACTTCTATGAGCTGCTCAACTATGGATTTGTTCTCCACCATTCAGAATGAATAGAGTTGTTGTTTCAGATACAACCTGTGACCCGAAGGATTTTTCATATACAATGATTTAAGTTTTTCCCACATAGCAACCACAGTTTGCTCCCTGTCGACTTCTCTTAGAACTTTATCCCCGAGGCACAAGATAATGGCACTCCTTACCTTATCCACCAACTCGGTCTTCTGTACCTGTGTAAGCCCTGCAGACATCAATGTTTCACTCTTCAAAGCATCGATACACTTCTCTTGAATTAAAATTGCTTGCATCTTAATTTTCCACAATACGAAGTTGTTGTTATCGGAAAACTTCTCGATCTGCCATCTACTAACCATGTTACTCACTTGTCAACAATATCTCTTTGATCCATGCTCACCGCACCACTTGTTGTGAATTATGAATATCAATTTGTGAGGCAAAGAACAGTAGAAACCAAAATAAATGTCTTCAACAATAATAATTCGTACACAAATAATATAACAGAATAAGGCAAGAAAAAATTGAAGGTTTGTTTACCCAATTCGATCAAACGATCTACTCTGGGGAGAGAACAGTTCTCCAATTCACTATACTCAGAAAATTGTTACAAGAGATTAAAGATGAATTACAAGAAAATGGTCTTCGCCCTCAGGTTCCCAAGAATAACATATTTTCTACCCAAGTGTTTCCTAACCTCTCCAACTCTCAATATATGAATCATCCAAACCTAAGGTGTAACAGTGTTTCACAGTAACCTTAAATAACTCAAAAGGTTTAGTTAAACCTTTTCTTTTCTAAGGTTTTTATTGTGAATAGATGAAACCCTATGCTATGCCTTTAAACCTTTGCTTTTCCTTGTTGGTATAAACTCTAAGAATGTCACGCACCAAGCATATAAGAGATACATATTTATAATAGCAAATACCTAACAAACAAAGCCCAAAATCACATGCATCCATGGACCGAATCGAAAAAAGCTTAAAAACTCGAAAACACTATTCACCGTACGGACAACACCATTCACCGTACGGACGTCACTATTCATCCGTACGAATAACATTATTCACCGTATGAACGACGCTATTCACTGACCGATTTTTTTCTCGACTTTTCGTCTGACTTTCTAAAACTTTCAATTTTCGTGATAAATGCAATCTCCAAAACAGGTTTTCTTTCTCTTCATCAACAAAGGTTTTAAGGAACATTTACAACACAACACTAATTAGGTTACAATTATCTCAACTAGATGGAGGGATGGAATGAAGGGATAACTAAACAATTCAAGACCTTTAAATGCATGAAGAAATTTTATTAATTGGAAATATTTGAATATTTAGATGATTCACTGATGCAGAAAGTATGTTGCCGGAAACAAAAGGAAATGATACAATGTTAGAACACACTATTTTGTTTCTAGAGCAACATACATGATGTAACCAATAAGTAGTCGTAAAGAATGTTTGCAATGCGATTTTTGCAGTTTTGATGATAAAATTCGTATATATTGTAAGAAAAAACGTATGTTTTGGTTGGGTTCAATTGGCTTTTAAAAATAGAATAAAACAAAATCAATGTTGTTTGAATTAGTTAGGTTTGTTTGATTTTTAACATAAATGTTATTCAGTCATACATACACATATAGAAAATGTGGTATTCGGATCAAACTCTAGTCTTGACAAGGATAGCTTCGTGGTTCAACAGTAACCGAAGATGTGCATGTGTATGTCTTAGTTAGCTTGTCGTTTAAGTTAGCATGTTGAATTAGGTGTCAGTCTGTTGGGTCAATTGTTTAGTATGTTAGTTGAAAGCTAGGTTTTTGTTTTCTTATGAATAACATATTAGTCATCATTTTCTTAATCAATCTTTGATAATCCTGATTAGTAGGAGAAAGTGGTGTTGTTGAGATTAATTGTAAATTTTCTTCCCTAATTTGTAATTGAATCAAGAATTCAGAGTTTTAAAATACTTTGAATTGTCGTTCTCTTTCTTCTATCTTTTTCTTTACTTAGGGGTTTTCTTGATGAAAAAAAAGATCGATCATACTTTATTTCTTGGGCATCATTTTCATAACAAATTAGTGAGGTGAACGTGAAGGAAAATATGTCGTCAATAAAGTATGAGATTGATAAATTCACACGTGTGAATGATTTTGGTTTGTGGCGCTTAAATATGTGAGCCCTATTGGTTCAACACAGATTGTTAGAAGCGTTGGTGCCCTATAACAGAGAAAGTGAAGATGACGATGATCGAGAAAGCCCACAGTAAAATCATCTTAAGCCTTTGTGATAAGGTTTTAAGGCATGTTTCAAAGGAGAAAACTGCAGTAAGTGTGTGGAGCAAACTCAAAGGTTTGTATATGACCAAATCCTTGGTTAATCATTTCTACCCGAAGTAAGATTTGTATTCATTCAAGATGGGTGAAGACAAAGTCTTGGCTGAGCAACTAGATATGTTCAACAAGTTGATTCTTAATCTTGAGAATATGGAGATCAAGATTGACGATGAATATCAAGCATTGCTGTTGTTATGTGCTTTACCAAGATCCCATACTCACTTTGTAACACCCCAATTTTTAGTAATTATTTATTAATTAAAGTAATTGACTAATTATGTGATTTTAGGCCTAATTGAAGTAACTAATTTATGTGATTTATTTGATATAATTGAATTAGTTGATTTATTGAATTTATATAAATTATTTGATTTATTTGAGTTGTTTAGATTAATTGAATTATTGGACATATTCGAAATAATTGATTTAATTTTATTATTTAACTTATATGATATATTCTAATTTGTAGAATAATATAGAATTGTTAGATTAATTGATTGGGCCTATTTAGGGGTGTGAATAGACATGAGTTATTAAGCCCATTGGAATTACTAGGTTAATTAAAATTGTGAGAATTTTTATAAAATAAGAGAAATGGGATAGAAGAGAAGAGAAAGAAAGAAAAAATAGAAAGGGGAAAAGAGGCATAGAGAGGAGTGGGGAAGAAGAGGAGGAAACTCAAGAGGAAGAGCAAAAGTTCAACAAATTCAAGGTAAGGGTGGGTTTTTATATAATTATTGAGATTATTTGATAGAGTTTAATGGGTAGAAATATGTTTAGGATAAAATCTCTAAATTTCTATGATTTTGCAATTGTTAGGTTTTGATGATAATGTTTGATATGTGTTGATTAATTTTGTTTGGAAAAGATATATATATTAGGTTTCGTTTTTGTAGCATGTAATACTTATAGTGGAACCACTTGAATTGCCAAACAAAATTAATAGAAATGTGATAATAAATCATACACAGTAGCTAACACACCACTTTTATCTAAACTACAAGTGACATGGTATACAACGAAAAGTAATGAATTTTCTATCTTTAGCTACTGTACCGCGTGTCATTATAAACCACTACATACTTGAAAATAGTTTTGTTTCTGCTACTGCTAGACTACAGTTCTAAAAATGGCACTCCTGCGATATAGAGTAAAGCAATGGATGGAGTTAGTGTATATTTGGTTGTTCTTTAGACGAATTGATTTTATAACTAGAAATTGGAGCTTTTGATTTTAACTTAAGTTAAAACTAGAAATTGGAGCTTTTGATTCTATAATTGATTTTTTTTTAAGCTCACATTGATTAGTCAACTCATTTTTAAATACAAGTATTAGTAATAATTTGAACAACATTAACTACTGTAGTGCTAAGTGGATGATAGCAAGATGTAATAACTTTTAGTATAAGATTGTATTGCCTATACCATTTGTGAGACATTGGATCGAACTCTAGTGTGGTCGAAGTCTGTTCGCAAGTAATGCGTGTTGTAGTCGAAGTTTGTTCTAACATGCATGAGTAAATATTGCTAAGGTTGTTAGCATGAGTAAATATTGCTAAGGTTGTTAGCATGAGTAAATATTGCTAAGGTTGTTAGCATGAGTAAATATTGCTAAGGTTGTTAGCATGTTGAATTGGGTCTTGCTTGTAAGCCCAATTGTTTAAGTTAGCTTGTACCCTAAGTTAGCTTGTAATGGGTAATTGTTAAAAAGCCCATTAGGTTAGTGTGCTATTTTATTATAAATAGGATGCTAGTTTCTCAATCTTGAGAATAAGGAAAAATAGGAAGATAAAATCCTAATTTCAAGGGAGAGAGGTTATTTTGTTATTCTTGTATACTTGTAATCTTGTTCAAAGAGAAAGGAAAGAATAGCAGTTTAATAACCAATCCTTGTTGTTCCTTGTTGTTTTACCTTGTTTTCTTTGTTAACCCTAACCCTTGTGAGTTTCTTGATCATTAAGAAACCGTTTATACTTTGTTTAAAGGTATCCGATTCACAACAAATTGGTGCGGTGAGCGTGGAGAAGATGCCTTCAACAAAGTATGAGATTGAAAAGTTCACCGGAGTGAACGACTTCGGTCTGTGGCGCTTGAAGATGAAAGCCCTATTGGTTCAGCAGGGTTGTTTGGAAGCGTTGAAGGGTGAGGCAGCCATGGACGCTGCGTTAACGGAAAAAGAAAAGACGTTGCCCAGTTGCAAGTTTTTCCATTATATGCAGTTAACAAAGCTGCATGAAGAAAGCTAGTTTCTTGATGTTATAGAGTTAGATCCAAGGTGGAGATTTGTGAGACATTGGATCGAACTCTAGTGTGGTCGAAGTCTGTTCGCAAGTAATGCGTGTTGTAGTCGAAGTTTGTTCTAACATGCATGAGTAAATATTGCTAAGGTTGTTAGCATGAGTAAATATTGCTAAGATTGTTAGCATGAGTAAATATTGCTAAGGTTGTTAGCATGAGTAAATATTGCTAAGGTTGTTAGCATGAGTAAATATTGCTAGGGTTGTTAGCATGTTGAATTGGGTCTTGCTTGTAAGCCCAATTGTTTAAGTTAGCTTGTACCCTAAGTTAGCTTGTAATGGGTAATTGTTAAAAACCCATTAGGTTAGTGTGCTATTTTATTATAAATAGGATGCTAGTTTCTCAATCTTGAGAATAAGGAAAAATAGGAAGATAAAATCCTAATTTCAAGGGAGAGAGGTTATTTTGTTATTCTTGTATACTTGTAATCTTGTTCAAAGAGAAATGAAAGAATAGCAGTTTAATAACCAATCCTTGTTGTTCCTTGTTGTTTTACCTTGTTTTCTTTGTTAACCCTAACCCTTGTGAGTTTCTTGATCATTAAGAAACCGTTTATACTTTGTTTAAAGGTATCCGATTCACAACACCATTTTTATAGAAATGAAATGTGAGACTTCAGGTAGTGATATCCTATAGCTCAAATGTAGCTAATGAGAATATGTGGTATTTTATTATGATGAATTGTGGCATGTCTGTTTAAATTGAAGCCATGAAAACGAGATAACTATACTCCAAGGATAGTACCGATACAATTGAAACATGATAGTATCACATATCTTGAGTCAATGTAGCACTAATATTAACCTTTAGACCAATTGAAAATGATGAATCATTAAATCCTTGTAGTGCCCTGTTTTAATTTTGTAAGTGTGTTTAGATACTGTAGCAAATGATTTTAAAATAGAAAGGTGATACTTTCTTAACAATCTGTAGCACATGTGAATGTGTTTAGATTACTGATGATGGATTAATTATTCTATACTTAATTATTGATGTGTGTTTTGTGAATTGAGGTTAGATTGTGTTGATACTTGTATATGTGCAAATGTGTGGTAATTCAAGTGTGATGAATTATTGAAGATATGCATGGATATTAAGATTTGTGTATGGTCTTAATTGCATATGATTGTTGTATTTGCATATACATCATTTGTGTCAAGAGGCAATACTTGTTAGTTTCGTGGAAACTAGTGACTTGTCCCAAACCTAGAGCGGGGTTTGAAAGCTTAGGGAATGGGCTTTTTTGTGTGTTATTGGTCTAGGGAACGAACCCGGTTTAAGTGTAAAAACCGAAAAATAATAACGAGTGTTGGTACCACATGGCATGAGTTGCATTGAGTCTTGCATTGAGTTTTGCATTGAGTCTCATTATGTATATTTATGTGCTATGAGATTATGTGTGATATGTGGAACTGATAAATTGGTGAATTATGGAGTTGAGTGTATATACTTATGAATAGTATGGTTACTTGAATAATATTGTGTTGATAAAACTTTTGAAGTGTGAGAATAATAGTGATTATGTTTGTATGCCTTAAATTATATATTATCTTATAGTTTCAATAATCATGTGAATTCTCACCCTTCTGTTGGAATGATGTTTTATACGACATCGCTCAGGTACTGAGGAGTAGAGTTGCTTCTAGCACGAGGTAGCCGTTGGAGTAGCTTAAGTTGTGTCTTTATTTATTTTGGGTCGAGTCATGCTCTGATTATGTAACACTTAGGAATATTTTGATTTCATATTTGGAGAGATATTTTATGTACTCTACTTTATTCTGTTGCTGTTATTTTGAATTATATGAAGAATTGGCTTTTAAGCCTAAGTATTAAAAATGAGATGAGCATGAGACTTTTATTATGTCTGTCATGATTAAAGCAAATCTACTGCTACATGTTAATGTGAAGGTGTATGAAAAGCAAGAAGTTATTTTTATATTATTGAGCATGACAGGTGTTGTGTGATGTTTTGAAAATTTATGTGACACCCTTTTGTGAAATGCATGATAATTACTCTGATCTATTTATATTTATTCTGCAGGGTTAGAAGGGTGTTACATTAGTGGTATCAGAGCAGGTCGGTCCGTCCGGCCAAGTTGTCTAATGTTGGTTGTTCCCTTGTATACGACATGTGTGTGAAAACACTGTCGATACATGTTTGTTGTCTAACCTTTGTCTACAAAAGTGGGAATGATCTAAGTGAGGGAGAAACTTGTGCTTCTCCAGGATGCTGCAAGTGTGGAGTTGTAGCTCAGTGTGTGGTTAAACGCTCTTATAGTTTGGTAAAGATGGTTTATACCCCATCATGATTTTCGGCTGTCTATCGATAAATTGAGGAACTGATCACCCTTAATCTCTTGTCGATAGTAGTTGGGATTGTGTTGGATGGGATAGACGTGTCTTGCAAGCTTAGATGGCGTGAGCAACGAATTGTTTGGAGTTAAGCCAAGTGCTGAAGAATCGTTTTGATGAGTCGGCGCAGGACAGTGATGAGATGTTTCATTTTGATGGAAATTTTGAGTGTTAACGAAAGTGGGAAGTTGGCGGTTTGCCGATTAATTGTGGTTGTCTGGAAGTTATTCTGACAAGATAGTGATATACAACCAGGACGTGAAGTGGAGTTATGATTGAATTAGTTACGGGAACTAGTCTGATATTAAGAGCTCTATATTGTATGTCTATTTGGATAGTCAAGGAATTAAACTGATTGAGTAGTTTTGAGACTTGTGTATGGTGTGTGTGTTGTGGCAACAGATTGTGAAGTCAAGTATATAAAGGGTGGATAGTGACTTCTGGTGATTATTAAAGGAAGTAAGGTGTGGAATACTATATTGGTATAATTAGACCTTTAAACATTTCAAGAGTTGAAGATGTGTTGAATGGCCTTCTATGTGTGGAAATGTTGTTTTCGTATTTTTGTCGTAACGGGAGAACCGTAACTCGGAATGACGCAAGATTAGAAGCGCGGGAAGTATTACAATGTTTTATGTGATGGTGAAGTAGTGACATGGAATTAAGTATTTATTGATGGAATATGTTTGGTTGTTGTAGTAAGTGCGGTTTGTATTTCCGCCATGACTCACAAATTGAGTGTCCGTTTGGCATGGGATTCTCCATACTTAATTGAGTGAGTCAATGGTTGGGTAATCGATGATATTTGGATATACTCAAAGAGTATAGAGGATCATGTTGAGCATCGGGAACTTGATTTATCAGTGTTGGAGAAGAAGTAGTAATATTCTACTGTGAAGAAAGTTTAAGGAATTGTTAGGAAAGCTGTCAACAGCTCGTGTCTTGGTTTTTCCGAATCCGAGAGAACAAATTGTTGTGTTTTGTGATGTTTGGTTGATATGATTGAGGAATATGTTAAGTACAACATCGGCGAGTTTTGGTTATGCTTTAAGGCAACTTAAAGTACATAAGGGAATTATCTGACAAGTAATTGGAGTTGGTTGCTGTTGCGTGTTTGTGCCGGAGTTTGGAAGCCTCAATTGTTTAGTTGAGATTTGAGATGGTTGGTGATCTTAAGAACTTAAGGCATTTGTTGATTTGAAAAAGAGTTAAATATGGTGCAGAGGAAATAAATAGGGACTTCTGAAGGAGTATGGTTTTGGGTTGAATTACCATTCGAGTGAGACCAAGTGGTAGCAGAGGTATCGAATTGGAAATTTCTGTATATACCAATGATGATGGTAATGAGTTAGAACTGATGAAGCAAATTCGGGATATGAGTTTGGTCTGTGAAGAAAATATCTTAGGGAGTTGAGCTTTGTATCTTGAGACTGACTATAGGTATTCTTGATAAGATTCGAAGAAGTCGAAGTTCTAATTTGAGTTAATAGATTGATTAAATTTAATAAATTGAAGTCGAAGAGCTGATTTTTGGATTGATGAGAATGATACCATGAGATGTCGTGATGGAGTGTGTGTTCCAAATAGTGTGAGTTGGATAAGAGTACTCTGGAAGAAGAACATTGAGAAAGATGGAGAGAGAAGTGGTTGAAGTGGTATGTGCTGGTTTGACTTATCGGAAGTCAAAGTGTGAACATCAGAGGTTGTTGGACCTGATACAACTGTTGAATATTTCTAAACGGTATGGGATAGTATTCCCATGGATTTTGTGTCGGGTTTTCCGAAGAAATGTGGAGGGATATGATTCGACTTGGGTGGTTATGAATGGATTGGCAAGATTAACTCATTTCTTACTAATGAGGATGAGTCATTCTATGCTGAAGCTAGCTAAGAGGTATAGTGAGGAAGTTGTGGGGTAGTATGGGTTACCGTCAAATATTGTATCAGATGGGAATCTGAATTTTCGTTGAGATTTTGAGAAAGTTGTAGACGCTTTGGGTGTCATGTTGAAGTTGAACTCTGTCTAGCATCCGTGGACGGACTGGACAGACAAAGAGAACTATCTAGTATGTAGGAGATTTGTGGAGACATCACCTATGCGGATAGAGGATCGGGAGTTGAAGCAACTTCGACGTAAAGAGATTGCTTTGGTGAAGGTTGCTTGGGGAGGACCAGCTGGTGGAAACGTGACTTGGGAGCTTGAGAGTCAGATGCGTGAGTCTTACCCCGAGTTATTCGTTTGAGGTAATTTTCGAGGGCGAAAATCCTTTAAGTGGGGGAGGGTTGTAACACCCCAATTTTTAGTAATTATTTATTAATTAAATTAATTCACTAATTATATGATTTTAGGCCTAATTGAAGTAACTAATTTATGTGATTTATTTGATATAATTGAATTAGTTGATTTATTGAATTTATATAAATTAGTTGATTTATTTGAGTTGTTTAGATTAATTGAATTATTGGACATATTCGAAATAATTGATTTAATTTTATTATTTAACTTATATGATATATTCTAATTTGTAGAATAATATAGAATTGTTAGGTTAATTGATTGGGCCTATTTAGGGGTGTGAATATACATGAGTTATTAAGCCCATTGGAATTACTAGGTTAATTAAAATTGTGAGAATTTTTATAAAATAAGAGAAATGGGATAGAAGAGAAGAGAAAGAAAGAAAAGATAGAAAGGGGAAAAGAGGCATAGAGAGGAGTGGAGAAGAAGAGGAGGAAACTCAAGAGGAAGAGCAAAAGTTCAACAAATTCAAGGTAAGGGTGGGTTTTTATATAATTATTGAGATTATTTGATAGAGTTTAATGGGTAGAAATATGTTTAGGATAAAATCTCTAAATTTCTATGATTTTGCAATTGTTAGGTTTTGATGATAATGTTTGATATGTGTTGATTAATTTTGTTTGGAAAAAATATATATATTAGGTTTCGTTTTTGTAGCATGTAATACTTACAGTGGAACCACTTGAATTGCCAAACAAAATTAATAGAAATGTGATAATAAATCATACACAGTAGCTAACTGTTGCACCCCAAAATTTGACCAACAATTATTTATTCATTGAGTGTTTGAAAGTGGATACCTTCATCAGAAAGTTCAAGAGATCCTCAGAAGAAGTGGTTTGAAACCAGGGTTGTGTGCTTCATAGCTTGAGGGTTGTGGGTGCCCCTCAGATGATTCTGAGGCTTTGAGAATGAACTTGATGTTTTGGGAAAGCCTATGAGATGTCTTGATAGCCTTCATTAAGCCCAGAGAAGTCATTATGCAAGAATTCAGAAGATTCAACCATGAATGATAGAATTAGGGTTTTGACTGGGTCAACCCTAGGATAACTGAAGATTTGGGAAAGGTTGAGACCCAATCCAAGGGCCATGAGATCATGGAATGATGCATAGAGATGATATAAAGATGATTCCTAGGCCAACTCATCATGAGTGAGGAGTTTGAGAAGTTTCAAGTCAAGGTCCCCAAGGATTATCAGTGAAAAACCCTAATTTGATCCCTATCTTCCGGGCAGTTTTAGCTCAAGATGTGATTGATACCTCACCTTCCCCATAACATGAATGTTGTAGATCTTGTTCTTAGCTTTAATTGGAGTGGTGGAAGTCCTTGATAGGAGTTACAGAGCTCAAGTTATGGTTTTGACAAATTACAGGTCAGCAGAGGTGTGTGAATCTGGGTCCTTGAAAGTCACCCCACTTGCAGACAACTTTTGCCCTAGTAGGATGATTCCTATGACTTCTTGGTCAACATGAATGTTGAAGAGAATCTTCTTAGCTTTAATTTGAGTGGTAGAAGTCCTTGATAGGATTTGTGGAACTCAACTTATGGTTTGAGCAAGACAGGGGTATTTTGGTCATTTGTCAATTATAGGTCATTTTAGCCAATGCCTAAAACTCCTACTTCCAAGCTTCAAATGGAAAAACTCAAAACATGAAAGTTGTTCAAAATGGGATTTTAAGTCTAGAAAGAAGGTCATGAATTGTTGGAAAAGCTCATAGCATGAAGTTACATGATTGGTCAAAAATGAACTAAAAATGGCTTATAAGTTTGAAAAGTTGAAATTGGAAATTGGTTTGGAAGATCCACAAATCCAAAATAGGTCATCCAATATATCATTTTGATTGGAAACATCATTTTGAGAACATTGGTTTAGATAGAATTTTGATTTGAAGCTTTAAAATGGGGGTTGCTTTGAAAACTTGTTACTTGAAAAAGAAGGCAACTTGGGAAATCCTAACACAAGGCAAAACCAAGGCTTGTAGTTGTGCACTCCTTTTCAATATCTCATGTAAATATATTTTAAGACCACATTGCAAGGCATAAGGCATGGGATGTGAGATTTTCAACTTGTCCCCACATGAGATTTTCAAGAACTTTCCACCATATTCTAGATGAATCTAGAAGTGTCTAATGATCATTATAAGAAGAGTGCATTAGAGAGTGATTGAGGTTGGTGATAGCAAGAGAATTCAGAGGGGAGAGAGAGAGAGAGAAGCACCCATTGAAGAGGTTTCTTCAAGTTGAAGCAACTCTGGTTTCCTTCCATTGCAGACCTTCTCCATCATCACAAGTGCAAACAGAAAGCTTCTCCCCATTGGAAGAGTGTCCCGAAGCAATTACAAGGCCTGAAACCTTCTCCTCATACCTTCTCCATCATCACTTGACAGGTTCTTTCTTCTCCCTATACCTCTTAATTTATTTAGTTTCAGTTCATTCTTTAGGTGTAGAATTGATGTGCTAGGATAGAGGATCAAATTCTGAGAGTTTGAGAGCTCTGTAGGTAGATCCATGGCAGATGCAAGATTCTTTAGGTTGCAAGAACAGACTGGGTATTAGGTTTTGATGATCGTGCTAGGGTTTAGTGTGACTAGGGTAGCATAAAGAGCAAGATCATGCCATTAGATGTGAAGTTTAGCAAGGTTGATATCAGTGAAGTATGGTGGAACCATGACCTTCATCCATTCTGTTGGGAAGATCCACGAGGCTTTAATGGAAACTACACGTAGGGTTGTATTCCTGGTGATGAGTAGACCAAGTTTGCTTTTAGAATTTTTGAAATTCATCAATTGTGGAGAGAGAACGCATGGCTGGAAGGTCTGCGCATGGAGGAGGGGGTTCCTGAAAACCCTAATCCATTTGGGGACGATGAGCTGCGTCCGTTGGATCTTGGTCAAATATTGGACTGAAGACTTCATCGTGTGGTCACGATTAAAAGAGAAATTGGAGGGAAATTTCAAAACTGAAACGCGGTCGTTTCAATTAGTGAGTCCGTGTGGGCTTTGAGCTTTCTTCTATTCGCACCACCCTGTATCTGGCCCACTCAAATATTGAACTGGCGCGTGTAGCTATTCACACCCCTCCCTCATTTTCTTTATTTTTTATTTTTTATATTGTTTTACATTTTTCATGAACTTTAAAAATTCATTAAAAATCGATAAATGATGATTTTTTGGTCATTCTTTTTTCTATGTTGAGATAATTTTGTGTAGAAAAATATAAAAATAAAAATGGAATTTTATTTTTAAGGTAGAATTTTTAGTGGTATTTTCTTTAATATAGTGTATTTTCTTTCTTTTAGTTGATACATGATTTTGTAGAATTATTTCAGGACTTTCCTTTAGCCTTTTTAATCCATTCCTTTTTGTGTAATTAGATGATGAATCATAGTTCCCCATAGGATTTATTCTAGAATTTTAGAATTAAATTTTGATTAGTTTAAGTAGGGTAGATTTAGGGTATCCTAATTAGGGTTTAGGTTGTGCTTAGTTGAAGAATTCATTTTCTTTGAATAGTTTTGTCTTGATTTTTAGGTAGAGGCCCATGTAGATGTTATGGGTAGATGTTGTAGACCTTTGTGAATAATGGTTAGATTTTTCCCCCTTGGTTTAGTATTTTTAGGTATTTTCTGAAGTTGCCTATTGATTTTGTCTGTGCTGTGGTTATCTGTCCATCTCTGGGGTTTATTTTGGGGAATTGGTTGTGGGGCTTGTGTTGTCTTGAAGACCTTGATGGAGAGCATGATGAAGAGAAGATTGAAGATCAAGACTCAGAGACCCAGAGCTTGGCTTGTCCCCTGTTTGTGAGGTTTGAGATCCTGAAGTTTGAAGGAAGTTCATGGTACTTTCCTGAGGAAGGCACTATGAATGACTTTCATTCTTTCTTCTCATCTCTTTCTTAAGTATCCAATGATGTTGGAGCCAACTTGTGAGTTTAATTTCTCCTGAGGAGGAATGTAAACTGATCACAGTTGTTGAGCCACATAGGATACAACTCCTAAGTGGAAGCCTCCTAGTACTTTCCTGAGGAAGGTCCTATGGGTCTATTCACTTAGTTCCCTTAGTTTATCTAGGATTTCTCAAGTATCCAATGATGTTGGAGCCAACTTGTGAGTTTAATTTCTCCTGAGGAGGAATGTAAACTGATCACAGTTGTTGAGCCACATAGGATACAACTCCTAAGTGGAAGCCTCCTAGTACTTTCCTGAGGAAGGTCCTATGAGTTTATTCACTTAGTTCCACTAGTTCAGATAGGATTTCCTAAATATCCAGTGATGTTGGAGCCTGCTTGTGAGTTTAGTTTCTCCTGAGGAGGAACGTAAACTGATCACAGTGGTTGAGCCACATAGGGTATGACTCCTGAGTATACACCTCCTAGTGCTTTCCTGAGGAAGACACTATGAGTCTGCCTGCTTAGCTCCCTTTCTTTGGTAAGCTTGTTCTGTAGCTTGAAGACGGGGATTGATTTCCTTTGATTAGGGTTCTGCTTTAGGGCTTGGCTTAGATTTGATTAAGATTCTGTGTTAGGGTTAGGATTAGAGAGTAGATGAGTCTTTCTTTCTCAAGCATGTGTTTTGTTTGCCTGATGGCACTTCATTTCTCTTATCTGTTATTGCTTGATAGCATGTTGTTTATTTTCAGTATGATTACTGTTATTTCATGACTGGCTTGAGGTTGAGACGAGCTTGTGGAGGCTGAAGCCCCACACACATTTCCTCCCTCACTTGCATTGCATGCATTTTACTGTTAAAGCTGATGCTTTTGTCTGTTTTTGTGTATCATTGACATGATCCCTTAGGACTCTCATTTCCTCTGATGAGGATTTGATGATAGACTTTTAGGTTGAAACCTATGCATGACAACATCTAGGAGTTCCCTGTTCAAACCTCAACCATAGGATGAATCCATGGCATGATAACAGTAGGACTTGATAGTCTCCCTCCTAGTTGGGCCTGTTCTCTTCTCATCTCGAAGCAGTTTAAGACACAGTAATCATGAATGATTTCTTTCGTACGTTACGAGCCTTAAGCTATCTGAGAAAGGATTGTGGGAGAATTTCTTTTCCACAGTCTGGATGTTTAGTATGGTACCCTTTGGGTGACATGCGACGCATTCACTCTCAGGTCATAGTCTCTAGTGCGGTTGAAATCGCAAACACAATAAAAAACACTTCTTTTAGGAGATCACCCGTAGTTTCCCGAACTACGTTTGCTCTGATCTTTCATGCCAGATAAAAGTACGTAGGCATAGGATGCGATATCCTAGCGAGCAACCTTCCCCACCTTCACCCGTAGTTAGGCGAACTACGTTGACTCTGATTTCTCATTCTCTGACGGGAATACGTAGGCATAAAGCGCGACGCTTTGCCGAGTCATTTTTCTTTTCTTTTTCAGCCAGCCTTGATAGGTAGATAGATTATAACCAACCCGTCCAAGTAAACAAACAAGTGAGGATCCCGTCGAGTACGACGGACGTAAGGGGTGCTAATACCTTCCCCTTGCGTAACCGACTCCCGAACCCAGACAATGGTTGCGACGACCTTGTCTTACCCTTTTTCGTCAGGTTTTTCCGATCGTTTCCTTTCCCGCTCTGAGGGATAAATAACGAAAGGTGGCGACTCTTCTGTCATGCCGGCACCTTATTTTCGCGCAAGCGACAGCTGGCGACTCTGCTGGGGACCGAACCCAGAGTCTCTGGTTCTCCGGTTCCCTATGAGAGTCAATCCTATCGTTTGTGTGTTTGCTTGTTGGGTTGCGTTTATTTATCGCATTTTTACTTCCCGCATTTTACTTTCCGCATTTTATTTCCCGCATTTTATTTCCAGTTCGATATGATTATCTGTGCTACTGTGGGAGAGGGATGTTACTGTGAGTGAAAAGCCGGACCTGGGCTTGAGTGCACACCTAGATATAGTTGCGGAGAAGTAGTAGACGGACCTGTCTGCTGAGCAGGCACAGTTCCCTACGAAAATCTGCGCTCAGACGAGATTCTTGCAGAGGTGCTCCTTTCCGGTCCTGAGGATCTGAGGGGAGTCCAGACGTGAGGATTGTCGACTCTGGGGACCGATCATTTGGAAGTCAGCTAAGAGAGGCCTCTTCATGACTTGATGATGCCACTCCTTCTGGGAATCGTATCGTCATTCGTGAAAGTCTGTGACGCTGATGACCGCATAGGATGCCGTACCTTTGTCCGTGGATTAGGTCCATACCTGTGAGTGGGGTTGGGATATTGCAGGAAACTTTGACCTCCAGACTACCCGGTTTTCTTGACAGTGAATCAGTTATGTTGGGTTCTCAGTTGCAGATATGTTCTTGATAGAGCAAGGGTTGATCAGAGGATCTTATCATCAGGTGTTTGTCTGTTCTCGATAAGAGCAGGCTTTGATCAGAGTATTATCGTCAGTGGTTTGTTCTGGACGGAGCAGATTTTGAGTGAGGTCTGGAGACCTCATCGGCAGTTGTTGTTTGTTCTTGATAGGGCAGATTTTGAGTAGGGCCTGAAGATCTCATCAGCAGCTGTGCATTTGTTCTTGAGAGGGCAGATTTTTGATTTGGGGGTCTGAAGACTTCATCAACAGATATTCCTTGATATTGCACCCGGGGTCTTTATTATCGGGCACTTACTCTTGTCAGGGCAGAATTTTGATCTCGATCCTATCAGATGGTTATTCACAGCAGATCAGATCAGTGGTTTTACACCGGGGTTTCCTTCTCATCAGTGACTGTTGACACCGTATCTCCACAGCAGCCACCTGGATATATTGTTGCATACCTGCATTTTGCATTAGTTGGCATAATCATTCGCATTCCATTGGCGTGTGTCTGTGACAGGTACCGTTTCCCCGATCCAGGATCTCTCGCCTCTTATTGTGTTACTACAGCCTTTCTCAGGAAGACTGATGCGTACGAGTTCTCGGTCCTTGTTGTGTCGAATCTGACTATTGCTATGTGAGGTTACTATTTCCATGATTGGGCCTGGATTCCTCTCCTTATTATTGCCAACAGGTGCCAGGATCGGGGGATAATCTCTCAAGCACACAGACACACGCATGCATCTGCATAAAGCATTTTTGCATGACATACATTCTGTTACCTTTTCCTAACCTTTGATGTTACCAGGTTTTTCAGGTACTCAGGTTCCGAGCTGCTTTCGATCTCCAGGATTGATCAAAGACTCATCCACCGCTACTCAACTCGCGCTAATCAGACGAGAATCATGGACCAGGTACAGTCAGATGTTCAAGAGCTTCGTGAACGGATGGATCGTTTTATGGAGCTGATGCAAGTAGTTGCGAATGGGCAAGACCAGCTTCGTACTTTGGTTCAACCTCTCATCTCCAGGGTTGACAGTAATGGAATACTTCACGGCGGGGCCGTGCCCACTCCTCCTCAAGGGGATACTCCACAGAACGTTGTTCCTGCTGCCGGGGGCAACGGTAGTGCTAACGGCAATCTTATGACTAATCTCGGACTTAACGCGGCTGGCGCCGTCAATGGTAGTTTGGGAGCCAATGTTAACATAGGGTCGGTCAACGGCAACGTTGGTGCAGGAAATATGGTGGTGCCTCAACCGTGGCTGGAGGACCATCAGGATGACATATTCTCTCAGAGAGGTGTGGAGGCAGAGTTGACTGCTGAGGCTCGACTCAGGTTCAAGGCGCTGGAAGACAAGATGAGAGATATAGAAAATCAGAACACATTGGGCGTTGACATGTCCAAACTCGGGTTGATTACTGACTTTAAAGTGCCTCACAAGTTCAAGGTGCCTATCTTTGAGAAGTATAGGGGTACTACTTGTCCCCGTGTTCACCTCCGATCTTATTATAGAAAGATGTCCGCTTATTCTGACGATGAGAAGCTGCTGATGCACTTCTTTCAGGATAGTCTTTCTGGTCCATCGCTCGAATGGTATATGGGTTTGGAGCCCGCTACTGTGCGCACCTGGAAAGATCTTGCAGAAGCGTTTGTTCTCCACTATCAATATAATAGCGACTTGGCTCCCAACCGAGTTCAGCTTCAGAATCTCTCGCAGCGGAACAATGAAAGCTTCAAAGAGTACGCCCAGCGGTGGCGTGAATTGGCTGCTCGGGTCCAACCACCGATGGTTGAGCGTGAGTTGGTGCAAATGTTTGTGGCTACCCTTCCTGGAATCTATTATGAAAAGCTGGTCAGTGGCATATCTGGAACATTCTCGGCCCTCATCACTTTGGGCGAGCATGTTGAGAACGGTATAAAGATCGGAAAAATTCAGGGCGAATCATCCTCAGCTGGAGGAGCTAGCAAGAAACCCTATACTGGCAAGCGTCGAGAGGGAGATGACAGTGCTGTCACTAATGCTAGGAGAAAGGGCAAGGGCCCTCAGCCTCAGATTGCTAGCATAAACATCCCGGCTGCTCCCCCGCAACCGCAGCAGCAGCCCCAGCAACAGAATAATCAGGGATATAAGAGATATCAGAATCGGGGTCCCCTGGCAAACCGTCATCTTGAAACTCCACCTATGTCATATGCACAGCTTCTGCAAACGTTGCTTCAGCTCCAATTGGTTCATAAAAGGACAATGGCTCCCTTAACAGGGGCACCACCACCGGAGTATGATGCTAATGCTACTTGTGAATTTCACTCGGGGGCACCTGGCCATACGGTTGAGAATTGTAAAGCTTTTAAGCACAAAGTCCAGGACTTGGTCGACGCCAAGGTTATCAACTTTTCTGACAGCGTGCCCAACGTCACCAAAAATCCAATGCCTCATCATAAGGGGGGCGGAGTAAATGCTGTTATCACTGAGGAGAGTTCAGACTTGCTGACCGATGTCAAAGATTTGAAGACGCCGTTGAGTTTTGTCAAGGCTAAATTGCTAAAGAAGGGCTTCTTTCCTGGATGTGGAGAGTTATGTATGGCTTGTGCTACACTTCCTGACGGATGTGAGCAGCTGATCGAAGGTATCCAAAGTCTGATGTCCGAGGGTATTTTGCAATTCAGCCGGAGCGTCGAGAGTGCATCAGGGGAAGTTGTGCTGAAGCAGGCAGACGAAGTTGCTACCATTACCATTCCTCGTCACCCTATTACTATTTCCGCGCCCCGTCCGCCTTCTATCACCATCACCAGGGCCGGACCAATCCCATTCGAGAGTACCAATGCCGTTCCATGGCATTATGGCGCCGAAGTTTATTGTAATGGTCAGAAGATAGAGCTTGAGCCGTCCGGATCGACTGCGCAGAATCTTACCGAAGTCAGTGGTATCACTAGAAGCGGTAGAGTATTCGCACCAGCAGAGGTTGCGGCAGAGAAAGTGGTCCGAGCTGACGCTGTGGATAAAGGTAAAGGTAAAGCTGTTGAAGAGGTCCCTGCAGGGGCAGAGAAGGACTTGCTAGTTAAAGATGCTGAAGAGTTCATGCGACTAATCAAGAAGAGTGACTACAAAATTGTAGATCATCTTCATCAGACTCCGTCAAAGATCTCGATTCTTAACCTGTTGCTGTGTTCTGAGGCGCACCGCAATGCATTGCTGAAGGTATTGAATGCTGCATACGTGCCGCAGGAGATATCAGTGAATCAACTCGAGGAAGTAGTAGCCCATGTCAATGCTGGTAATGGGCTGGGATTTACAGATCTGGAGCTGACTCCTAAGGGAAGAGATCACAATAGCGCCTTGCACGTCTCAATAGAGTGCAGAGGCACGATTATGTCACATGTCCTAGTGGATACGGGCTCCTCGCTTAATGTGCTTCCTAAAAAAGCACTGATGAAGTTGGATACCCGTGGACTGCTGTGCACGCCCAGTGATCTGGTCGTGAAGGCCTTTGACGGAACCAAGCGCCACGTCTTCGGAGAGTTGACCCTGCCAATTCAAGTTGGTCCAGAGACGTTCAATGCGGTTTTCTATATCATGGATATCATGCCCGCCTATAGTTGCCTCTTAGGTCGGCCGTGGATCCATTCTGCTGGTGTCGTAACGTCCACGCTGCATCAGAAGCTTAAATATGCTGTTGGGGGCAGCATAGTGACAGTCTGCGGTGAAGAGGACATCATGGTGAGCCACCTATCGTCCTTTAAATACGTCGAAATGGATGGTGAGATCCATGAGACTCTTTGCCAAGCATTTGAAACCGTCAGGGTGAAGGAGGTAGCTCCCGCTGTTGCAGAGAAGCAAGAGTTGAACCTCTCCTCGTTTAAGGAAGCTCGGGCTGTTGTCGAAGCTGGTTCCACCCCAGGCTGGGGGCATGTCTTGGATATACCAATCAAACAGGATAAGTTTGGATTAGGGTATTCTCCTGGAGCTGAAGCTTCATCTTCTTCTGGCAGTTCGTCCCATGGGAAAGGGCCGATTTTATTCACCAAGGGGGGAGTAATTTTCAAGAGCATCAACGCTGCGTCAGAGGACAGCGGGGACAGTGATTGCGATCTTGACGCCTGGATTCAACCGAGCAAGCCAGGCGAGCGCCTCCACAATTGGACCATCAAGGAGATTATCAAGCTGACAAGTGAAGAGTAATGATTTGCTTTTTACAATCTTTGTACAGCCCTATGTCCTGCCCGGGGCATAGTGGTTTTACTGTCAAGGCCTTGTTGGATTATGTGTATGCATTTTGTTAATAAATAAAAGGCGTTTTCTTCGTAACCAAATATTGTGTTCTTTGTTATTCCTATTTTATGTTTATTTCGAAAAACAGCAAAATGGCAACGAGGTTCGTGCTAACCTGCATATTCTTGCTTTAAACTTAACCCTTGTTATTGCAGGATCCACGTAACAGATGACATCGACTCTGGACCCTCTACGGCTCACTACGACTTTGATTGCCCGATCTATCAAGCCGAGGATGAGATTGATGAAGACGAAGACCTTCCGGAAGAATTGGCCCGCTTGTTGAGACAAGAGGAGAAGGTTATTCTGCCTCACGAGGAGGATATTGAGATCATAAATCTGGGTTCTGAGGAGCTCGTCAGAAATGTCAGAGTAGGGGCTGCGCTGCAGAATGATGTCAAGCACAGACTGGTCGAGATGCTTCGAGAGTATAGTGACGTCTTTGCTTGGTCATATGAAGATATGCCCGGACTTGACACTGATATCATGGTTCATCGCTTGCCGTTGCGAGAAGATTGCCCTCCAGTCAAGCAGAAACTCAGGAGGACGAGACCAGACATGGCTGTAAAAATCAAAGAAGAAGTCCAGAAGCAGTTGGACGCAGGATTTCTAGCCGTTACCACTTACCCTCCGTGGGTCGCCAACATAGTGCCTGTACCGAAGAAGGACGGTAAGGTACGTATGTGCGTCGATTATCGGGATTTGAATAGGGCGAGCCCTAAGGATGATTTCCCGTTGCCTCATATCGACGTGTTGGTCGACAATACAGCCCAGTTTTCCGTGTTTTCGTTCATGGATGGCTTCTCCGGTTACAATCAGATTAAGATGGCGCCGGAGGACATGGAGAAAACGACGTTTATCACCCCCTGGGGCACGTTTTGCTACAAGGTAATGCCCTTCGGTCTGAAGAACGCAGGGGCCACTTACCAGCGAGCAATGGTAACTTTGTTTCATGATATGATTCATCATGAGATTGAGGTCTATGTTGATGACATGATTGCAAAGTCCCAAACGGAGGAAGAGCATCTGGTCAATTTGCTGAAGTTGTTTGAAAGGCTTAGGAAGTTCAGGCTGAGGCTGAATCCTAGCAAGTGCACTTTCGGAGTGCGGTCCGGAAAATTATTGGGGTTTATCGTTAGTGAACGAGGTATTGAAGTTGATCCTGCAAAGATAAAAGCTATCCAAGAAATGCCAGCGCCGAAAACAGAAAAAGAAGTTCGTGGTTTCTTGGGCCGAATAAACTACATTGCAAGGTTTATCTCTCAGCTCACGGCCACTTGTGAACCGATGTTCAAGTTGTTAAAGAAAGATCAGGCGATTACTTGGAACGAGGATTGCCAGAAGGCATTCGATAAGATAAAGCAGTATCTTCAGGAACCTCCGATCTTGATACCCCCAGTGGCTGGACGGCCATTAATCATGTACTTGACAGTTCTGGAGAATAGTATGGGGTGTGTTCTCGGTCAGCACGACGAGACGGGCAGAAAGGAGCATGCCATCTATTACTTGAGTAAAAAGTTCACTGAGTGTGAATCTCGATACTCGACGCTGGAGAAGACGTGTTGTGCATTAGCTTGGGCTGCCAAACGTCTACGACAGTATATGCTCAATCACACCACTATGCTAATTTCGAAGATGGATCCGATCAAGTACGTCTTCGAGAAGCAGGCTCTTTCGGGCAGGATTGCCAGATGGCAGATGGTGTTAACAGAATATGATATTCAGTACGTCTCCCAGAAAGCCATCAAGGGAAGCGTATTGTCTGACTACCTTGCCGAACAGCCAATCGAAGACTATCAGCCGATGAAGTTCGAATTCCCTGACGAGGACATTATGTTTCTCAAAGCGAAGGATTGCGATGAGCCATTGCCCGATGAGGGGCCAGATAGGAAGTCTCAGTGGAAGTTGATATTCGACGGAGCGGTTAATTCCTATGGGAGTGGCATCGGGGCTATCATTACTACTCCTCACGGATCCCACATTCCGTTTACTGCAAGACTGACGTTTCCAGTTACCAACAATGAAGCCGAGTATGAAGCATGTATTATGGGTCTAGAAGAGGCAATTGATTTGAGAATCAAGAATCTAGACATATATGGTGACTCAGCGCTTGTAATCAATCAGATCAAAGGGGAGTGGGAAACTCGTCAAGCGAATCTAGTGCCGTACATGAATTATGCCAGGAGGCTGCTTCCGTTCTTCGACCGAGTAGAACTTCATCATGTACCCCGGGCTGAAAATCAAATGGCTGATGCTTTAGCCACGTTGGCTTCAATGTATAAAGTCAATTATTGGAATGAGGCTCCAAGAATTGTGCTTTCGCGGCTTGATAGACCAGCGTTTGTGTTCGCAATCGATAATGCCACTGACGGCAAGCCATGGTTCCACGACATCCAGACCTTCCTTATGACTAAGGAGTATCCTGCGGGTGCGTCAACCCAGGATAAGAAGACTCTGAGGAGGTTATCTGGAAACTTTTACCTCAACCCTGATGGAGTGCTGTATAAGAGAAACCACGATCTCGTGCTGCTCAGATGTGTGGATGAGAAAGAGGCAAGTATGCTCATGGAAGAAGTCCATGAGGGCACATTTGGTACGCACGCCGGCGGGCATGCCATGACAAGAAAGATCCTGAGAGCAGGATATTACTG
Source organism: Lathyrus sativus (assembly GCA_963859935.3). Classification (NCBI taxonomy): domain Eukaryota; kingdom Viridiplantae; phylum Streptophyta; class Magnoliopsida; order Fabales; family Fabaceae; genus Lathyrus; species Lathyrus sativus. The sequence continues at coordinate 58,837,581 of OZ012738.1, read as the reverse complement.
GTTGACTATGGAGTCGGATTGTTTCAGATTTGCAAAGAAATGTCACAAATGCCAGATTTATGCTGATAAAGTTCATGTGCCGCCGTGCCCATTGAATGTCATGTCCTCCCCTTGGCCGTTCTCCATGTGGGGCATCGACATGATAGGCAAGATCGAGCCCATTGCATCCAATGGTCATCGTTTTATCCTGGTAGTTATCGACTACTTCACCAAATGGGTGGAGGCAGCCTCGTACGCTAATGTGACCAAGCAGGTGGTGGCTAAGTTCATAAAGAGGGACATCATCTGTCGCTATGGAATTCCCGAGCGGATCATTACTGATAATGGTTCGAATTTGAATAATAAGATGATGAAGGAGCTGTGCCAGAGCTTCAAGATTGAACACCACAACTCATCTCCTTACCGGCCGAAGATGAATGGCGCTGTTGAAGCAGCCAATAAGAACATCAAGAAGATTGTTCAGAAGATGGTTGTGACGTACAAAGATTGGCACGAGATGCTGCCGTTTGCCTTGCACGGTTATCGTACGACGGTGCGTACGTCGACCGGGGCAACTCCTTTCTCCTTGGTGTACGGTATGGAAGCTGTCCTGCCGTTAGAAGTGGAGATTCCCTCTTTGCGAGTTTTGGTTGATGTAAAACTTGATGAGGCAGAATGGATTACGAATCGCTTGAACCAACTCAGCCTGATGGACGAGAAGAGGTTAGCATCGATTGCATTTGGTCGCCTGTACCAAAGCCGAATGAAGAAAGCTTATGATAAGAAGGTGTGTCCTCGAAGCTTTCAGACGGGTGATCTCGTCCTGAAGAAGGTTCTTCCGCCACACTCCGATCACCGGGGCAAGTGGACTCCGAATTACGAAGGGCCGTATGTCGTCAGCAAGGTCTTCTCAGGAGGAGCTTTGTTGTTATCCACGATGGATGGTGAAGATTTTGCATCCCCGGTGAACGCGGACGCAGTTAAAAAATACTTTGCTTGAAAGAGACCCGCTGGACAAAAAAGAAAGAGTCCAGGCAAAAAAGGGGCATCCCGGCGAACCAAAAACAGAATAAAAGGTTCGGGCAAAAATTAGGGATATATTGAAAAATGTACACCCGCGGAGTCGAAAACCTACACTGGGCGGCTTCGGCAAAAAAGGGTATCCCGGTGAACTGAAAACCCGTGAAGGGCGGTTCACGCAAAAGTTAGGGATTTGAATAAGCAAATGACTGCGTTCCGCGTACGGAATTTCATTGTTTAGTGGTTTGGAAGACCTGAGGGCCGTTTATCTGAATCAATCTCTTCCAAAGCTGAAGCATCGGAGAAGTATCAAAGTCGAGTGGGTCTTAGAGGGATCAACTCATGGTGTTCGTCTACGCCTCGATTGCCGACATTTGTATATACTGATGTATATTTATGTTTTCCTTTTTTGCGCGGCTTCCTCATTCCAGGAGCTTGCCTCTGTTGTAAAACATTTTTGCCCATTCAGGGGTTCATCATCAATAAAATGCACATTATTCAGCAATTCTGCTTGTCTGTTTAGCATTTATCTGTTTTGTTTGCGAATGAAAACGCCGATGTTTTTTGATAAAATGTGCATACATAAACCTGCGGGCCTAGGCCCATTGATTGTTGAAACAACTAATTAACTGAATATTGTCACGAGATAATAACCCGGATAGGCCCCTTTGAGGAGGGTATCTTGTCTGTTTGTTTGTGTTGTTGCAGGTATAGCACTTGCCAGAAGATGTGTCGTGCGTATCCCCGAAGCAGGAGGAGCCCTCCCTCTCCAGCAGAGTTCAGTAGTCTCTCCTCCGCAGAATCTAAATGCAAAATAGTGAGCATTGATATGTCTTCCCCAGGCAGAAAGGATTCTCTTCCCCAAGCAGACGCATCCTGAAGGAATATCACCTCATCGGCTGAGCCAAGCACTGAAGAATGATGTCGTCTTTCCCCAGCACCGGGTCACAAGTGCAGATTCCAGAGAAGTGTTCGGGTGCCGAGGCTCGTGTTTTCCCCAGTAAAGTCACCAAAGCAGGTGTCTCCCCCGCACCGGGTCACAAGTGCAGGTTTCGCAGGAGGCTGTTCGTATGCCGAAGGATGCAGCAACTGATGTTGCCAGACAAAGGTCTCCAGCGGAATTGAGATTCCCCACCAGATCCGTATTCTCTCCTGAAGTTGGACGATTCCCTCTTCCCCAATAGGGTATTGGAACGGCTGATGTTGTATTCCCCTGCAGAGTGGTACTCTCCCCCGAAGTCAGATGATTCTTTCCTCCCCGGCGAAATTGAAATTCCGCACCAGAGTCGTACTCTCCCGTGAAGTAGAATGATTTCTCTCCCCGGCTGAGTCCGCAGAAAAGCAGAATCCTTGGAAGTTGATCAGATCATGGTCGATTTTCCCCAGCAGAGCGTGGGGCAGCTAGTGTTGTGTTTCCCCAGAATCGCACTCTCTCCATTGAAGCAGAATGATTTCTCCTTCCTCAGCCGAGTTTGCAGATGTCCAAGAGATCCGAATCCTTGGAAGTTGATCAGATCATGATTGGTTTCTCCCCAGTGGAGTGTTGAGCAGCTGAAGTTGGTTCCCCGCAGAGTGGTCCTCCCCAGAAGAGTAGCCGAGACGGCCGCGCAGTTCATTCTCGCGATTAATATCAGCAGATCCAAGTTCTCGTAGAGCTTCGTCCCCTGCAGCAGTCAGCTGAAGATTGTTCGCCCTACAGCAGTCAACCGGAAGATCAATTCCCCAGACGGAGCCTGATTGATATTGGCGTGTTCACGTTCTCCTCAGCAAGATGATTCCTCTACCTGAGTGATTCTTTCTCCTTGACAGGAGGATTTCCCCCTTCGGCATTTATTTTGCTGACGGGATCGCATCGTTGTGCATGACCGCATAACATTTAACACTGCATAGCATTTAACGCTGCATAGCATTGTGCATGATTGCACAGCATTTAGCATAAACGCATATCATTCCCGCCGTGTGGGGCATGGTGCCGGAGCATACGCATCATAAGCATGATCTAGGTCATTATCATTCTTGCCTTCCAGGTGTGCGACCAAAAGACCGGTTGCTCAGGACGATTCTTGATGTTCTCCCCAGCAAGGTCGCTTTTGAGATGATTCTTAAAGACCCCGGTGTAATCCCCACGGTCGCTCGCTCGAGACGATTTTCGAGATCCCCAGCGAAGTCTTCAGTTCGAGATGATTCTCAAATCCCTCAGCAGGGCCATTTGCTTAAGACGATTCTTGAGACCCCAGTACAGCTTCCCGAGTTGTTCGCCTAGTATGATACTTGAGCTCCCCAATAGCGTCCCCAGCAAGAGTTGTCCAGGAAGATTCCTAGAATACCCAACAGAATGTTTGCTCCAGAAAGGTTATCGGTTCAGGACGATTCTTGAAGATGCCCGACGGACCTGTTTGCTCAAGATGATTCTTGAAGTCCTCAGCAGCATGATATGTCTGCTCCAACAATGATGTCTAATCTGAAGATGGATTTCGTAAGCGCCCGAAGGCGATATCAGAAAGTTCCTGTAAGTTCAGACTTCCGTGTTGATAAATCAACGGGTGGCTGAAGACAAGGTTCCAGAGTTTGTAGATACAACAGAGTGATCCGGGTGGGTCTGAAGACCAAGTCAGTTATCCTGAGGTGATGATTGATTGCGATCAAGTGAATGATATGTCTTCTGATTGAAGTCGAAGATATTTCTCCAGCGGTGACGCAGGGTACTTCGATCGTCCGACGGTGATGTCCGGTTTAGTTCTCCAGCGGTGACGCAGGGTACTTCGATCGTCCGACGGTGATGTCAGGTTTAGTTCTCCAGCGGTGACGCAGGGTGCTTCGATCGTCCGACGGTGATGTCCGGTTTAGTTCTCCAGCGGTGACGCAGGGTACTTCGATCGTCCGACGGTGATGTCAGGTTTAGTTCTCCAGCGGTGACGCAGGGTGCTTCGATCGTCCGACGGTGATGTCAGGTTTAGTTCTCCAGCGGTGACGCAGGGTACTTCGATCGTCCGACGGTGATGTCAGATTTAGTTCTCCAGCGGTGACGCAGGGTACTTCGATCGTCCGACGGTGATGTCAGATTTAGTTCTCCAGCGGTGACGCAGGGTACTTCGATCGTCCGACGGTGATGTCAGATTTAGTTCTCCAGCGGTGACGCAGGGTACTTCGATCGTCCGACGGTGATGTCAGATTTAGTTCTCCAGCGGTGACGCAGGGTACTTCGATCGTCCGACGGTGATGTCAGGTTTAGTTCTCCAGCGGTGACGCAGGGTACTTCGATCGTCCGACGGTGATGTCAGGTTTAGTTCTCCAGCGGTGACGCAGGGTACTTCGATCGTCCGACGGTGATGTCAGATTTGGTTCTCCAGCGGTAATGTTGGGTATTTTGATTATCGGACGGTGATGCCAGGTCGACATTTCTCCAGCTAGTTGTTGAGCAGCTAGTGTTGTAGTATTCGAAGATTTGTTCCCCGCAGAGTACCGGGTGCTCGTGCAGTTGGCAAATTTTCGGGTTTACCGGTATTCAATCGTCTCGCACCTTGATTGGGTGAGAGCCGTTCGCTTCTCACCCAGTCAGGTTCAAGCCGTTTGAATAGGGGCAGCTGTTGCACCCCAAAATTTGACCAACAATTATTTATTCATTGAGTGTTTGAAAGTGGATACCTTCATCAGAAAGTTCAAGAGATCCTCAGAAGAAGTGGTTTGAAACCAGGGTTGTGTGCTTCATAGCTTGAGGGTTGTGGGTGCCCCTCAGATGATTCTGAGGCTTTGAGAATGAACTTGATGTTTTGGGAAAGCCTATGAGATGTCTTGATAGCCTTCATTAAGCCCAGAGAAGTCATTATGCAAGAATTCAGAAGATTCAACCATGAATGATAGAATTAGGGTTTTGACTGGGTCAACCCTAGGATAACTGAAGATTTGGGAAAGGTTGAGACCCAATCCAAGGGCCATGAGATCATGGAATGATGCATAGAGATGATATAAAGATGATTCCTAGGCCAACTCATCATGAGTGAGGAGTTTGAGAAGTTTCAAGTCAAGGTCCCCAAGGATTATCAGTGAAAAACCCTAATTTGATCCCTATCTTCCGGGCAGTTTTAGCTCAAGATGTGATTGATAACTCACCTTCCCCATAACATGAATGTTGTAGAGCTTGTTCTTAGCTTTAATTGGAGTGGTGGAAGTCCTTGATAGGAGTTACAGAGCTCAAGTTATGGTTTTGACAAATTACAGGTCAGCAGAGGTGTGTGAATCTGGGTCCTTGAAAGTCACCCCACTTGCAGACAACTTTTGCCCTAGTAGGATGATTCCTATGACTTCTTGGTCAACATGAATGTTGAAGAGAATCTTCTTAGCTTTAATTTGAGTGGTAGAAGTCCTTGATAGGATTTGTGGAACTCAACTTATGGTTTGAGCAAGACAGGGGTATTTTGGTCATTTGTCAGTTATAGGTCATTTTAGCCAATGCCTAAAACTCCTACTTCCAAGCTTCAAATGGAAAAACTCAAAACATGAAAGTTGTTCAAAATGGGATTTTAAGTCTAGAAAGAAGGTCATGAATTGTTGGAAAAGCTCATAGCATGAAGTTACATGATTGGTCAAAAATGAACTAAAAATGGCTTATAAGTTTGAAAAGTTGAAATTGGAAATTGGTTTGGAAGATCCACAAATCCAAAATAGGTCATCCAATATATCATTTTGATTGGAAACATCATTTTGAGAACATTGGTTTAGATAGAATTTTGATTTGAAGCTTTAAAATGGGGGTTGCTTTGAAAACTTGTTACTTGAAAAAGAAGGCAACTTGGGAAATCCTAACACAAGGCAAAACCAAGGCTTGTAGTTGTGCACTCCTTTTCAATATCTCATGTAAAGATATTTTAAGACCACATTGCAAGGCATAAGGCATGGGATGTGAGATTTTCAACTTGTCCCCACATGAGATTTTCAAGAACTTTCCACCATATTCTAGATGAATCTAGAAGTGTCTAATGATCATTATAAGAAGAGTGCATTAGAGAGTGATTGAGGTTGGTGATAGCAAGAGAATTCAGAGGGGAGAGAGAGAGAGAGAAGCACCCATTGAAGAGGTTTCTTCAAGTTGAAGCAACTCTGGTTTCCTTCCATTGCAGACCTTCTCCATCATCACAAGTGCAAACAGAAAGCTTCTCCCCATTGGAAGAGTGTCCTGAAGCAATTACAAGGCCTGAAACCTTCTCCTCATACCTTCTCCATCATCACTTGACAGGTTCTTTCTTCTCCCTATACCTCTTAATTTATTTAGTTTCAGTTCATTCTTTAGGTGTAGAATTGATGTGCTAGGATAGAGGATCAAATTCTGAGAGTTTGAGAGCTCTGTAGGTAGATCCATGGCAGATGCAAGATTCTTTAGGTTGCAAGAACAGACTGGGTATTAGGTTTTGATGATCGTGCTAGGGTTTAGTGTGACTAGGGTAGCATAAAGAGCAAGATCATGCCATTAGATGTGAAGTTTAGCAAGGTTGATATCAGTGAAGTATGGTGGAACCATGACCTTCATCCATTCTGTTGGGAAGATCCACGAGGCTTTAATGGAAACTACACGTAGGGTTGTATTCCTGGTGATGAGTAGACCAAGTTTGCTTTTAGAATTTTTGAAATTCATCAATTGTGGAGAGAGAACGCATGGCTGGAAGGTCTGCGCATGGAGGAGGGGGTTCCTGAAAACCCTAATCCATTTGGGGACGATGAGCTGCGTCCGTTGGATCTTGGTCAAATATTGGACTGAAGACTTCATCGTGTGGTCACGATTAAAAGAGAAATTGGAGGGAAATTTCAAAACTGAAACGCGGTCGTTTCAATTAGTGAGTCCGTGTGGGCTTTGAGCTTTCTTCTATTCGCACCACCCTGTATCTGGCCCACTCAAATATTGAACTGGCGCGTGTAGCTATTCACACCCCTCCCTCATTTTCTTTATTTTTTATTTTTTATATTGTTTTACATTTTTCATGAACTTTAAAAATTCATTAAAAATCGATAAATGATGATTTTTTGGTCATTCTTTTTTCTATGTTGAGATAATTTTGTGTAGAAAAATATAAAAATAAAAATGGAATTTTATTTTTAAGGTAGAATTTTTAGTGGTATTTTCTTTAATATAGTGTATTTTCTTTCTTTTAGTTGATACATGATTTTGTAGAATTATTTCAGGACTTTCCTTTAGCCTTTTTAATCCATTCTTTTTTGTGTAATTAGATGATGAATCATAGTTCCCCATAGGATTTATTCTAGAATTTTAGAATTAAATTTTGATTAGTTTAAGTAGGGTAGATTTAGGGTATCCTAATTAGGGTTTAGGTTGTGCTTAGTTGAAGAATTCATTTTCTTTGAATAGTTTTGTCTTGATTTTTAGGTAGAGGCCCATGTAGATGTTATGGGTAGATGTTGTAGACCTTTGTGAATAATGGTTAGATTTTTCCCCCTTGGTTTAGTATTTTTAGGTATTTTCTGAAGTTGCCTATTGATTTTGTCTGTGCTGTGGTTATCTGTCCATCTCTGGGGTTTATTTTGGGGAATTGGTTGTGGGGCTTGTGTTGTCTTGAAGACCTTGATGGAGAGCATGATAAAGAGAAGATTGAAGATCAAGACTCAGAGACCCAGAGCTTGGCTTGTCCCCTGTTTGTGAGGTTTGAGATCCTGAAGTTTGAAGGAAGTTCATGGTACTTTCCTGAGGAAGGCACTATGAATGACTTTCATTCTTTCTTCTCATCTCTTTCTTAAGTATCCAATGATGTTGGAGCCAACTTGTGAGTTTAATTTCTCCTGAGGAGGAATGTAAACTGATCACAGTTGTTGAGCCACATAGGATACAACTCCTAAGTGGAAGCCTCCTAGTACTTTCCTGAGGAAGGTCCTATGGGTCTATTCACTTAGTTCCCTTAGTTTATCTAGGATTTCTCAAGTATCCAATGATGTTGGAGCCAACTTGTGAGTTTAATTTCTCCTGAGGAGGAATGTAAACTGATCACAGTTGTTGAGCCACATAGGATACAACTCCTAAGTGGAAGCCTCCTAGTACTTTCCTGAGGAAGGTCCTATGAGTTTATTCACTTAGTTCCACTAGTTCAGATAGGATTTCCTAAATATCCAGTGATGTTGGAGCCTGCTTGTGAGTTTAGTTTCTCCTGAGGAGGAACGTAAATTGATCACAGTGGTTGAGCCACATAGGGTATGACTCCTGAGTATACACCTCCTAGTGCTTTCCTGAGGAAGACACTATGAGTCTGCCTGCTTAGCTCCCTTTCTTTGGTAAGCTTGTTCTGTAGCTTGAAGACGGGGATTGATTTCCTTTGATTAGGGTTCTGCTTTAGGGCTTGGCTTAGATTTGATTAAGATTCTGTGTTAGGGTTAGGATTAGAGAGTAGATGAGTCTTTCTTTCTCAAGCATGTGTTTTGTTTGCCTGATGGCACTTCATTTCTCTTATCTGTTATTGCTTGATAGCATGTTGTTTATTTTCAGTATGATTACTGTTATTTCATGACTGGCTTGAGGTTGAGACGAGCTTGTGGAGGCTGAAGCCCCACACACATTTCCTCCCTCACTTGCATTGCATGCATTTTACTGTTAAAGCTGATGCTTTTGTCTGTTTTTGTGTATCATTGACATGATCCCTTAGGACTCTCATTTCCTCTGATGAGGATTTGATGATAGACTTTTAGGTTGAAACCTATGCATGACAACATCTAGGAGTTCCCTGTTCAAACCTCAACCATAGGATGAATCCATGGCATGATAACAGTAGGACTTGATAGTCTCCCTCCTAGTTGGGCCTGTTCTCTTCTCATCTCGAAGCAGTTTAAGACACAGTAATCATGAATGATTTCTTTCGTACGTTACGAGCCTTAAGCTATCTGAGAAAGGATTGTGGGAGAATTTCTTTTCCACAGTCTGGATGTTTAGTATGGTACCCTTTGGGTGACATGCGACGCATTCACTCTCAGGTCATAGTCTCTAGTGCGGTTGAAATCGCAAACACAATAAAAAACACTTCTTTTAGGAGATCACCCGTAGTTTCCCGAACTACGTTTGCTCTGATCTTTCATGCCAGATGAAAGTACGTAGGCATAGGATGCGATATCCTAGCGAGCAACCTTCCCCACCTTCACCCGTAGTTAGGCGAACTACGTTGACTCTGATTTCTCATTCTCTGACGGGAATACGTAGGCATAAAGCGCGACGCTTTGCCGAGTCATTTTTCTTTTCTTTTTCAGCCAGCCTTGATAGGTAGATAGATTATAACCAACCCGTCCAAGTAAACAAACAAGCGAGGATCCCGTCGAGTACGACGGACGTAAGGGGTGCTAATACCTTCCCCTTGCGTAACCGACTCCCGAACCCAGACAATGGTTGCGACGACCTTGTCTTACCCTTTTTCGTCAGGTTTTTCCGATCGTTTCCTTTCCCGCTCTGAGGGATAAATAACGAAAGGTGGCGACTCTTCTGTCATGCCGGCACCTTATTTTCGCGCAAGCGACAGCTGGCGACTCTGCTGGGGACCGAACCCAGAGTCTCTGGTTCTCCGGTTCCCTATGAGAGTCAATCCTATCGTTTGTGTGTTTGCTTGTTGGGTTGCGTTTATTTATCGCATTTTTACTTCCCGCATTTTACTTTCCGCATTTTATTTCCCGCATTTTATTTCCAGTTCGATATGATTATCTGTGCTACTGTGGGAGAGGGATGTTACTGTGAGTGAAAAGCCGGACCTGGGCTTGAGTACACACCTAGATATAGTTGCGGAGAAGTAGTAGACGGACCTGTCTGCTGAGCAGGCACAGTTCCCTACGAAAATCTGCGCTCAGACGAGATTCTTGCAGAGGTGCTCCTTTCCGGTCCTGAGGATCTGAGGGGAGTCCAGACGTGAGGATTGTCGACTCTGGGGACCGATCATTTGGAAGTCAGCTAAGAGAGGCCTCTTCATAACTTGATGATGCCACTCCTTCTGGGAATCGTATCGTCATTCGTGAAAGTCTGTGACGCTGATGACCGCATAGGATGCCGTACCTTTGTCCGTGGATTAGGTCCATACCTGTGAGTGGGGTTGGGATATTGCAGGAAACTTTGACCTCCAGACTACCCGGTTTTCTTGACAGTGAATCAGTTATGTTGGGTTCTCAGTTGCAGATATGTTCTTGATAGAGCAAGGGTTGATCAGAGGATCTTATCATCAGGTGTTTGTCTGTTCTCGATAAGAGCAGGCTTTGATCAGAGTATTATCGTCAGTGGTTTGTTCTGGACGGAGCAGATTTTGAGTGAGGTCTGGAGACCTCATCGGCAGTTGTTGTTTGTTCTTGATAGGGCAGATTTTGAGTAGGGCCTGAAGATCTCATCAGCAGCTGTGCATTTGTTCTTGAGAGGGCAGATTTTTGATTTGGGGGTCTGAAGACTTCATCAACAGATATTCCTTGATATTGCACCCGGGGTCTTTATTATCGGGCACTTACTCTTGTCAGGGCAGAATTTTGATCTCGATCCTATCAGATGGTTATTCACAGCAGATCAGATCAGTGGTTTTACACCGGGGTTTCCTTCTCATCAGTGACTGTTGACACCGTATCTCCACAGCAGCCACCTGGATATATTGTTGCATACCTGCATTTTGCATTAGTTGGCATAATCATTCGCATTCCATTGGCGTGTGTCTGTGACAGGTACCGTTTCCCCGATCCAGGATCTCTCGCCTCTTATTGTGTTACTACAGCCTTTCTCAGGAAGACTGATGCGTACGAGTTCTCGGTCCTTGTTGTGTCGAATCTGACTATTGCTATGTGAGGTTACTATTTCCATGATTGGGCCTGGATTCCTCTCCTTATTATTGCCAACAGGTGCCAGGATCGGGGGATAATCTCTCAAGCACACAGACACACGCATGCATCTGCATAAAGCATTTTTGCATGACATACATTCTGTTACCTTTTCCTAACCTTTGATGTTACCAGGTTTTTCAGGTACTCAGGTTCCGAGCTGCTTTCGATCTCCAGGATTGATCAAAGACTCATCCACCGCTACTCAACTCGCGCTAATCAGACGAGAATCATGGACCAGGTACAGTCAGATGTTCAAGAGCTTCGTGAACGGATGGATCGTTTTATGGAGCTGATGCAAGTAGTTGCGAATGGGCAAGACCAGCTTCGTACTTTGGTTCAACCTCTCATCTCCAGGGTTGACAGTAATGGAATACTTCACGGCGGGGCCGTGCCCACTCCTCCTCAAGGGGATACTCCACAGAACGTTGTTCCTGCTGCCGGGGGCAACGGTAGTGCTAACGGCAATCTTATGTACTATACTTTTTTTTGTTGCTGTTATTTTGAATTATATGAAGAATTGGCTTTTAAGCCTAAGTATTAAAAATGAGATGAGCATGAGACTTTTATTATGTCTATCATGATTAAAGCAAATCCGCTGCTACATGTTAATGTGAAGGTGTATGAAAAGCAGGAAGTTATTTTTATATTATTGAGCATGACATGTGTTGTGTGATGTTTTGAAAATTTTTGTGACACCCTTTTGTGAAATGCATGATAATTACTCTGATCTATTTATATTTATTCTGCGGGGTTAGAAGGGTGTTACACACTTCAAAGAAACCCTCTTGTATGGAAGATAGTCTCTGACCTTTTAAGAAGTTTAAGTCCGTCTTGTACTCAAAGGACTTAAATGAAAGAAAGAAGCATAAACCATTTTTTGTTGGTGAAGGATTGTTCATTAAAGGAAAGTTCTCAAAAAAATATGGTAAGTTCTACAAAATTCTTATGGTTGTAATGCTTCTGCTAGTAGGTGTTATCATTGTACGAAGAAGGGTAATATAAGAAAAGTGTGCCCTGGTCGACTAAATAATCATGGTGGTAAGTGTAACACCCCTCTAATTCCCGCAATTAATTAAAATAATCAGAGTAAAATTAACATGCATTCAACCAAGGGTGTCACACTTAAAACTTTCAAAACACCTGTCAGGCTCATCAACACTTCAATAAATAATCATGTTTTACAATTTCAATTAGCATGTAGCAGCGGATTCATTTATCCAATGATTTTTTCATAAAATAAATATTTGTTTTCATCACATAAGTCAACAAGGCTCGGGCACTAAGGCCAACTTCTTATTATTTCAATAAACAAGAAAACATAGTATATTTCTAAAACATAAACCAAGCGATCCCAGTGTTACACGACCAGAGCATGACTCGACCCAACATAAATAAATCGCTAAATAGCTACACCAATAGAGGCCTTAAGACTACAAGCAGCTCTACTCTGAAATACCTGCACGATGTCATGTAGGACATCATTCCAGCAGAAGGGTGAGAAATATTACCATAATAATCAATGCATATAATTATGTATATAAACAATCATAAAATACATATATGTCATATTTCTCACCATATTTCATATTCAATTCACACATACTTCTCAATTACCTCATCATATAAACTAGCATGGTTGATCATCAAGCATATTATCATGTACATAGCATACTTTCATACAACTCACATAATCACTACTCTAAAATCAACATATCATGTATATATGCACACTTCTCCTAACATTCACATATTCATCATTTTCAATTACACAAGTCATGTAGACATACGTAAGCATAACTTTAATCAACAATTCTATCCATGCCATATGGCTCACATAAAGCCCATCAATTCCACCAATTCCCGCTAGGGATTTATGGGTACATCACTCATACCCCACCAGGAACAACACATAGTCATTCTACCCCGGTGATCACTCCACTGGGTACGGCATCTTGTCATTCTACCCCAATGTATGCGACTATATCGTTATACTTTACCAGGAACAACGCCACAGTTGTTCTACCCCGGTGATTGCTCCACTAGGAACGACATCATGTCATTCTACCCCAGTGTTCACGAGCCTTATACGCATTCATTATTTTCAACATCATCATCATAATTTACTAAGAAATGCACATATGTTCGTAATATATTTTCATGCATTCTTCGCTTACAATTGCATACATACAACATGCATTACAACATTTATCAAGCAACGCACACAATATGTTTATTTCAACACCGATTCACATAAACGTCAACATATCCATATGTCTACACATATACATATATCATTTAGCATATTCAATCATGTCTTTCATCCCAATTCATATCAATTCACATAACATACATATATTATGTTCATTTCAAAATGCACAATGGCAACGATGGTAAATGCAACTCATAGAGACCGACTCACGACTCTATGCAATTCAATACGGTACGACTCGATCGTTCAGCAGATTCTCCTAGGAATCATATCACTATCCCCCTACACGGGCACACCATCACTCAACAGATTCTCCTAGGAACCATATCGCTATCTCCCTACACGGGCACACAATCACTCAACAGATTCTCCTAGGAACCATATTGTTATCTCCCTACACGGGCACACAATCACTCAACAGATTCTCCTAGGAACCAAGTCGCTATCTCCCTAAACGGGAACACAATCACTCAACAGATTCTCCTAGGAACCATATCACGCAGCAGATCCTTCGAGGAATTAAGTCATTCAGTAGATTCTCCAAGGAATCAAGTCATTCGGCAGATTCTCCGAGGAATCAAGTCATTCGGCAGATTCTCCGAGGAATCAAGTCATTCAGCAGATTCTCCGAGGAATCAAGTCATTCAGCAGATTCTCCGAGGAATCAAGTCATTCGGCAGATTCTCCGAGGAATCAATTTATTCAGCAGATTCTCCAAGGAATCAACATCGCTAGAATGTACATCATGATGCCTTTTATGCAAAATGACCCATAACATTTCTCTTCATGCATACATATTCGCAAATATATCTCTATGCATATTCATCTCATGCAAGTACACACAATCTATGTACATTCATACTAATCCATCATGCATTTCCATTCAATTCAGACAAATGCATAAAATTGCCAAATGGCCATGTTTCACACTCCACGACTCACAACCTAGGATTCACGCCACACAGCTACCCACAGCATGTCATATCACAACAACAGACAATCTATCCATTCAAATAAGGATTAGACATAACCGAACAAAGAAATCCGCGTGGGAAGGAAAAACACAGAAAACAGGAAAATGTTGTCGCATTCGCCAACCATCGTCTGGCGAAGCCTCTGGCGAACCTTCGCTGCTTTGTTCGCCTGGCCAACTTGCCAGCGAAGACCACTGGGAGTTATTCTGGAATTACTCGCTAGCACACTCGCCCGGCGAACCATCGCCACACTCATTCGCCTGGCGAACTTGCCAGCGAAGACAGGGCAATTTGGTTATGTTTGGGTTCGCTACCATTCGCTCGGCGAACCTGCGAGACCAGAACCCCCATGGATGTCCAAAAGCCCAAACCTCACAAAATCAACCGATTCCAAACCAAACAACTCCGGTAAGCTCAACCCAATAATACCCGACCATACTACTCCATCCATCCTCGATTCTAACCGATTAAAACACCATTCTACAGATTAATTCATTTTCGACCTAGAAATGAAAAGTATAGAAAAACACCCAAACAACCCACACAACACATACATAATCATATACATGGATTAGATAATAATGTTTCTCACCCTTACCTTGATTAAATCGAAGCTTTGAGTTGCTCTTGATGATTTCCACACTTTTCTTCTTCTTCTTCTCTTTTCTCCTCCTTTTCCTTCTTTCTCTTTTTCTTCCCTTTTCTTTTTCTTACCAACTCTTATCTCCTTTTATTTCTATTTATATTCTTTATATTTCTTTCCATTCTATTTCCTCCATAATATATATTTTCCAATCATTTTCCATAAAGAAAAAAAAAATCAACTAAGCAAGGAATTATTTCAAAGGGCCAAAATTTTAGATAAGAAAGTTAAGAAAGGTAAGAAATTTAATCTTGTGGATGTATTAGAAAATCGAGTTCGATTATCGGATGATAGGAGTCGAAAAAAATACTTACCTAAAATATATGATCCTTTCTTGAATGGACCCGCTCGGAGTTTAGTCTTTTTCTGAGTCTTTGGAGTTTGTTTGGGCACGAGAGTAACTCGACTTCAAGGCCAAGGTCCGAAGATGTTATCAATCTTGATTATGGCAAGGTAGGAAACATAAGCCTAACCCCGAGCTGAGCTAGAGTTTTTTCTTTTTATTTTTAGGTATAGTTCAGTAGCAGGAGGGGTAGGAGTCATTCCCTAGAGCCTAAAGTGAGGAAGGGGAAATGAGACAAAGGCTAACTAAGGACGAAGTACGGAAGATTCTTACTCACATAGAGAAAAGAGAAATAAATAGAATAGAAAAAACAATCGATAAAAAAAATACATCAATTTTTTTTAATTTTTTTAAATAAAGGGGGATATATGAATCAAACGAAGAAAAATGACTTAGACATTTGGATTTTAGAATTGCGAGACATTTTTAGAGAGAGCAAGAATTCTTCCTATTTCTCAGATTCCTGGACACAATTCCATTCAGTCATATCTGTCATTCACATTTTTTTCCATCAATCATCCACTTAACCATTAATTAAGAATATCCAAAATATTTCCAACTTAATTTTCCAAAACTCTCCAAATGATAAAATAGCATAATATGTAAACTTAACATATTATCACACTATCCCATAATTAAAATAATTCCAATAAATAAATTAATTAGTTAATCAAAATTGGGATGTTACAACTCTCCCCCACTTTAGAAATTTTCATCCTCGAAAATGTTATCCGATTCAAACAACTCGGGATGTGACTCTCGCATCCCAATCTTCCAAATCCAACTTCCTCTAGTTGATCCTCCCAAATACCTTTACCAAGACAATCCCTTTTCCTTAAAGTTGTCTCAACAGTCAAATCCTATCTCACTCATACACCATCCATCTAGATCGATGCGCTTCCTCAGCTTAGACACATGAACTCATCATGTAATTTCTCCTAGTGACAGCGGTAAAACAATCTAACATGTTATTTTCCCACGCTTCCGCTGCGCTACTCTGATACAGATTCAACAAGACACAGTTTTCTTCCGAGACCTCAAGCTCGATCAACACCAGTTACTATCGTAACTCTCAAAACACGTCCTTTATTGGATCCTCTAATATTTTCAGTCGTCTCTTGCATAATCCCAAGTCCGAGTACAACACTCTTTCCAGACACACATCAACACAAAGGAGTCCTACACCTCCTTCTTATCCATCTTGATCCAACACACGAGCTCTCAACAAATCCTCTACATACTGGATAGCTCTCTTTGTCTGCCCATCCGTCCACGGATGCTAGACAAAGTTCAACTTCAACATGGCACCCAAAACGTCCGCAAACTCTTCCAAAATCTCAATAAAAACACAGATCCCCATCTGAAATGATATTAGACGGTATCACATACTACTCAGAATTACTTGACAGTTGCATCAGGTCAACAGTCTCTAATATTCACACTTCGACTTTCAACAAGTCTAATCAGCATATGCAACCACAACCACTTCTCTCTCCATCCGTGGCCACTGTAGCGGTAAAAATTGTGAGTGTAAGTTATTGACTAACTTAACTCAAAGAAAACAAGAGTCGCCACCGCACTTTTATTTTATCCAAATAAAGGAAAGGAAAAAGAGCGAACAAAACCAAAGAGTTCTAAAATAAGAACACGAGACAAAGATCGGGGTAAGGGGGTTGGTTACGCAATGGGAAGGTGTTAGCACCCAAAACGTCTATAGTACTCTATAGGAGCCCTTTGAAATATTTACGCTTTTTGGTTTGAAAGTGGTTTGTTTGAAAAGAGATTGGGGAGATGAGAAGAGAATATTTTTTTTAGATTTTTGTGTTTGGAGAGACTTATCGTCTCATGCCTACGTACCCATAAAGTGCAATATGGAATCAAAACCCCGTAGTTCGTGGTACAAATGACAAAAATTTGTTGGTTTTGATTGATTTTAGATGTAAAGACAAGTCGTCATTTCAAGGAGAAAACTGCGACTATCCACCCACGAGTATTAAGACAACATCTGCGTCACATAAAGATGGAGGATTTGCTTGGATTATCAACAAGACTATCACTCAACATCAACGTGGAAAATGTCAAAGTCTTAATAATATAGGGAATAGGAGATTTACATCTCAACTATAGAAATGAATCATGTCTAAACTTTATGAAAAGTTTTAAAGTGAAAAGTGCATAAAGGCACAAAAAGAGTTGATGAGTTTTTGTATTTTTTATGTCTTTTGAAATTGGTCAAAGCATGATTAACATTGATTGACTTTTATTAAGAAAGAAAACAAAGTTTAAAAATCACTTGACAAAAGTCAAGGTTTTATTGCGAAAGCGGTTTTGAAGTTTGAAACCAAGAAGGTTTTGAAAAAAAGAGAGAAAGTTTTGAAAATTTAAGAAGGGGAGGAGATGAAGTGACTATCCTAAAAAACAAAATAAGAGTTAGAGGTAAGAAAGATCTAACCGACTTGTAGCACACTCCAAAGCAAGCAAAAAGAATTCCATCCGATTTAAAGCATAAGCCAATGATCGAGCCAAATAAAGGCTAAGATTCACAATACTCCAAGCATAGGGAAGAAAGTCCTAATCCTAAGTCCAAAATGTCCATGAAGTCCAAGGTCTAAGAATGGTCCAAGAGTATAACCACAAAGTTAATAGCACCAAATTTTTTTAGATGTTTTATCCTTTATTAGTGTTTTGAACAAAGTATGGTCCAAGTGGACAAAAAAGAAATGACATAAACATAAACAAAGATATGGTATGAAATGATAAAATGGAAGCATAAAAAATAAGAAATAAGGAGTAAGAAGAGAATATAAACAAAATTAAACAAGGATATTGTTAGTGAATTAGTAGTTAGTGGTTAGAACATATGATCAATGATGATTAATTCTTGCACTTAGACCAAGATTAATGAAAATTCATTAGAGGATTGATAGAATCAAAGCCTCCTAACAATGATTTTCATAGGTATTGGAGTTAAGACAAGTAACTAATCATACTTGGACTTTTAAACGTAAGTTTGAGCCACGAATGATCATTTTCCGATTAAGGGACACTTTAGCGCTATGTTAAGCAATCGTAATCGGGTTTATGTAGAAACCACGACTATCTGAGGCCGGTCAATAAAATGTTAGTGTTAATACATGTTAGAGAAATGATATGTAAATCACTCTCCTAAAACATGCCACACAAAAAGAAAAGAGGTAGTGATCTCATCATAATCA
Organism: Lathyrus sativus; assembly: GCA_963859935.3. Taxonomy (NCBI): domain Eukaryota; kingdom Viridiplantae; phylum Streptophyta; class Magnoliopsida; order Fabales; family Fabaceae; genus Lathyrus; species Lathyrus sativus. The sequence continues at coordinate 58,819,370 of OZ012738.1, read as the reverse complement.
AGATTTTTAATCAATTAATCAAAGGTAATCTATCACTATTCCAAAGTACGGAGAATTATCTCAATGATTATTCATCCATAGATTTGAAATAATGAAGATTAAACAACCTTGATAATCAACAATCTATGATCCATAGATTTCATCGATCAAAAATAAAAAGAAGAAGAAAGAAAATGAAATCACAATTTGAATCTCGAATCGATTAAATTATCGTCAATATCAATCACCTCTCTTGGTGGATAAAATCAACACCCAAAGTCCATTGATATTGATGAAATCTTATCAAATTCAAGATCCAAAACAATCAACACTTAATCAAAATATTTTTAAATAATTTTTTTAAGAGCTTTTTCAAAAATGAAATTAAAAAACAAATTTAATAATAAAAGAAAAATGTGGAAAAGTCCACACGGTTAAGTTTTGAAAGAAATAAAAAGGAAAATAAAAAAAATAAAAGAAAAAAACAATTGAAAAGTAGAAAGAGATACGAAACAGAGTCATCTTCTTCTTCTAGCTCTCACACGCGAAAACATTCACGGCCATGGATGCTTGCTTAAATCACAACGGCGGGACGCGAAAAATACGCGGTTGCAATCGAAATCAAGAGCTCTTCACAATGGTACCAACAATTCAAAGAATCACAACAAAAGGTAACGGATCGAAAATGACGGTGAAGCTCAATCTACCTTCAAACTCAGGTAAGAAATCAATCCAAACTTCTTCTTGCTTCTCTTCTTCTTCTGAACGAATCTCTGGTTGAATTGATCTGTGTTTGAGGTTGATTGAAGTTAATTTGATGGAAGAAAGTATGAGAAGAGAATCTGAGCAAAAGGTTTTGTATTGAGGAATTGAGGAAGAAAATCAACAGAGATTTTTTGGCTTGAAAAGCTTGAGAAAATGAGTGAGAGATGAATTGTATTTATAGATGAGAATGGGTGAAAATGATTTGCCGTTTGTGAGATTTTTTTTCTGCGTTTTGGGATGCAAGTTATGTGTGACCTGTTGTGATATTTTTTCATGTCGTTTTGGACTTTTTCTTCTTTTAGCTCACTTAAGTGACGTGGAAAGCTTGTGGGGTCAGCTACATGGCTGAGATTATATTTACATGGCTTGCAATATGGCTTGGATAAGTGATGAATTGTTTCCTCAGCTCAACCTCAATTTCGAGCCATTTTCGCTCTGTTTCAGTGTAACAAAACCCAATGCAAATCCTGCAGAAACAGCATGGCCCTCCCTTGCTGCTAACATGAGTGGAGTGTAGTCTTCTCCGTCTAGAACATTGACATCAAAACCTTTGTTGGTCAACAATGTAACCGCATCCAAATCCCCACGACGAGCTGCACAGTGTAGAGCATAGAAGCCACCAGTATTTTTATTACCGTTTTCAAGTGCGAATTCAAGCATGACCTTCAAATAAATCACAGTTTATTATTCAATTCAGATAGCATTATTGATGTTTCACCAGATTTATTGCACAGCTTTACATCGGCTCCGGCATATACAAGAAATCGAAATGATTCAACATGACCTTTCACGGCTGTATGCATAACAGCTGAGAAGCCACTATCATCTTGATAGTCAAGATCAAACTCTCCAGATTTAATGACAGTTTTCAATGCTTCAGTATCTCCTGCCTTAGATACAAAAATCAAAGGAGAAAAGGTGGAAGTATTGCTGGATTTGGGTATCTTGCCGTTTTTAGTTACACTCAACACTGCTTGTTGAAAACCATGTGACCAGTTGTATAACTCAGCAAGTGAACTTGCCGATTGACATGCGATATTCACCAAGCCAAAATCAGCACCAGCCCTTGTTAGGACTTTAAGACACTCCTCTTGTTTATATTTTGCACAAATCATCAGAGCTGTCTCACCAGAATCTGTTAAAGAATTCAAGTCACAACCAAAATCAATAAGGCATTGAACTATAGCTGGTAAGCCTAGACGGCATGCCATGTGTATAGGAAGGTACTCGGCCTTGCTGGTTGTTTTGACTAGGGATTCCACATTAGCACCACATTCTAAGAGTATCCTAACAGCTTCGACATTGCCACAGAGGATAGCATGGTGTAGAACAGTTCTTCCATGGTGATAACTATTTGAGGAAACATATTGCAGGAGCAAGTTTAATATAGCACCACTATTTTCAAAATACTCAACTGCACACCAGGTGATACCGTATGGTTCTCCCAGTCCAGCACCCACGCGGAGTTCTTCACCAGTTGAAACTTCCCATGACCATGCTCCAAGCCTCACTTCAAACTTTGTCGTAGCACCATTCTGAAGGAGCAAACTGACAACATGGACCTGCCTATGAACTACAGTTGCAACTAGCGCATTACAATCCACGTTTGTGTGGAGAGAAGGCTTAAATGACTGTAAAAGCACCCGGTCTGTCGCACCTCAGACTCACCAATGTCTGATACACCAGCATAGCTTTCCATCTCAACTATGTTTGTCTCTTCAATCTCCAATCCTGGACCAGTATCAATATGCAAGACAGCAGCCTTGAGGGAGTAATTTAACGGCCGAACTAAAATACCAACCCATTGATGTTCATTTATTAACAAAGCAGATGAAACAACAGCATCATGATCCACAAGTGCTCTAGGTTTGGAAACCTTCAAAATAGGTTTAGCTGGCTTTTCATAACTCATAACATCATCACTCTCTGCAGGACCAAGTTTTGAAACACCATGAGATCTAAACCTCAACTGCCCAATCTGCTCAGTAAGAACTATGAAGGTTTCTAGACATTTTATCTGATCTAAAACTCTGGTATACCACTCGACCGTGACGAATATTCAGACACCAACTTTAGAAACATGGATGACTTATCCTCCAATAGTTGTAAAGGAGTGTCAAATTCAGCAACTCGACCATCACTGAGCACTAGAATTTGATCGTTGTCGATGACAGTAGGGATACGATGTGCAATGGTGAGGACGGTGCAGGCTTTGAACTCTGTTCGGATAATCTTCTGGATAAGATTGTCAGTGGCAGTGTCGACGGATGCTGTTGCTTCATCAAGTACAAGTATTTTGACTGCTTCAATAGAGCTCGGCCAAGAGAAACAAGTTGTCGTTGTCCTACACTCCAATTGTCTCCATTTTCTATAACTGGTGAATCAAGCTTTTGTCCCTTCTCACGGATGATCTCTCCAAGTTGAGACTTATCTAGTGCCTCCCAAATGTCTTTATCTGAGTGCTCCTCAAGAGGATCAAGATTGCCTCGAATGGTCCCTTCAAACAAGGTCGGATCCTGCGGTATGACACTGAGATGACTTCGGCTTTGCACGCCTTCGACAGGAAGATCGACAAGCATTTGTTTGTGTTTTTCCGCGAAGTAACTTCACTTTTTCATGAATGCAAAGTTGTTCCCGTGATGCGGCTGTCATTCGTAACTGGGTTCTATCTGCTGGGTGTTTCAACTCTCACCAAACAGAACATTGCCCTTGGTTGCATATTTGCAAGTTCTAACCTCACATCTGAGCTTACCAGGAACAACACCTGAAGCTAACTGTGATTCTACTAAGCTTAATGGAGCTTATACAATAACATTAAAAAAATGAGTATTTGCATTCTGTATAACTAATTCACATGCTGCTAAGAGCAGAGGAAGAACAGGCAAATATTTGTACTCCCACCCGATTTCTCATTAGTCAAGACTGCAATGGAAAAGACTTGCACCATGTTGGTAAATAATATGCTAAATCTTCTCAATATGAGCTCACTCCTGTACACAAAACCTTCCATGAGCTCAAAATATAATCAGATAATGGCTGCCAAACCGACAACATCCCCATCATTAACATTATTGGACTCGGGAGCATTGGTTGGGCTGCGTTGTCTCATTGAAACATTTGTAATGATGTTTACACTTTTCTGTGCTGCGAGTGCTTTTAATTTGTTACCAGTTGCCATCAGAAGCAAGCTTTTCATGTGCTGCTTTTGCTCCTTTGGACTCGACGTTTTTGTTAAAGATTCCTCAAAGGCATGTAAATCACGAGGAGTAATAAAGGGGAGAGACTGCAAAACCTGCCTGGGGGCTGGGTGTCTATCACAGAGATAAACAAACATCTCTCGGCAAATGGCAATCAGATCAGAACTGACTATCGCATTTGATTCTAGGGATAGACTTTGAATAACAGATGTAAAAAGATCTCTAGAAACAAATTCAATGAGTTCAGTATGGTTTGTTACAATTGAAAGAACTACCGTCGCAGAGCAAAAAGAAGAAATCTTTGTCACAGCTTCACCATCCGTCCATGTAAAAACTTCTAAACACATTCTTAATATCGGAAGGGCAAGAGCTTCATGCTTTAGAAGGAAACCAACCAAAGAGCATGATGCAACTGCATCCAAGCTTTTCACAGAAGACATGTCGAAACGAATAATATGCCCAGACTGTTCCAAAGAAGGGATTCCAGTATTTAGGGGAGGAGAAGCAATCAAGGAGAGGAGTGAACACATTTCAGGGGTGAGATCCCTCAAAAGTGTTTCCTCCATCACTTCTACTTTCAGGTCTGATCCACTAAGAATGCCATGAATATCAGGAACCTTTGCTCTACCATCTTGCAGAAGACTAGACCAGGAATGGCTAAGAGCTTGCTGAGCATGAACAAATAATGGATGCAGAAGTTTTTCCAGCCAAATCTCCCTCATATCCACAGGACAGTGTTTAACCAAAGGAATCAAAATGGAATGAACAAGCTGCCTCAAATGTCTGAACTCCATTGACTGTATATTCTCCATCAAGGCAACAACAACGGAGTGTACATCCAAATTTTTGAAAAACGAATCTCCAATGGTTGTTGACAAGCCCAATACATTATATCCACTGTCTCTGATGCCTTTAAACCAATTTCGTATATCTGATTCATTTGGTTCACCGTATACATCCTTAGGGTTCTTTTGCAATTTAGGGTTCTCTTCTCCAAGAAGACTGAACCTCTCAACATCACTCATGACCATAGCAGATTTGATCTCTCCAGGTAAAGCTTGACTTATAGATGGAGACCAAAGAGAATGTAAGCCCCGAAGTAGTTTCAAGAGAGGATTTAGCATCCATGATACATGAAAGGCCATTGGATTCAAAGGGGTTGAGTCTGACGTTGAGCTGTTTTCTAAATTCCCTTGAGCTTTCTTCATTCCACTCCTCTTAAACGCCCTCTCAAAGAATGTAACTGTGTGAAAAATTGACCACATTACTGGTGCTTCTGAGCACAACTGAACCAAACCATGTGGACTAGATAAATATCTATCCTGCCACTCCAGTTGTGTCCACTTCTGGCTCAAAGGTTCTAGTAGCCACTTTAAAACTTCTTGCTGCTGTTGAATCCCAGCAGAAGAAGCCATAACAAGAAAAGCTTCGCCTATAAGATTGTGCTCTCCTTGAAGCAACCGACCTTCCCTTTGCAAACAAGCAATGGTATCAGCAATGCCCTTCATATGAGGCAAGATGCTTTTGTCAGCAGCTTTTGCTATCCGAATAAATGATGTACAGATCTGCAACCTTGCATGCCGAGCACTTGATGTTGACGTATCCTTAATTTCAAAAGGAAGGGATGTTAGAAGTTCAAATAGTTTATTGATAACACTGCCAGCTGCATCTGGGAAATACTTCAAAAAGAGGCCCATAGCATCCAAATAGTGAACGAGTACTTCCACAAGTGCGGGCTCCGTCCATTTCAAGGAAATAAATTGTTGGTTTCCACTTGTGAGTTGCTGAAGTATACAGGTTTTTTTTATAAAAAAAAAACAGGAGCAGGCTTCTGTTACTGCATCGCGGCGTTTAGCTGGATAACTAGCATCGATCGGGATTTCCAATACAGAGTTACTACTCGATGTTTGTCTTAAAATACCAGGAAGATTAGCATGCTATCTTCTTTGTATTTATCTGAGAATATTGTAAGCAACAATTCGAGATCCTGTCGGTGAGAACATAAATTGCTCCAGACTTCATTATAGCAGCTTTATTTCTTTCATCATGACAAGCAACACCATATGCAGTGGAAGTTCTAGTGTTGGATTCACGGCCGTTGGCCTCTTTTGTGTAGACTCTAAAGAAATGGATGCTGGTTCCAGTGTCCTTAGTGAGTCTGTCAACAACTGTGAATTTCTCTGAATCATCAAAAAGTCTAACATTATATGTACCAGCACAACATCAGTTTTGATTGACATTTGAAAATTGGATTTTGAATTGTGGCAATCATCTTGTCTTGTTAAACTCTTGACAACCTTCAATCATCCTTTAAAATCACTTGGAAATGGCACACTTGAATGAGCACTTTGGACTTGTATCCTAAAACAAACATCTTGTTTGAACATCCACCAAACCTGACTTGTACAGACAAAATTCTGAATCTTTGATTAAAACTGGGCCAAACTTCTCATAGAACACTGCTTGAAAGCTTGATGAATTGTGATACAGGACAACTTGACCTTGAACAAACACATTGCCTGAGAAAATAGCCCACTGCCACAACCAATTTACACTGAAAGAAATCTCTTGATAGTTTGACCATGATGAGGTCAAACGTCCATCTGATTTAAACTTGAATGAATGTCTTTGCCATCAATCTCCCTGCAAAACCCTAAACACACAGAGAAGAAGAAACAAAAAATATTTTTGGTATTTTGATTAGATGTTAGTAAACAGAAACAAACAAAAAGAAAGTAAGAAACCCATAAGGGTGCGAAAGCTAAAAATATGACCTTGTTTGTGGAATGATATGCCAATGAAATGTGGGATCTTAGGGGTAAAAATTTGGGTATTACAGCCACCAAAACAATTCTTTCAAAGTACTCTTATCCAATCCACACTATTCAGACACATAAACTCTATCACAACATCTCATGTCACCATTTCCATAAATCCGAAAATCATCCCTTCGACTTCAATCCATTAAACTCAATCAATATATTAACTCCAATTAGAATTCCAACCTTCTCGAATCTCATTCGAGAATAGCAATAATCAGTCTCATCATACAAAGATCAACTCCATACGAAGTCCCTATTATTTCCTCTGCATCATATGCAATTTTCTCAAACTAAATAAATACCTTAAGCTCTTAAGATCATTAACCCTCTCAAATCTCAACTAAACAATTGAGGCTCCCAAACTCCGGTACAAACACACAACAGCAACCAACTCTAAGTCACTTGTCAGATAATTCCTCTTGTACTTTTAATTGTCTTAAAGCATAATTAAAACATTGATGGTGTTGCATTTAACGTATCTCCCAATCATATCACCAAAGCATCATAAAACACAATAAATAGTCCTGTCGGATTCGACAAAACCAACACACAAGCTATTGACAACTTTTCCAAAATTCTTTGAACTTTCTTCATAGTGACATAACACTACTTCCTTTGTAACACTGATAACTCAAATTCCCGACGTGCAACATGATCCTCTATATTATCCTAATACATCAAAACACCATTGGTTACACAACCCTTGACTCACTCACTCAAGTGTGGAAAATCCCATTCCAAACGGACACGCAGTTGTGGACCTATGGCGAAAACACGAATTACACTTACCAAACATCCAAACATATTTCATCAATAATTACTTAATTCCATGTCACTACCTTCTCGTCACATAGAGCACTGTAATGACTTCCAACGCTCTTAACCTTGCGTCATTCCGAATTACGGTTCTCTCATTACTACAAAATCATAGAAACAACATTTTGCACTTAGAAGGCCATTCAATACATCTTCAACTTCTTGAAATGGTTGAAGGTTTAACCATACCAATCTTGTATCCCACATCTTACTTCCTTTAGTAATCACCAGAAGTCATCATCCACTCTTTATATACTTAACCTCGGAGTTTATTGTCGTAGCACCCACACCAAACGCGAGTCTCAACTACTCAATTAATTTAAATCCTTGACCATCCAAACACACATATAACACGGGGTTCTCAATCTCGGACCAGTTCCCGAAATTAAGTCTTTCACAACCCCACTTCACATCCTGGCTCTGTATCAATTATCCTGTCAGGATAACTTCCAGATAACCATAACTAATCGGAAACTGCTAACCTCCCACTTTCATTAGCACTCAAAATCTCATCAAAATTCAACATCTCAACACTGCCCTGCGTCAACTTCTCAGAACAATCCTTAAGCACTTGGCTTCACTCCAAACAATTCACTGCACACACCATCTAAGCTCGCAAGACACGTCTATCCCATCCAACACAATCCCAACTACTATCAACAAGAGATTAAGGGTGACCAGTTCCCCAATTTGTCAATAGACAGTCGAAAATCATGATGGAGTATAAACCATCTTTACCAAACTATAATAGCGCTTAACAACACACCGAGCTACAACTCCACACTTGCAGCATCCTGGAGAATCACAAGCTTTTCTCCCACTTCGATCATTCCTACTTCTGCAGACAAGGTTAACAACGAACATGTATCGACAGTGTTTTTCACACACATGTCGCATACAAGGGAACAACCAAAAAACACAACTTGGCCGGACGGACTGACCTGCTCTGATACCACTAATGTAACACCCCTTTAATTCCCGCAATTAATTAAAATAATCAGAGTAAAATTAACATGCATTCAACCAAGGGTGTCACACTTAAAACTTTCAAAACACCTGTCATGCTCATCAACACTTCAATAAATAATCATGTTTTACAATTTCAATTAGCATGTAGCAGCGAATTCATTTATTCAATGATTTTTTCATAAAAGAAATATTTGTTTTCATCACATAAATCAACAAGGCTCGAGCGCTAAGGCCAACTTCTTATTATTTCAATAAACAAGAAAACATAGTATATTTCTAAAACATAAACCAAGCGATCCAGTGTTACACGACCAGAGCATGACTCGACCCAACATAAATAAATCGCTAAATAGCTACACCAATAGCGGCCTCAAGACTACAAGCAGCTCTACTCTGAAATACCTGCACGATGTCATGTAGGACATCATTCCAGCAAAAGGGTGAGAAATATTACCATAATAATCAATGCATATAATTATGTATATAAACAATCATAAAATACATATATGCCACATTTCTCACCACATTTCATATTCAATTCACACATACTTCTCAATTATCTCATCATATAAACTAGCATGGTGATCGTCAAGCATATTATCATGCACATAGCATACTTTCATACAACACTCACATACTCACTACTCTTAAATCAACATATCATGTATATATGCACACTTCTCCTAACATTCACATATTCATCATTTTCAATTACACAAGTCATGTAGACATACATAAGCATAACTTTAATCAATAATTCTATCCATGCCATATGGCTCACATAAAGCCCATCAATTCCACCAATTCCCGCTCGGGATTTTTTGGTACATCACTCATACCCCACCAGGAACAACACATAGTCATTCTACCCCGATGATCACTCCACTGGGTACGGCGTCTGGTCATTCTACCCCAATGTATGCGACTATATCGTTATACCTTACCAGGAACAACGCCACAGTTGTTCTACCCCGGTGATTGCTCCACTAGGAACGACATCATGTCATTCTACCCCAGTGTTCACGAGCCTTATACGCATTCATTATTTTCAACATCATCATCATAATTTACTAAGAAATGCACATATGTTCGTAATATATTTTCATGCATTCTTCGCTTACAATTGCATACATACAACATGCATTACAACATTTATCAAGCAACGCACACAATATGTTTATTTCAACACCGACTCACGACTCTATGCAATTCAATATGGTACGACTCGATCGTTCAGCAGATTCTCCTAGGAATCATATCACCATTCTCCTACACGGGCACACCATCACTCAACAGATTCTCCTAGGAACCATATCGCTATCTCCCTACACGGGCACACAATCACTCAACAGATTCTCCTAGGAACCATATCGCTATCTCCCTACACGGGCACACCATCACGCAACAGATTCTCTTAGGAACCATATCACGCAGCAGATCCTCCAAGGAATCAAGTCATTCGGCAGATTCTCCGAGGAATCAAGTCATTCAGCAGATTCTCCAAGGAATCAAGTCATTCGGCAGATTCTTCGAGGAATCAATTTATTCAGCAGATTCTCCAAGGAATCAACATTGCTAGAATGTACATCATGATGCCTTTTATGCAAAATGACTCACAACGTTTCTCTTCATGCATACATATTCGCAAATATATCTCTATGCATATTCATCTCATGCAAGTACACATAATCTATGTACATTTATACTAATCCATCATGCATTTCCATTCAATTCAGACAAATGCATAAAATTGCCAAATGGCCATGTTTCACACTCCACGACTCACAACCTAGAATTCACGCCACACGGCTACCCACAGCATGTCATATCACAACAACACACAAACTATCCATTCAAATAAGGATTAGACATAACCGAACAAAGAAATCCGCGTGGGAAGGAAAAACACAGAAAACAGGAAAATGTTGTCGCATTCGCCAACCTTCGCCTGGCGAAGCCTCTGGCGAACCTTCGCTGCTTCGTTCGCCTGGCGAACTTGCCAGCGAAGACCACTGGGAGTTAATCTGGAATTACTCGCTAGCACACTCGCCTGGCGAACCTTCGCCACACTCATTCGCCTGGCGAACCTTCGCCTGGAGAACCTTCGCCACACTCATTCGCCTGGCGAACTTGCCAGCAAAGACAGGGAAATTTGGTTCTGTTTGGGTTCGCTACCATTCGTTAGGTTTCGCCCGGCGAATGCTCGCTGATGTTGGCTCGGCGAACCTGCGAGACCAGAACCCCCATGGTTGTCCAAAAGCCCAAACCTCACAAAGTCAACTGATTCCAAACCAAAAAACTCCGGTAAGCTCAACCCAATAATACCCGACCATACTACTCCATCCATCCTCGATTCTAACCGATTAAAACACCATTCTACCGATTAATTCATTTTCGACCTAGAAATGAAAAGTATAGAAAAACACCCAAACAACCCACACAACACATACATAATCATATACATGGATTAGATAATAATGTTTCTCACCCTTACCTTGATTAAATCGAAGCTTTGAGTTGCTCTTGATGATTTCCACACTTTTCTTCTTCTTCTCTTTTCTCCTCCTTTTCCTTCTTTCACTTTTTCTTCCCTTTTCTTTTTCTTACCAACTCTTATCTCCTTTTCTTTCTATTTCTATTCTTTATATTTCTTTCCATTTTATTTCCTCCATAATATATATTTTCCAATCATTTTCCATAAATCATCCACTTAACCATTAATTAAGAATATCCAAAATATTTCCAACTTAATTTTCCAAAACTCTCCAAATGATAAAATAGCATAATATGTAAACTTAACATATTATCACACTATCCCATAATTAAAATAATTCTAATAAATAAATTAATTAGTTAATCAAAATTGGGTTGTTACAGTAAGAATAATGGTAATGCAGCCATTGTGCAAGATCATTATGAATCATCTGATGTCTTAGTAGTTTCAAACATCAATTCTAATAATGAGTGGATTATGGATTTGGTTTGCACATGACTCCAAACAAATACATGTTTAAGGAATTATGTGATCAAGATGGTGGATCAGTGTTGTTGAGAAATAATAGAGCCTTCAAGATTGTAGGAATTTGATCTGTCAGATTCAAGTTCCATGATAAATCAATAAGACTATTCAATGATGTCAAGTATGTACATAAACAATTTTTTGAAATTTTTTTACTTAATATTTTAAATAAACTAAACTCATGATTGTTTACTAAATACATCACTAAACACATTTACTTTATTTTTTTTTAGTATTCTTGTATTTACTATATATATAAACTTTTATCAAATAGCTCTAGATTCAAACATTAAACTTTCAAGCACCAATACACTTCTCAAATTTTTCACAAAAAATAATTTATACAAACTTAACATTTTTTCTATATATTTCAAATAAATTATATATCTAAAAATGCTCAAAACTAATTTTATTTATATAATTAGTGGAAAGTAGAGTTGGCTGTTAAATCACGTGTCATACAGTGGGAATGACGAGAGCAGAGAATACCATTTATGTCAAAGAACTAAGGTTTCCTCTATGATCGAAACGTGTCGAATCTCTGACAGCATCTGCACATAAATTAGACAAATAAGAGAACTGCGAATTGTATGAAGGGGACCACTTAGCATGCTGAGTATTTTAAATGCATTTTTATTGGTATCCACACAAAAAATCCCATTAAATCTTCTATAGTTAAAGGTTTAGATTATAGATATATAGATAAATAAAAAATTTGTAAAAAATTTCTTGCTCAATTACTCGGTCCTTATTATAGAAAATTTTTATTGGATATGTAAAATCATCAATATATTTAAATTGAATAGTGAATAACTATTATATCTAAATAATATATCAATTAGATATATTATATATTTAATAAATTTACAAATTAATTTTTTTATATAAATAAAATTAATTGGAGTATTATTATTTTTAAAATATTTTTATTAATTATATTTAATAGGATAGTTGAATAAAACAAATATTCATAAATAAAAGTAAAGTAATTATAAATAAATAAATAAATTTTGCATTGGTAATTCAAAGGAAAAAATATTTTAAAATTGAGAAAAAATGCAAATGAGAATGGGAAGGAAAAAGTAAGTGAATCTGATTAATTGAATTTATTAATCTATAACTCATGTCTATTTATGCATAGTAAATAAGGTGTAAATAAATAAAGAAAATTCAATTCTTTTAAAAATGTTACATTAAATTAATGTGACTTTATTTCATTTATGCATACTCTTATTAATGTGAATGAGAATGATAAATAAATTTCGTTAATTTAAAATAGTTGTATCTCATAGGTCTCATAAATTTTCGACTTGTATATATCTTATCTTTTTCATAAATAATCTATAATTGAAAAATTAGGTAAATGGTGCAAAGTTGGATTCGACCGGTTCATACTTTCCTGGTTTAATTACTTCCAAAATCATTAAACCTTTCAATTTTTTATACAACTTTTTTATATTACATTTTCAATTAATATTATGTGTCATTCTTAATTTAATATATGTTTTATTTACAATAATTGCAAATACATTAATACTAATAAATATATTTAAATAAAAATATTAATGTTTTTTTTTACATTTTTTTTCCGCCAAATAATCCATTGACTAAGAATTTCACCATTAAAAATAAATAAGTTGAGATTTTATAAATTATTTTTAATACTTATAAATTGGTAAATTGGATCAATTATTCTCTAATTCATTAGCATGAAATTGAGAGACATCTTATTTATCTGATAGACCAGGTGTAAAGAATTTGAAAAACATACTATTTTTTCTAAATCAAGCCAACCAACACATTTGAATACCAAACAAAAAACATTTGTATTTTAGTTCCTCTGTTTAACATAAAATAAATGTCATTTTTAAAAATAAAATTCGTTTTAAAATAATTGTCATTTTTTTCTTTTAAGATAGAAATAATTGTTATTTTTAAAATTTTGTCCATTAATTATTATTTTTATACTAATCTTTAATTTATGTATAAACGTCATTATGATAATATTATTCTATTTATTAATTTATGTATAAAAATCTTAAACTAAGATACCTAGAAAACATAGAAATCAAATTGAAATGTTTATCATAATTACACTCACATGCACCAAATTATATTTTTAAAAAAACATTTTAAACCATGACATATGTGTATATCCCTTTATTCCAACAAATCTTGATTAAATATAATGGTATTAGAATTCAACCACGATCTATAACACTCTATTATATCCATTCATATGATAATTAAAATATAAAAAAATAAATATTGAAATTAATCAGAATTACACACGTAAGATGCCACATCATCAAACATCAACATGAAGTATCAAATCACTTCATATCTTATTCATTAACAAAATTTTTTTTGATTAAACAGTGGAATTAATTCAAATGGTTTAACATTAAAACTCCAATTACATCAAATATCCACAAAACACGTGGTTCAACAACATTAATCAAAACCAGATACGAAACAAATACAATGTCAAATAATATAAAGAAAATATGAAATCTTCATCCTTCCCGTGTTATGTATCAGAGCGACTCCTAAGACTCCATCAAATAGCAACACATGCTCCAAGCATTACTCAAGTACCTGATTATCTGTACTCTTCAAGGAGCACAGACACAACAAACAGAAAAGGGGCGAGAACTACATTCAAAAATACACTGTGAAAATCACATGCTAAGGAGTAATTATCATAAAAATCACATCAATCATACAATCACAATGCACATACAAGTGTTACAACAATACTTGGCATATTCAACCCATATTCAATCCTATACATATGCAATACGACTCAACTGATATGACATAATGCATGCGGTACCATCACAATCACATCCAGTTCACCTTAGAACCTGATTTTCGTCGAAATCCGAATAAGTCGTATACGTTCCTTTGAACTACCACTTATCTCCACACGACTCCCACATGGATTTCGAACGAGACTAGGCACTCATCATGGATTCCCACCTAGCTCATCTCCACATAACATGACATGAATACATGACACAAAATTATGCACAATAATAATAATAACTCATGCGTAAGCCACAATCCTCAATGATCACATGTGAGCCACATACTCACCGTAATTCCCTCCAAAATTACCACCACAACCCAAGACCGTCCACATACGACAAATCTTGGCACACAATCATCACGCACGTCTCATACAGACCATCACGTAAAAATCCCATGTTCTATCCCATTTAATGTCGTTACAGTTTTCCTCTATGTTCCATTATACCATCTTAGTCTTACAGATCAAGATAAATTACACCCGCGAAATCAAGACGGAAATCGTGAAAATGGGAATTTTTCACCACAACCATGCACATACGCGTATGATCCTGCCCCATACGTGTATGGCCACCTCCCTACGCCTCAGGCCAGCTGTCATACCCCAAATTTATCCTACCAATATAATGTTCATATGCGATTCCATCCACAAACCTCATTCCAAAAATCCAAAATATGTCGCTCTTGCTCAAGGTCTTACAAGTTTGAATCAAGTTTCAGGCAAAGTTATCATGATAAATGTGTGTGTGTTATGGTTTGAAATTCGGTGGAATTTGACTTAATCTTGGTCGAATTAGTGGTTTAATTCATTTTCAAGTTTTCAGGCTATGATGGGTTCATTTTGTTTCTTGGAGTGATTAGGATTAGGGTTTATTGCAAAAATCAAAGTTCATCTGATATTATCTAGTTGCAAATAATCGATTTAATGCATTTGGCCCTATATCTCAAGTTTGTGAGTCATGCTTGTGTGTGTGTGTGTGTCATTTTTTGAGGCATCGTTTCAAGAGAAATATGGCATGTCAATTATTCAAGATGATATTAAGTACGACCCGATTTCAATCATATCTCAAGGATGTGTTCAAGATAGTTAAAACTCAGGAATCGATTCACTTTTAGTCAAATTCAAGGCTTAATTCAGATTTAGTCAAAGTTCAAGGTTTGGTTCATTTTGATCACAATACATTACAATGGAGGATGCGAGGTGAATACGAAGTTCAAATGGCGACTTCAAAATGTTTTTTAAATTGATTTCAAATGGTTAGATGCAAGGATTTTTAAATTCATAAGATAGCCAAGTTTAATTGAGTTCCGAGATCATAGAGTTATTAAAGTTACAAATTGCTTGCATGTTCCACAAAAACAAGTGGATTAGATCATGAAATTTGCCAAAGTTTAAAACAAGTCCATTGCAAAATTCACAAAGTTTCTACAAAGGAAGGTGTGGGCTCATGAATATAAAATGCAAAGGCCCATTCAATACAAGGTTAAAGCCCATTAAATGAGAGTCTAATACATAAAATTGTGAAAAATAGAAGTCATGTTGTGTCCAGTTAGCTCACGAATGTGTATTTCCAAACCACTGCAAACAATTCCTGCAATTTGGCCCCACATCAACCTTCTAAACATCACAAAAAGGTTCCACAATAGCCATGATGCTACTGATACGCAAATTTTCCCCCTGCGTAAAACAAAGAACAAAACCTGGTCATGAGCAAAGGCCAAAAAATCCAAGATTCATGTACAGCACCACACCACGCAGTTACCGTCATTATCGTAGTGAAACATCCAACCCTAATAAGCAAATCCCAAGCTATGTGCACAACTAAATATAAAACAAGGCTCACAAATGATTCTTCAACAATCATATACAAACCAAAATGAGAACCGCATATTACAGACCGTGTAACAAAATCATACCCTGCTACCGACAAAACTTTACAAAATGCGTATCCCACCCGAAACTCGCGAAACCACAAAATATACACAACCGTACCATCAAAGCTGACAATAATAACTCACAACCAGAGCCCACACGATAGCCACAACTTGTACGTCATAAAACAGAAACACAACAATGGATTCTTCCAATATTTCACCCTTCCACTCCTAAAATCATGCATTTTTGTCATCATTCGAGATGGCGACAAAATAAAATTTACCCCTGTAAAAATCACCATATCAAATTCTTCTTTCAAACGTACTCAAACCTCCGCACAAACCCTTCTTCAATCCATAAAACAAACCTCAAACAACTAAAAAAACAAAAAGAATTCACAAACCGATAACAGAAAAACCAGAAGTAGCGAGAATATGAGTAGAGGACAGTGTTTGAAAATGAAAAAACCAGAGAGAAACTGATAAGAATGAGTGAGAACAGAACCCAACCAAACAAATCTGAATGGGAAAACAAACCTAAATAGAAAGAGAGAGACGAACGAACCTTTGCAAAACCTGAAGTCAAAATCGAATCAAAGCAGAAGCAAGCAAAATTGAGACCTAACACGAAGCGATAGAGAGAGTGGGTGAGTTCCAAATGCAAATCGAACCCAAGACACAATTGCTCTCCCTTTTTGTGTTTTCATGATCTTGATTTCTTAGTTTGTATGGTTGATATGGCTTTTTTATTGTTGTTGTTTCTTCATTCAATTTTCCTTTGGCAAAGTTAGCAGAGATTTATATCTGAATAATAGTGAAGTTGCACAGGGTTTCGTCGAACATTGTGTCTGAAAAAGACCCGAGGTTTACTTCTGGATTTTGGAAGAGCTTACAGGAAGCGTTGGGTTCTAGTTTGAAGTTGAGTTATGCTTATCATCCTCAGACAAATGGACAGTCTGAGAGGACTATTCAGTCATTGGAAGACTTGTTGAGAGCTTGTATACTCGAGCAAGGAGGTTCTTGGGATACTCATTTTTCGTTGATTGAATTTAC
Source organism: Lathyrus sativus (assembly GCA_963859935.3). Taxonomy (NCBI): domain Eukaryota; kingdom Viridiplantae; phylum Streptophyta; class Magnoliopsida; order Fabales; family Fabaceae; genus Lathyrus; species Lathyrus sativus. The sequence goes on along the minus strand of OZ012738.1, from coordinate 58,802,064 downwards.
TTATAATAACAGTTACCATTCTAGTATCAAAATGACGCCTTTTGAAGCGTTGTATGGTAGGAGATGTAGAACACCTCTATGTTGGTATGAGTCAGGCAAGTGTACGGTACTCAGATCCGGGATTATGCAACAAACTACATAGATAATTCAGATGATTAGAGAGAATGAAGGCATCCCATAGAAAAAAGAAATGCTATCATGACAATAGGAGAAAAGACTTGGAATTAAGCAAAGGCGACCATGTGTTTCTGAGGGTCAATCCCGTGACCGGTGTTGGGTGTGCGCTGAAATCGAAGAAGTTGGATCCTAAGTTCATTAGACCGTATCAGATTTTGCAGAGAGTTGGAGTTGGTGCTTATAGAGTGACGTTGTCACCTAAAATTTAGAATTCACATGACGTGTTTCATGTGTCGCAACTTCGGAAGTACATTACTGACCCATCTCATATGCTTCAGAGGCATGAAGTACAAATTCAGGATAATCTTACCATGGAGGAGATGCCGATAAGGATCGCAAGACGAAGCAACTAAGGGGCAAAGATATCCCTTTGGTGAGAATAGCTTGGAGACGAGTTGTTAGAGGAAGTGTGACCTGAGAATTGGAGAGCAAGATGCGAGATTCGTACCCGAAATTGCTCTTATCAGGTACATTTTTTAGGACGAAAATATTTTAAGTGGGGGAGATTTGTAACACCCCATTTAATTATTTAGTTATGTCATAATCATTTTGTGTGTTGTTTGTGATTTTATACTGTGTTAAAGGCTGTTTTGGATCTAATTTAGGTGCTGGAATGGGTTCAATTGGGTGAGAATTCGTGTAAATGTAAAACTGGGATTTTTGGGTAAGCTGACTGGCCATACGCATATGGGGGGAAGCCATACGCGTATGAGGGACACCCCTGGAGGCTGTACGCGTAAGGTACATGCCTTGTCCCAATGCCAGCACATCCTTCTAGTCGTACGCGTATGGTACGCCTAAGGGAAAGGAGGCAATACGTGTATGTGCATGCCATTACGCGTATGAGAAGCCTTAGAGCATTTTTTAGAAGAAAATAGCCCTCTGGTCATACACGTAAGGTCTAGGGCATTACGCGTATGAGGCCTAGGAAGAAGGGGCCCTACGCGTATGATACGCAGGCCTGGGGCATAGGGAGGAGGCCATACGCATTTGCGGAAGAGCCATGCGCGTATGGGCAGGGCTGTAGTGCAGTTTTCTTATTTTCGCAATTTTTGTCACGATTTCGTGTGCGATGCAATTTCTTTTGATCCGTAATACTAAGATGGTATAACTGGACATAGAGGAAACTAATAATGACATTAAATAGGATGAATGTGGGATTTTATGAGATTACCTAGTTGAGACGTGTTGGATGTTTGTGAGGCAAGATTGTCGTATGTGGAGGTCTTCTGCGGAGGTGGTAATTCTGGAGAGAATTATGGTGAGCATGTGGATCGTGTGTGATAATTGAGGATCGTGAAATTATGCTTGAATAATAATTATGTTGTGCATAATTTTGTGTCATGCATTCATGTCATATTAATTATGTGGGAATGAGCTAGGTGAGAATCCATGATGGGTGCCTAGTCTCATTCGGACTTTATGTGGGAGTCGAGTGGAGATAATTTGTAGTTCAGAGGAACGAATACGACTTATCTAGATTACGACAGGAATCGGGTTCTAGGGTGAACCGTATGTGATTGTGATGGTACCGCATGCATTGTGTCGTGTCAGTTGAGTCGCATTGCATATGTACATGATTGAATGTAGACTGTATATGCTAAGTATTTGTGTGGCACTTGTATGTGCATTATGCTTGTATGATTGATGTGATTTGTGTGTTAACTACTCCTTAGCAGGTGATTTTCATCGTGTATCATTGAATGTTGTTCTCACCCCTTTTCTGTTTGTTGTGTCTGTGCTTCTTGGAGAGTACAGATGATCAGGTACTTGAGTAGTGCTTGAAGATTATGTTGCTATTTGATCGAGTCTCAGGATTCGCTCTGATACGTAACAAAAGAAGGATGGGGATTTCGTTACATTTTCATATCATTTGTTCTTTGTCATTTGTTACGTATCTAGTTTTTATCAATGTTGTTGGACCACATATTATGTGAAGGTTTGATGTAATTAGGGCTTTAATGCCAAACCATTTATTTAATTACGCTGTTTAATTGAAATAATTGTTTTATTAAATAATGAGATATGAAGTGATTTGATACTTCATGATGATGTTTTTGAATGTGTCATTCTACGTGTGTTACTCTGACTTATTTTCGATTTTTTTTTTTTTTTGTATTTTTAATTATTATACGAAGTAGATTATGGTGTTAAAATGGGCATTTCAAGTCATCTCAAGTGTTATTATGAAGATTGATCAAGAAGAATCATAAAATCAGGAAAGTTGACAAAATTAGGGTTTTAGTGAAATTTCACTAAGTATGGAAAATTAGATATTTTACCTATCTTGAAAGACCCATAACTTCCTCATCCTTGATCCAAATGAGGCAAACTTATAATCAAATTGAAGAGGACATCATGAACTACAAGTTTGTAGAAGAAAGAAAGTCTAAATGACATGTAAATTAAGAGTTATGGAGAGGTAAAGTTGGGAAAAAGGTGAAATTCAAGTTTCAATACTCAGAATTTTTCTAAGTATAGAAATTCAGCTTGAGGAGCATGTTTTCAAGATCATTTTTTATAGTGATCCAAGTTCAATTTCATTTTCCTTCCAACATAAATGTTTTTAAGCATCTTCCAAGCTTTCCAATGATACCAAAAAATCATTATTTAGATCCTTAGAGCTCAAGTTATGATCCCCAAAGTTGGTGTCACAAAGTTGCCAAACTTTGCAAGTTTTTTGACAGATTTTGAAGCTAACTTCAAGGGAAATTTCAATCATGATTCAATCTTCATTTCAAAATATTTTCAACATAAAAGTTGTTGAGCTTCTTATAAGATTTCTTTTGATGTAAAGAACTCCTCAATTGGGTGAAAATTTTCCAAGTTATGATGTTGCCAAGTTGATGATTCATGATGGACCAAAATCTCTCACAACTTATAATATTCTCAACCGTTTTATTTATCGCTATAGATAATATATTTAGAAATATATGTTCATGTCAATTATTTGGGAAAGATAAATATTAAATTTAAATCTTTTTTTTGTGATTTAATTCTTGGTTTTTAATTTTAAGAAAAAATTTATTATCAAATCTTTTTTTATTTGATTTTCTAATTATCATTTTATCTTTCAATTTGATTTACATAAAATCTTCACATGAATTTAGATATATATATATATATATATATATATATATATATATATATATATATATATATATATATATATATATATATATATATATATATATATATATATATATATATATATATATATATATATATATATATATATATATATATATATATATATATATATATATATATATATATATATATATATATATATATATATATATATATATATATATATATATATATATATATATATATTAGTTTTTTTTTAATATTTTGAAAGTCTCTCAAAATTATAAGATCAATAACCTTTATATAGCACTTAGTAGTGAATCTCAAAATATTATGATCTAATTAGTAAGTACTAAAATTAAGGTTTTGACTCTTGAAATATTACAAAATTTGGATTTTAGATTTATGGTTTCTTTATGAGCATGTCAAGATTTGTTTAATTCATTAATTTTTTTTTTTAAACTTTGATTCTAGAATATTTGTTCATTTATTTAAAGAGTCATTGAGTATGTTTGTAAATCAATTTTAGTATGAAATAGTTTTTTTTTCTATATATAAAGATTTAAGTTTTATTTGAATTAATATTAAATATTTAGTTTATAGCATGATTATGATGTTTGAATTTTATAGTTATTAATTTTTTATAATCATTTTTTATTTCATGATATTTATTGTTTTGTTGTGAATTTGTTCTCGCATTAAGGGTCATTAAGTAATCTTATGGTTATGAAGAATGCGATAAAACTTACGATTTCAGCCTACATTTTTTGGGCAGTACGCCTTGTAAATTTAAGACATTTTTCCATTTAATCTATTAAATTGTCTAGTAATTTTGATTGAGTTGGTTGAAATAACAAGTTGTAAAAGTAACCTCTGTTGCGTATATTTGATCCAATTTAAATTACAAAAGACGTAGTATGGAATTATTCATGCGAGTTGTTATAGTCGGTCAAAAGGAATATACAGTTTGGACGGGTAATTACATAACAGTGATGGTGAATATGTGGTATATTTTATGTGGATTATGGTTGGTGTCAAAAACGCACATTATTTGATAGGACTTATTACCAATGTTTGATCATTACGTTGAAAGTATCGTTTGCAGTTAATTATTGGCAATCAAAGATTGTAGATTAATGGTGTGTTTGGTATCTTGTATTTGTCTTATAATTTATAATTAAATATTTGCATGTCTCTATAATAATTTATTGATGTGCCTAATAAAGTCATGCGAACGTAAACTCATGAAAGTATTCAGTGGATTACATTCACACCTATGATGGTAAACATGTGATGATTATAAGGATTTATTGTTTATCAATGTTAATTGTAAATGTTTGATCATTGTAACAAAATACCACTGGCAATTACTGTTGTAGGCTAAAGACTTGACATGAATTATGCACTTGGTATTTTTGGTTATGTTCTTGGATCTAGACCTTATGTATGGATGGAGAAAATCAAATTCTCTCACAATTTAATATATTTAAAGTGAGACTCAAGTTAAAAAAGTGAGAACACTCCAAATTACAAAGGTCTATGATCTTAAAGCTTTACAATCCAGAGACATTAGAGGGGTTTTTTAAGATGACATAAATTTTTTCATATTATCTTTACTTAAATTTTAGTGCTTCTAAAGCAATAAAGCCGAAAACAAACTCACATTGGATAGATGATTTTTTATTAAGATTATTAAGTAAAGAAAATATCAGAAGCATATTATGAAACTATTTGATCTTGCAAAAACGTTATAGTTTTGTCAATTAGGTGAGTTTGTCAAAAATGTAGCATACGGTATTCTCTTTTAATAATTAAGTTTGTAACTATTAAAGTTAGAAATTATTCTTTAATGAATAGTTTCATAAAGTGCGCAATAAAGAAAAGATTGAAGCAAGAGAAAATAAAATAGTGCACATTCGGTAAATATCTCAAAGGATAAGAGAAAATAAAGAATAATAAGAAAATATGATCTAAATTGAAAAATATTCAATGGTGTTGAAAGATATATCAATTTAAAAAGGACAAATTTGGTGAAAATTTATATTTTTTTAAAAACTATTTTAGATTGTCATTACAAGCTTAAATTTGTATTTAAAATATAATTTGGCGAATGAATAAAGTTTTGTTTTAATATTATAACTTCTTTTTTTAAAATGATGAATTCAAATTGTCTTTTAAATTCAAATATTATTCAGTCATGACTTGTGACAATCTAGAATTGTTATAAAGTTTGATAAATATAAACTTTGGTGTCAAGTTAAAGAATATTTTGAGACACATTTTGTAATGTGTCTTGAGAGGGGAAAAAATTAGTTCAGATTCAATTCATATAGTTGCTATTTATAAAACAAATTTGGTCCCTCATACGAATATTATTGTTCTTTCTCTCAATTAAATTAAAATATTAATTCTTCAAGGTCAAATTCAGCATCTTCAAGAAGTAGAGGATCAAGTGTCATAAAGAATTGACTAAAAAAAGAAATTATATTCGATATAATTGAAAGACTCTATTATGATAATTGTGACACTTGTTACTTGTTATAAATTTGGAGTTTTATAAGATGGACATCAAGTTAGTGTTTTTTAATGGTGACATTAGGAAATACAATATGATGCAACAAGAGAAAAATTTGTGTCAATAGATACAAAGCTTATGGTTTGTGAACAAATAAAATTCAATTATGAGTTAGTAAATTGTCTCATTAGTGATACCATAATATTTCATAAGGTAATTGTTTCGTTTGGTTTTGAGATGTCTGTTATGAAAAATTATTGAATTTTACAAGTTCAGTGGGAGTAAGTTTATGTTCCTAGTTTAATGTGTCGATTTTATTTTATTTAGTCACCAATGATATATGGTTGTTGTGTGTAACCAAGAAATCTTTAACAAAAGTTTATCAATAAAAGATCTTTGGCACATCTCTTTTGAATTAGGTATTTAGATACTTAGAGATTATTCTCAAGGTATCATCTGGTTATCGCAAAAGATTTATATATATATATATATATATATATATATATATATATATATATATGTATATATATATATGTATATATATATATATATATATATATATATATATATATATATATATATATATATATATATATATATATATATATATATATATATATATATATATATATATATATATATATATATATATATATATATATATATATATATATATATATATATATATATATATATATATATATATATATATATATATATATATATATATATATATATATATATATATATATATATATATATATATATATATATATATATATATATATATATATATATATATATATATATATATATATATATATATATATATATATATATATATATATATATATATATATATATATATATATATATAAGACAATGAACTAGGGCATGTCTCAATTATCAAGGGAGACTATTAAGTCTCAATCATTGTCCAAAATAAGAGAATCTGGAAATTTAAAAAATTAAGTTTTTTTATATTTTTGGTTTTGTTTTTGGGAATCTTATGTATTATTTTATATTTATGCATCCGGAATAAGTGTATACATAATGAGATCATTTGGTAGATACAAAAATTCAAAATTTGAATTGTTGAAATGAGACAACCATAAGGATTGTTCGACTATGATCCTTTTGGATGTTTATATATAATGAGCATCCTAACTCAAGAAATGACTATAAATATTTATTTCACTTGGTTGCATATAGTAATAAATATTTTGAACGATAACTCGAGCTATATTATGACCTAAGCCAGTCGGGTAATATTTCAACAACTGCTTTATAAAGTTCATTGACTTATAAGTTATTATTGTTAAAGGATAAAACATATAGATAAAAATTGTATTCTATCTGACTTACAAATCAAAAACTTGGCATATAAGGTATTTTATATGTTTTTTGTCACTAAGCATGTCTTAGATTAGTGGGAGTCAGTCTTTCTTTATGTTTTTATAATATTGTTTTGATATCGATACAAACTTTATGTTAAGATTATCTACAGAAATAAAGTTAATGAGGTTATTATTGTTATAACCGTTTATGTATCATTTGTGTAAATATTGAATTTGCAAAATTTAATTTGATTTCAATAAAGAATTCAGATGGATCAGTTGGAAATCTGCATGATTCAAAGATCACATTATATGAAATTTCCATGCCACTCATCCATATTGATCTATGTCATCAAGTACATTGATATCGTGGTCGTCGGGGTTTTGTTACGTTATATGTTTGTGACAATAGCCACGGTGGTCCAATTATTGATGTATGAGGTGGACCAGATTATAAAGTTGAAATCTAAAGATAAATAGCATTCGGATGTGCACCTAAAGAATTGTGATATAATTATTAAAAGTATATTGCCCAAGTGGGTGATTGTTGTAATATTTTATAATATTAATATTATTTAATTATTATATTCTAATAATTATTATGTGGGCATATATATTTTAATTATATTAGTTATTTATCAAATTAAGAGCCTTAATTGATTAAGTGGTCAAATAAATTTAAAAGGAAATTTAGATTTCTATTTAGTAAGTAATTAATTAATTAGATATGGGCTCAAATGTGAGTGGATGTCATGATGTCCCATTTGAGAATAATGGGAACCCTAATTGACCATCACACTATATATATATATATATATATATATATATATATATATATATATATATATATATATATATATATATATATATATATATATATATATATATATATATATATATATATATATATATATATATATATATATATATATATATATATATATATATATATATATATATATATATATATATATATATATATATATATATATATATATATATATATATATATATATATATATATATATATATATATATATATATATATATATATATATATATATATATATATATATATATATATATATATATATATATATATATATATATATATATATATATATATATATATATATATATATATATATATATATATATATATATATATATATATATATATATATATATATATATATATATATATATATATATATATATATATATATATATATATATATATATATATATATATATATATATATATATATATATATATATATATATATATATATATATATATATATATATATATATATATATATATATATATATATATATATATATATATATATATATATATATATATATAGGCTATGGTCCTCAATATACCTCACACAAGCAATTTATCTTTTCTCTCCATCTAAAGAGAATTCAAGGCATTAGGAGTACTGGTTGAAGAAGAACCACACAAGCCATAAGGTAAATGTGAGTGGATGTCATGATGCCCTATTTGAGAATAATGGGAACCCTAATTGGCCATCACATTATATATACGCTATGGCCCTCAATATACCGCACACAAGCAATTTATATTTTCTCCCTATCTGAAGAGAATTCAAGGCATTAAGAGTACTGGTTGAGGAAGAACCACACAAGCCATGAGGTAATTGTTGTTTATCTTCTAACTTTTACAATTACCACCAACAAAACTTTCTCAATAGATCCAGGTATTTATGCAATCTCTTCTCTCATATACTAACATGTCATAGATCCTGTAATTAAATACATGTTTGTATTATCTATTTTATTCCGCACTAAAATATATGGCATGATATGTAGAACATGTATATGTGATTAATTGTTATTGATTTAATTCCAACAGAAGGTTGGTAAATGTTTATCATCTGCAACTTGATTAGCAAAGCATTAAAAGGTTGAGGATGAAGAGGCTTGGTGAACAAATCGGAAAGCTAGTCTTTGGATTTGACTGGAAGTAACTTCAAAACACCGTTACTTTATTTTTATCTTACAATGTGACAATCAATTTCCAAATATTTTTTTCTTACATGAAAGGCATGATTGGAAGCAATATGAATCGCACTTTGATTATTGCAATAGATTACATGTGTTTTAGTACATATGACATGAAAATCCTTCATGAAATATAAGAGCCATTGAAGTTTGCAAGTGGCTACTGCAAGCGCTCTGTACTCGACTTCTGATAAAGATCTAGAGATTGTCAACTGTTTCTTTGTCCTCCATGAAATGATAAACCGACCATGGAAGAAACACTGGCCTAAAATGGATCTACGTGTGTCAATGCAGCCTGCCTAGTCAGCATCTGAGCAGCCATTCAGCTGCAAAGCTGGATATCGTGGGAAGAATATGCCTTAGAACTCTGCAAGCAGTATTTAAGTGGGTGTCTGTAGAAGCTGATAGAAATTGACTTAATTGTTGTGTATATAAGGTTATGTCAAACCTTGTTGCGTTTAAATACAATAATCTACCTATGATTCTTCAGTATGAAGGAATGTCATGATAGGGAGTGCTAGAATCTTGATGAAGTTTGATGATAGGATTACATGGTGTAGAGACTTGTGTTGACTTGACAAAGCATGAATCCTCTATCAAGTCAAGCCAATATTTTCTTTGATAAATGAAGATACTTGTCATTGAGTGTGCCACTTAAATACCTAGAAAGATTTTGAATTTCCTAGATCTTTGGTTTTGAATGTGTAATCCAATGCTGCTTTTATAGAATTGAACTCATCCAAATCATTACCTGTTAAGATCACATCATCAACATACACTAACCGGATTGTGATGGAGGTTGTTTTGGCTTTCACAAATAAGGATTGATCTGAAGTAACTTGTTTATATTGGTTTGCAATGAGAAATGTAGTAAGCCTTTCATTCCATCTTCTACTCTCTTGTGATTCAAGAAGAAATTCACCACAAGAATCTTACTCCTGCTGAAGATACCTCTATTCTAGTTAATGCTGCACAAAATCATACTTCAAGCATAAACGTGGATTTCACAACACAAAGAATGCTCCTAGAGTGGCACATTCTGCAATAGGACTGACCATACGATAAACCTTTTCTATCAAAAACATGGAAACCCTAACTTTAACAAGAACAAATCTTCTGTGAATACGAGTCAGGTGGAGGTAGTAATTAATCCTAACTCCTACTAACCAATTTTCTATCTATAATGCAAGCACTAGTATGGAAAACACCTCTCATAATGGTTGGAAAAGGGATACAACCACGTCCGACCAACCATTGTGAGGTAAGGTGTGTTTGTATGTATGATTCTTTCCACCATGGTCGTGCTACCTTGATTATAAGACAAGTGGCATGCAACCTATCACAACGGTTACTTTAAACAACTGTTGTTGTACCTCTCAACCTATCACAATGGTTACTTTAAACAACTGTTGTCGTATGTCTTTTAATAAAATAAAAAAATAGCAGCAGTAGAACAACAACAACAACAATAAGGATAACAAGAACTACAACAAGAACAAGAACAACAAAAAAATAACAACAAGAACAACAACAACAACAACAACAATAACAATAACAACATCAAGAACAACAACAACAACAACAACAACAATAACAATAACAACATCAAGAACAACAACAAGAACAACAACAATAACAATAACAACATCAAGAACAATAATAAGGACAACAACAAGAATAACAACAATAACAACAAGAGCAACAAGAAGAACAACAACAACAAATATTGCTAGCTGGAATCCATATTTTCCTTGCCTTATTCAAGATGGAGAAGAGGTGATGGAGTTCTCAAATTAGATAATAAAAGAAATGATGTTTTTGAGCTTGGTTTAGTGGAGAAATAGTGTGTCGTAAATAGAAGATGATGTTTTGAGGTATAAGATGAAATTCTTTGAAGTTGGAAGTTCGTCTAAGTTTTATGTTTCACGTGGATCACTAATTGTAGTGTCTTAAACGCTAATACTCACTAGATGGACGACAAAGATATGTTTAAGGACGGCGAAGAAACTCAATAAACATACTTATATTTCCCCATGACCTTGAGTGATTTTTCACCACGGTTGAAAGTTCCAACTGTGGTAAAATTTGGCTAAAAATAAATAAAAACAAAATTGTAGGTACTAGGATTCGAACTCATAACCATGCACCTTTTTTCACCACAGTTGAAAGTTCCAACGGTGGTAAAAAATTGGCTTAAAATAAATAAATAAAAAATTTAAGTGCTACGATTCGAACTCATGACCATGCGCCACTTTTTACCACAATTGGAAGTTTCAACCATGGTAAAAAAATGACTTAAAATAAATAAAAAAACAAAACTGTAGGTGTAACGCCCCGATTCTGAATTCCCATTAATTGTTGAGTCTTTTAATTTATTTAATCGATGTTTGTTTTAAATTGAGAAATTATATATTATGATGTGGTGTTTGCTTATTTTATCTATTTTTACCGATTCGGAGAGTTTTCGGGGAATTAGAGTAAAAAGGGCATTTTAGACATTTAGCACTTTAGTGTGAGAATTGATTGATAAGTGTTGGAAAGAATTTGAGAGGAAAGAAATAGAGATAGAAATAGAATAAGAGAGGAAAAAGAAAGAGATATAGTAAGACAAGAAGAAAAACAAGAGAAAGAAAAGAGGAGAAGAGAAAGAGAAGAGAAAGTGGAGAGGGAAACCTAGAATCATCAAGGAATCATCACCAAAGCTTGCAATCGATCGGTAAGGGTGTGGAACTCCATCATCTCTTTAATGTATATGATTGTATGTGTATGTGTGTGGATTTTGTAGAGTTTCTACTCTTTTTCCACTTAGGTTAGAAGTTGGTTTTGTGAGTAGAATGAGGTTTTAATCAGTTAGAACTCGGATTAGACGATGTAGTTTAGTCGGGTGATGGTTGGGTTGTGCCACTAAGAATGGTTTGGGTTTAATCGGTTGGTTTTGTGGAGTTTGGGCTCTTGAGACAGCCGTGGAAGTTCTGTCTTCGCAGGCTCGCCAGGCGAATGGCAGCGAAGCTTCGCCAGGCGAAGCCCAGCGAGCTGTAGCGAAGCAAGTCAGAAGCTAATACCCTGTCTTCGCTGGCAAGTTCGCCAGGCGAAGTGAGTTGGCGAAGGTTCGCCAGGCGAGTGTGTAGCGAGCCTCAGCGAGTAATTCCAGAATTTCTCCCAGTGGACTTCGCTGGGAAGTTCGCCAGGCGAAGGCCAGCGAGCATTCGCTGCGTGGCTTCGCCAGGCGAAGGTTGGCGAACCTGGCAGTGTTATTTGTTTTTGCTGTTTGTTCATGGAATGATGTTTGGTTGATTCAATTATGATTAATGCCTATATGAATGATTGATGTGTGAACTGTTTCAACATGTTGTGCTGTGGGTGGCCGAAAGGTGTGAATCCTAGATTGTGGAGCCGATTGTGAATCTTAATCGTTTGATAATGTTGTGCGTTTGCTCGAATTAGATAGAAATGCATTGATGGATTAATAGGTATGTAAACCTTGTGTGAAATGTTGTATAATGTGAATGCATGATGAATATATGTGATGTATGTGATAAATGCAATGAGTATGTTTGTGAACATAGTATGCATTTTTGTGATTGATCCCGTGGAGGATTTGCAGAACCTCGTATGATACGATGGTTATATTCGATTCCTTAGAGAATCGGTTGCATTGTGTGATTCCTCGGAGAATCGGTCATAGCATGTAATCCCGTGGAGGATTGGTTAGAGTATTTGATTCCGTGGAGAATCTGCTGAGTACTTGATCCCGTGGAGGATCTGCTGAATATTCGATTTCGTGGAGAATCTGATGAATATTTGATTCCGTGGAGAATCTGCTGAGTACTTGATCCCGTGGAGGATCTGCTGAATACTCGATTCCTTAGGGAATTTGTTGAAATGAGTCGGTACCGCATTTGCATCTGCATAGAGTCGTGTGTCGGTCTCTATGAGTTGCATGAGTCATCTGTGTATGATGTGTTGGTTGTGTGAATATAACTGTGTATGTTATATGTGATTGTTTGGAGGAAATATAGTGAATGTTCATGTGCATGTGTAGAGACTTGATTATTTGTATATGCTTAATGTGGTGAGAACATAATTTGAGTATAACTTGTATAATTATGGATTTATGTATATATACAATTTTATGCATCAACTGTTATGATGTTGTTTCTCACCCTTCTGCTGTTTTATAATGCTCTATGAGGCATTGCAGAGTAGGAAGCTGGAGGTTCTTTTGTGAAGCGATGTCTTCATTCTTTTTGGTCAATGGCTCTGATATGTAACATCTGGGTAGTTAGGAAGCCTTTGACTCTTTTGGAGTTACATTTGTTTTGATTCTTTTGTGATACATATGTGTATGTATCTGCTGTGGATATGTTGTAAAGCATGAATTTAACTGATGGTTGTATATACTTTTATGTATGTGATCGATTCAATATTTGGATGTTTCCGCTTTTATTCTAAATATTGAGATGTGGGTTACCCATTGTTGCATATCTATTATGAGCAGGTATAGTATGTGTTTAATTTCATGATAATGTGATGCGCCTCTTTTATACCGTGTTTTAATTAAACTCTGATGAAATAAATTTTCTAAGTGCCTAATTGATTAAATGTATTAATTTGGGGGTATAGAAAGGGGGTGTTACATTAAGTGGTATCAGAGCCAGTGTTGAGTCAGTCGTGTCTGTCTTGTTGTTGTGTTGGTTGAACGGTTGTTTAACCTTGTTGTTATTTTTGGGAATCCTCAGAATATGGCAGGTCGTAATGACAATGCTATGGCAGCGGCGTTAGAGGCTATGGCCAGAGTTGTGCAGGGTGCACCTAACGTGAATGCGAATGATGAGTTCAGGAAGAACCAACCACCGGTGTTCAAAGGGAGATTTGATCCGGATGGTGCTCAGATATGGTTAAAGGAAATTGAGAGGATCTTTAGGGTGATGGATTGTGCTGAGGGGAACAAGGTGAGACTAGGGACTCACATGCTGAGAGAAGAAGCTGATGACTGGTGGGTCAGCATGAGGCATGTTCTTGAGGTCGACGACGAGGAGATTACGTGGGATTTATTTCGTGCTGAGTTTCTAAGGAAGTATTATCCCGAAAGTGTTAAAGGGAAGAGAGAAATGGAATTTCTGGAGTTGAAACAAGGTAATATGTCGGTGGTGGACTACACCGCTAAGTTTACTGAGTTAGTGAAGTTTCACCCTCACTATGATGCGGTTACGGCGGAATTTTCCAAATGTATCAAGTATGAGAATGGCTTGCGTCCGGAGATAAAGCAAGCGATGGGTTATCAAAGGATACAAAGATTTTCGGATTTGACCGAGTGCTGTAGGATTTATGAAGAAGACAGTAGAGCTCGTTCTACTCATTATAAGGGTTTGAGCGAGAGGAGAGGGAAGCAGCAAGTACGAAGCGGACCTTATGTGACGCCTGCCGATAAGGGCAAACATAGGGGAAACTTTGATAGGAGACCCGGAGGAGGTTCCGGTGCAATCAAATGTTTTAAGTGTGGCGTGATGGGCCACAAGTCTTATGATTGTGGAAAGTTCAAAGCGAAGTGTTCCAACTGTGGACTCTTTGGTCATGATGCAGCAGAGTGTAGAAAGAATGCTGTGAAGTGTTTTAATTGTGGCGAGGTGGGTCACATTAGCCCGAATTGTACCAAACCGAAGCAAGCTCAGGCGGGCGGAAAAGTTTTCGCATTAGCAGGTTCAGACGCTACTAATGCGGCAGATCGTTTGATTAAAGGTACATGCTTTATTAATGATATGCCTTTAGTTGCTATTATTGATACTAGAGCGACTCACTCGTTCATTTCTCTTGCGTGTGCTAAGCGGTTGGAGTTGTGTATGGTTTCTTTGAGTAGTGGTATGGTTATTGGGACTCCCGCTTCGGGGTCGGTAACTACTTCTTTGGTGTGTGCAAGTTGTCCTTTGACCATGTATGGTAAGGACTTCGTTATGGATTTAGTGTGTTTGCCGTTGGAAGGTTTGGACGTAATCTTGGGTATGAACTGGTTGCAATTTAATAGAGTTCATCTGGATTGCTATCACAAGTTAGTGAGATTTCCTTCTTTGGAAGATAGTGAAAACGAGAGTTTTCTTTCCACTAAAGAGTTGAAGAAACTTTTAGCGGACGAAGCTCAGTTGTTTGGTTTGTTTGCATCGTGGTCGGTGGAGAGCAAAGTTAAGCTCGACGTGTTTCCTGTGGTTTGTGAATTTCCTGAAGTGTTTCCGGAAGATGTTGCGGATGTGCCGCCAAAGAGAGAGGTTGAATTTTCTATTGATCTAGTTCCGGGTACTAGACCGATTTCGATGGCCCCGTATCGGATGTCGGCATCGGAGTTGGTGGAATTGAAGGAGCAGTTGAATGATTTGTTGGATAAGAGATTTGTAAGACCAAGTGTTTCTCCTTGGGGTGCGCCGGTATTATTGGTGAAGAAGAAGGATGGTTGTATGCGATTGTGTATTGATTATCGGCAGTTGAATAAGGTGACAATTAAGAACAAGTATCCGCTTCCAAGAATTGATGATTTGATGGATCAATTAGTTGGAGCCCGTGTTTTTAGTAAGATTGATTTGAGATCCGGTTATCACCAGATTCGGGTCAAGGAAGAAGATATTTCGAAGACGGCTTTTAGAACACGATATGGACACTACGAGTATACGGTGATGCCATTCGGAGTTTCTAATGCGCCGGGTGTTTTCATGGAATATATGAACCATCTCTTCCACGAGCAGTTGGATCGTTTTGTGGTAGTGTTTATCGATGACATTTTGATTTATTCTAAGTCTCGAGAGGAACACGAAGAACATTTAAGGATTGTGTTGCGGATTTTGAAAGAGAAGAAGTTGTACGCAAAGTTGTCTAAGTGTGAGTTTTGGTTGTCGGAGGTGATTTTTCTTGGACATATTATTTCCGGCAATGGTATTAGTATGGATCCATCCAAGATCGATGCGGTAATGCAATGGGAGACTCCAAGATCGGTTACGGAGATTCGAAGCTTTTTAGGCTTGGCCGGTTACTACCGGAGGTTTATCGAAGGACTTTCAAAGTTAGCATTTCCGTTAACGCAGTTGACTTGTAAAGGAAAGGCTTTTATTTGGGATGTTAATTGTGAAGAGAGTTTCATGGAATTAAAGAGAAGGTTAACGACACCGCCAGTTTTGATTTTGCCGAATCCTACGGAACCTTTTGTGGTTTATTGCGATGCTTCTTTGTCAGGATTGGGTGGTGTATTAATGCAAGATGGGAAGGTCGTGGCGTATACTTCTAGGCAGCTGAGAGTGCATGAAAAGAATTACCCTACTCATGATTTGGAGTTAGCGGCCGTAGTGTTCGTTTTGAAAATTTGGAGGCACTATCTTTATGGTGCAAGATTTGAGGTTTTTAGCGATCACAAGAGTTTGAAGTATTTGTTTGATCAAAAAGAATTGAATATGAGGCAAAGGAGATGGCTAGAACTTTTGAAGGACTATGATTTTGGTTTAAATTATCATCCGGGTAAGGCGAATGTGGTAGCCGATGCCTTAAGTCGGAAGTCGTTGCACGTGTCTACTTTGATGGTTAGAGAGTGGGAACTCTTGGAGAACTTTAGAGATTTGAGTTTGGTTTGTGAGTTAACGCCGAGTAGTGTGAAGCTTGGTATGTTGCATGTCACGAATGATTTCCTTACTACGGTGTGTGAAAAGCAAAAGTTGGATTTGAAATTTGTGGATTTGATGACGAATGGAAATGAAGATTTCAAAGTTGATGAATTAGGAGTTTTGAGGTTTTGAGGTCGTATTTGTATTCCCGATGATGCGGATTTGAAAAAGATGATATTGGAAGAGGGGCATCAGAGTAACTTGAGTATTCATCCGGGAGCGAATAAGATGTATCAGGATTTGAAGAAGATCTTTTGGTGGTCTGGATTGAAAAGCGATGTTGCTCGTTTTGTGTACTCGTGTTTGACTTGCCAGAAGTCTAAGGTGGAGCATCAGAAGCCTAGTGGATTGATGCAACCGTTGGATATTCCGGAATGGAAATGGGATAGTATATCGATGGATTTTGTTACGGGATTGCCGAATACGCAAAGAGGACATAATGCTATTTGGGTGATTGTTGATAGGCTTACTAAATCGGCTCACTTTATTCCGATTGATATTACTTATTCTTTGGAAAGGTTGGCCGAGATTTATGTTGGCACTATCGTGAAGCTTCATGGAGTTCCTAAGAGTATTGTGTCGGATAGAGATCCTAGATTTACTTCGAGATTTTGGGAAAGTTTGCAAGGTGCCTTGGGTTCTAAGTTGAGATTGAGTTCGGCATATCATCCGCAAACAGATGGTCAAACCGAGAGGACGATTCAATCGTTAGAAGATTTGTTGCGTGCTTGTGTGCTTGAACAAGGTGGTGCGTGGGACGGTTATTTAGCGTTGATTGAGTTCACCTATAATAACAGTTTCCATTCGAGTATTGGTATGGCGCCATTTGAGGCTTTATATGGTCGGAGATGTCGAACACCTCTGTGTTGGCATGAGACAGGTGAAAAGTCGGTAGTTGGTCCCGAAATGGTACAGCAAACGACGGAAAAGGTGAAATTTATTCGGGAAAAGATGAGAGCTTCTCAAAATAGACAGAAAAGTTATCATGATAAAAGGAGAAAGGATCTTGAGTTTCAAGAGGGCGACCATGTGTTTTTGAGAGTTACACCGGTTACGGGTGTGGGTCGTGCTTTGAAGTCGAGAAAGTTGACTTCTCGTTTTATTAGTCCGTATCAGATTGTCGCACGAGTTGGTGTTGTGGCTTATCGTGTGGCGTTGCCTCCGAACCTTTCGAATTTGCATGATGTATTCCATGTCTCGCAACTTCGGAAGTATGTTCCGGATCCGTCATATGTGATCCCAATGGATGAAGTTGAAGTAAGAGATAACCTTACAGTTGAAGTTTTACCCGTTAGTATTTTGGACCGCGAAGTTAAGAAACTAAGAGGCAAGGATATTGCACTGGTGAAAGTGTCCTGGGGAGGTGTCGCGGAAGGCAACATGACCTGGGAATTGGAGAGCAAGATGCGAGAGTCGCATCCGGAGTTGTTTGAATCAGGTGATATTTTCGAGGACGAAAATTTCTAAAGTGGGGGAGAGTTGTAACGCCCCGATTCTGAATTCCCATTAATTGTTGAGTCTTTTAATTTATTTAATTGATGTTTGTTTTAAATTGAGAAATTATATATTATGATGTGGTGTTTGCTTATTTTATCTATTTTTACCGATTCGGAGAGTTTTCGGGGAATTAGAGTAAAAAGGGCATTTTAGACATTTAGCACTTTAGTGTGAGAATTGATTGATAAGTGTTGGAAAGAATTTGAGAGGAAAGAAATAGAGATAGAAATAGAATAAGAGAGGAAAAAGAAAGAGATATAGTAAGATAAGAAGAAAAACAAGAGAAAGAAAAGAGGAGAAGAGAAAGAGAAGAGAAAGTGGAGAGGGAAACCTAGAATCATCAAGGAATCATCACCAAAGCTTGCAATCGATCGGTAAGGGTGTGAAACTCCATCATCTCTTTAATGTATATGATTGTATGTGTATGTGTGTGGATTTTGTAGAGTTTCTACTCTTTTTCCACTTAGGTTAGAAGTTGGTTTTGTGAGTAGAATGAGGTTTTAATCGGTTAGAACTCGGATTAGACGATGTAGTTTAGTCGGGTGATGGTTGGGTTGTGCCACTGAGAATGGTTTGGGCTCTTGAGACAGCCGTGGAAGTTCTGTCTTCGCAGGCTCGCCAGGCGAATGGCAGCGAAGCTTCGCCAGGCGAAGCCCAGCGAGCTGTAGCGAAGCAAGTCAGAAGCTAATACCCTGTCTTCGCTGGCAAGTTCGCCAGGCGAAGTGAGTTGGCGAAGGTTCTCCAGGCGAGTGTGTAGCGAGCCTCAGCGAGTAATTCCAGAATTTCTCCCAGTGGACTTCGCTGGGAAGTTCGCCAGGCGAAGGCCAGCGAGCATTCGCTGCGTGGCTTCGCCAGGCGAAGGTTGGCGAACCTGGCAGTGTTATTTGTTTTTGCTGTTTGTTCATGGCATGATGTTTGGTTGATTCAATTATGATTAATGCCTATATGAATGATTGATGTGTGAACTGTTTCAACATGTTGTGCTGTGGGTGGCCGAAAGGTGTGAATCCTAGATTGTGGAGCCGATTGTGAATCTTAATCGTTTGATAATGTTGTGCGTTTGCTCGAATTAGATAGAAATGCATTGATGGATTAATAGGTATGTAAACCTTGTGTGAAATGTTGTATAATGTGAATGCATGATGAATATATGTGATGTATGTGATAAATGCAATGAGTATGTTTGTGAACATAGTATGCATTTTTGTGATTGATCCCGTGGAGGATTTGCAGAACCTCGTATGATACGATGGTTATATTCGATTCCTTGGAGAATCGGTTGCATTGTGTGATTCCTCGGAGAATCGGTCATAGCATGTAATCCCGTGGAGGATTGGTTAGAGTATTTGATTCCATGGAGAATCTGCTGAGTACTTGATCCCGTGGAGGATCTGCTGAATATTCGATTCCGTGGAGAATCTGATGAATATTTGATTCCGTGGAGAATCTGCTGAGTACTTGATCCCGTGGAGGATCTGCTGAATACTCGATTCCTTAGGGAATTTGTTGAAATGAGTCGGTACCGCATTTGCATCTACATAGAGCGTGTGTCGGTCTCTATGAGTTGCATGAGTCATCTCTGTATGATGTGTTGGTTGTGTGAATATAACTGTGTATGTTATATGTGATTGTTTGGAGGAAATATAGTGAATGTTCATGTGCATGTGTAGAGACTTGATTATTTGTATATGCTTAATGTGGTGAGAACATAATTTGAGTATAACTTGTATAATTATGGATTTATGTATATATACAATTTTATGCATCAACTGTTATGATGTTGTTTCTCACCCTTCTGCTGTTTTATAATGCTCTATGAGGCATTGCAGAGTAGGAAGCTGGAGGTTCTTTTGTGAAGCGATGTCTTCATTCTTTTTGGTCAATGGCTCTGATATGTAACATCTGGGTAGTTAGGAAGCCTTTGACTCTTTTGGAGTTACATTTGTTTTGATTCTTTTGTGATACATATGTGTATGTATCTGCTGTGGATATGTTGTAAAGCATGAATTTAACTGATGGTTGTATATACTTTTATGTATGTGATCGATTCAATATTTGGATGTTTCCGCTTTTATTCTAAATATTGAGATGTGGGTTACCCATTGTTGCATATCTATTATGAGCAGGTATAGTATGTGTTTAATTTCATGATAATGTGATGCGCCTCTTTTATACCATGTTTTAATTAAACTCTGATGAAATAAATTTTCTAAGTGCCTAATTGATTAAATGTATTAATTTGGGGGTATAGAAAGGGGGTGTTACAGTAGGTGCTAGGATTCGAACTCATGACCATGCGCCACTTTTTACCACAATTGGAAGTTCGAACTGTGGTAAAAAATGGCTTAAAATAAATAAAAAACAAATCTGTAGGTGCTAGGATTCGAACTCATTTTTTATCGGCAATGGAATTATAAAAAATGAGTACAAGGGATACTCAAAACCCTTACAAAAGACAAAGTTGGAAATGTTACATCTGCTTTAAACAGCTAACTGAAGAGGAAAACCAATCAAAGAAAGCCCAAGGGGCGGAAGTACTAGAACCTAAACACAACCATATCCAAGATAAAAACTTGGTAGAGTTTATCATATCCTCTACATTAAAAGCCAAATCTCTAAATATGAGGTTGTTTCTACTGCTCCACAATAGCCAAACTGTAACAGACCATATGATGTTCCCAGACGCATTACCAACCTCATTTCGTAAATGATCTAGCAAAGCTAACAAATGACGCTACACAATTAGAAGGACTCTCCAAATCCAACACCAACCACCTCTCCACACCCTTCCAAACATTCACCACGTAAACGCACTCCAGAAAAAGATGAAGAGAGGATTCTACAAAGCAATTACACAAAACACACAATGGTTCATTACCTCCGAAATTAATACCTCTCTTCATCAGTTGGTTCTTCGTTGCTAACATCTCCAAGAAAAGGCTCCACACAAAAATGTGAATTTTAGATGGAATCATCGAACACCACATTTCCTTCAACTCTACCACAACATCAATTTTCGATTAAGGAAGGCTGGCTGACCTGAAACAACAGATCATAACATTTACTAACAGAAAAACCACCAGAAGCATAAGAAAACCATTCGAAATTGTCCATCCTATCAGCTACAGGCACATTCCCATCCAACAGAAACTCAAGCTCTTCCAAATCCCTATACAACTCCCAACCTAAAAGGAAGGAAGGGAAATTCAACAATCAGATCCACTCAAACCTGCGCCAGAACCCTGATTCAGCTACACTACACTTTGGATAAGGAGAAACTAGGTATAGACTGGGAAATGCTTCATTAAAAGCTTGGTTAGCCAACCACTTACATTGTCAAAAAGAAATACTCCTACATGCGTCACTTTTCACCACGGTTGGAAGTTCCAATCGTGATGAAAAGTGACTTAAAAATAAAAAGAAAAAAAAAACACCAAAGTGAATAGATTCTATTACGGTGGATACTATATTGAAGTTAACATTACGAAAGATACTTTTTATAATAGTAAAGGTAGTTAATGATATATGATGGGATTGTTATCATGTTCCACATACTCATTATCATTTCTACTTCAATATTTTCCTACCTACAACATCGGTTTTAAAGTGCTCTCATTGTTGATAGAATTTTTAGGACGTTAGTTTCAAGAGGTGTTAAAGCATTCAAGAAGGCAAAACAAATGGCTCGTAAAGGACAAATATTATATAGTGGTACACATAATTAACAACCACACCAATTTAAAACTATAATCTTACCCTTTTTCTTTTTTTCTAGAATTTTCTAAAAGAACATCATAAAAAGCTAGAGGTTGTAAATTTGTAATCACATTAAAAATCCATCCATCACAGCATCTCTAGCACTCCATTACCACAAGATTCCTTGGGCTTCGGTTGAGGTATAAAAAGATCAATGAGAAGAGATTTTTTTTCCTTAGACATGAAAGAAATTAATCTTTATCAAATGGAAGTGCTTACATCTAATCTAAGTGAATCAATATCTATGAATAATGTGTACCTGAAACACAACATCGAAACTCACATATCAATATCAATAATAATTTTTTTTTTAAAAATAATTCAAACATGATCAAAAATTTCGGTGTTAATTTTGGACACTGATACTCACACTAATCCATCTTTTTTCCGAGAAAGTAGTACTACAAAAATCAATACAATGTAATTATTTAAATCATATGTTTGAAACTATTACTTCATCTTTATTAAATTTTATATCATTCTAACAAAATATATTTATCTCAAATTTTATGTTATTTAGAAAATTAATAAAGCCTTAATGTTCTCTATCTATTTTATTTATTGTACTCATACAAATATTTTTTCATGTGTCATTGCTTGATTTTTAACAAAGATCAAAATGATTAATATATTTTATTACTTATCTGAAACAAATCATAACACACAAAATTCACCTAGAGGAATTAATTAGTCCTCAATTTGAAGAAATTCGCCTTGTTCTTGTTTCTGGAAGACCAATGAATAATTCAGTCTCCACATAAGAAATTGGACTACTTTGATCTGCATAAGCTTCAACCTCAACTACATTTTCTCTATCATCCTTCTTTGCTTGCTGTGATGAATAGTTATCATACTGCAGAAGAATTTGAATTTTCATTATTCCATGATTGGAATATATATATATATATATTGATTTAAGATTTCTTTGAATATGCATGCTTCAAATAGAAAGTGAATTCACCTTCTCAGAGAGCATGGTATTTTCAGCAATTAAGGCTTTTTCCTGAATTAATTGCATTCAACTTTAGGTTGCAACTGTGAACTCAACGTTGAAAGATACAAATGTAAACAACAAACTACTTACCTTTTCTTTTAGCTGATCTATTTGTTCGCGGTAGACCTGAGCCTGAAAATTAGAAAGCAGTATGTAAATAAGAATGGCGACAAAGTTTTAAAATTATATCGGCTTTCGGATCTTGCTAACCTTTTTTGCTCGAATTTTTGTTATACTCTTATCCAACTGTTGCTCTATCTTTTGTAGTTCATTAATGGAACAACTCCCCAAACCTTCTCCTAAAAGTTTCCTGTGCGTAAGAAATTATTGCAAATGCAACATGTTGTTTTCAGGGATATGAATATTGTAAACGAATTTGTCAAGAGAAGAGAAATTAAAGATGTTTAACCGTTTTGACGTCTCAAGAAGATCAATCTTTTGCATCATGCTTTCTGCTTCTTCCTTCAAATGCTGTAATAAAATTTTATTTTTAAACAATCATCTAAAATTAAAAAGTATTTAAATTCTAGATATAATATGTAATTAAATTAACCTGGGTATTTTCAACCGAATCAGATGTTGTTGGAGTATTGTTAATTCGGCTATGACTGCGGTATCGTTCAATTGTTTCTAGAATGCTGCAACATAAAAACCGATTTACAGTTCAATTCAAAGTCAGAAAATAAGAGTGTTTCCATTGCAAAACAAGAGTGTTTCCATTGCAAAAACAACAAAATAACTTTTTGTTTTATTAGGGTTTGACAAAAAATGTGTACATGAATGTGTGTTAGATCAAACATTTTTTTTAAAGACAAGTTAATAATAATATTAATAAAGAAACAAAGAGCCACTAGTAAAGAAGAAAAAAACACTTTCAAGTTTCAACCTGACTATACATCTTGAGACATGATGAATACTAAATGTGTTAATCAATATTCATATTTAGATTAGTTCCATGTTCATTTTTCAGTTAAAATATGTCTGTTTGTCTCTTTGTACTTTAGATACTCGACCTCTGAGATGCATAATTTTTTATCACACTGCACATTTTCTAATAGATCACATCACTAAAATTAATTAATAGAGTTACATTTTTCTTTTTATTAATTAATTTTAGCGTGCAAAGTGGATTGATGCAAAATCTATCCTCGTTAAACACTGACTAAATAGAGTTTCGTTGAATATTGATAATGTTAAATCCTAGTTAAATAAAATCTCTATCTAGTTTGCAATTGTTAACCTACGATTAATCTACACCATATTATCTAAAAAAAGCACAGGAATAAATCAATAACTAAAAACATTACGAGGATTAATCACACACAAATTGAGAACAAAATAGTTAATAAATAAAATCTAAAAAAAGTACAATATGACACATACCTTGAACTTGCAAATTCATAAAGTCTCCCTCTTGGTGAGAAAACAATAAGAGCAACCTCAGCATCACACAGAATTGATAACTCAAAAGCTTTCTTCATCAAACCATTTCTTCTCTTTGAGAATGTTACTTGTCTGCTTGTTGCGTTCTCTATAAGCTTCATCTGCGTCTTTCCTCTCACCATCTTAACTTACTGAAATCACAACAACAAAAAAATTGTATTAAAATGATAGAAAATACTTACAAAAAAAGGGGATGAAAGTATTAGCTTTTAAGATCTAGAAAGCTAGAGGAGATGGAAAAAAAACTGAAAGAGATCTATTAGGATCACTTACCAACCAATGAAACCAAATTCTTAAGGTTGAAGAAAAATTAAAATAAAAGTTTTACCAAAAAAAAGTGAGATAGTTGTCAAAGTAGTTTGATGAGAAAATTAAATGGTGTAAAATAGGTTCCTAGGAAAGGGTCTATTACAAACACCTAGGATAAAGATTTATATCTCAAATTACCAGCAAGAAAAGCAACTTCAAAAAGAAACTGATTTTCACCAAATATTGAGAAATTTAAGGAGACAAGATATAGAAATAAAGGGTTGAGTCTAAAAAAGGAAAACAAGGTTAAAAATAAATAAGAGCTAAGGAATCAAAAGAAAGGAGACACTAAACACCCCCAAAAGTAGTGATATACATAATTGAGGTAAGAGAGAAAGAAAATACACAAACTTACCTTTCCTTATTAATCAACTCATCTCATCTTGCTACCCCACCATATTGACAAACAAATCATTTTTTAATATTATAAAATTAAAACATTATAATTTGCTTGTTTTGGTGAAATCAGACTCTACTTGGCCAAAATAAGATATTTCTAGATTAAAGTCAAAAGAAAATTGAAAATGATACTGCCAAATTTTCTATGAAAGGAAAAGGAAAAAGATAATATATGTATGTGTCTAAAGGACAGATCTATTATATATATATATATATATATATATATATATATATATATATATATATATATATATATATATATATATATATATATATATATATATATATATATATATATATATATATATATATATATATATATATATATATATATATATATATATATATATATATATATATATATATATATATATATATATATATATATATATATATATATATATATATATATATATATATATATATATATATATATATATATATATATATATATATATATATATATATATATATATATATATATATATATATATATATATATATATATATATATATATGTCACCTCATCTTCCAATGTTAGGACTCAATTGCTTGTTGGTAAATGGTAATCTTTTTACATGGGTTTTATTTTTTATATTTTTGATAAACAAATATTATTAAAAGAGATTAGGAGAATTTCAAGACAACAATACAACGACCACTTTCAGATTCTGCACTATTACAAATTAAAAATGAAACGGAAATTTAAACTACTCGTACATGTTATAATGCTTACTATCCTTCCTATCTAGAATCAACCAATTCTACGATGATACTTTAATATCGAAAACAATGTCGTCTACATCAAAGGTTTCATGATTGAAAGTAATATTATTTATGGCCCTCCATAAAATTCAGCACGAAAAAAACCATATTTAGTTGATCTTATTCTCTTTGCACCGGCCCGAAGTTCTTGAATTATGTGTTTATTATTTAAACACATAATTCATCGACACAATATTCAACATCCCGTTGTTAAAACTCAATACTAGTATTAGAAAGATAAATGATGTGGATTAGTATTTAGTTGGTTACTAATCGGAGAGTTTATATAAAGGCCTTAATGTAAGATTTTTCACTACTTTTCTCATTTGTAATATTTCTCTCTTATAAATATAATTAATTCTTGAGCTTCCTCTCTTTCATTTATGGATGCCATGTTTAATTTAACATTGATTGTCTAATAACAATCGATGTTTAATTAACATTTAATACATTGTTGTCAGTATTTTAATCTAGATCTTAAACTCTTAAAATTTTACAATACCACTCACCCTAAGGACCCATGTCTTAGGTATAATTGTGGATTGTAGTAAGATTGTTGCAATATAACAACCTTATGACTTTGTTGATTTTGTGCGATTTTGGTTAGTTTCTTCTATAATCGACTGTTTTCTATCACCATTATTACAAGTCGAGAAGAATAACAAGATGCATAGATATAATAATTATGGTTCTATGGGTAAATGTAGACTTTTTGAAATGATGAAGTTTTAAATTTTGAGGTTAGAGAATAAAAATTCAGGTAAGGTTTGTTTTAAATAATAGACTTGTGATAAACCAAGTTGTTGGCCAAATATATCTTGAATGTAAATACGCTTTTGTTTGATCCTTTGGTTCAAAGTGTATCTTTAGTTTACAGTCTGACTTGACTACTTGACTTCTTCAGAGTGTAGTTTGCTTAGAGTTAACTTCTTCAGTCAGGATTTGATTTCTGATATGCCCATCTAACAAAAAGAATATAGTAAAAAATTGTTATCTGTACATATCAAGCTTTGTTATCATCAAAACTCGAGGATAGTTGCAGAACCAAACTTGTTCCAACAATCTTCCCCCTTTTTTATGATGACAAATCCATGTATTTTGATGAATAATTTTTACTTGGATAACTAATTTTATAAAACATCAGAGTCAGGTTTTTAGCTCCCCCTGAGTTTTATAATTATCAAAATTATTCTCAGCTTCTTCAGAGTGAAGTTTCTAAACTCCCCTTAATATTGAGACTAGAAAATTTTTGAAGTTTCAAAAAATATAGTCCGCATGATAAAAACTTTCACCTGATTAACATAACAATTTCAAAGCTTGTTTTTTATCAAAGAGAAATTTGATTCCTCGTTGATAATCTTAGCAAAACAAATATGATTTTATGGTTAGTAAATCTCCAAGAAATAAAAGCAAGATTATAACATGATTGGGATTTATTATGTGTTCAAGATATATCAAAACCATATTAATTTTCTCCCCTTTTATCATCAATAAAAAAGAATAAAATAAAATGAAAAGAAAAAGATAATAGCATATTTAGATCAGAGAAAAAAAGAAAACAAATAAAAGGAAATTTCACTAATGATTTTGAAAATAAGAGATGCAACAGAAGACATACAAAACAAAAGAATGGAAAGGAAAAAGTAGGAAGTAGAGGGTCCACCACTAGAAGAGCTTTCAGCTATCTTAAGCTTCATACTCCAGTGGGTCTCGAGTGCCTCAATTAACCTATCATGTTGCACCTTCTTCACAATTCCTTCTTGATAGAAGAGTTCTGAAAGAACTTGTCCAAAAGAAATAAAGAAAGATGTTTCCTCGTGAGAGGCAATAATCTTTGACTTCATAAAGCTGAAAATGGTGAGAGGGATGTTAACTTTAAGCCTAGTCACGATGAAAAAAAGAATATGCTTGTTATCGTAAGCGAGCAGGTCCAAATTGTCTTCTCTTGGGTAAATATTTGAGACAAATAGTTGATGACATATATTCTCCATTGGAAGGAGATAGGAGACACTTTCAAGCTTATTAAGGTTTGTAAGAATCTTCGGAGGAATGTTGCCGATG
Source organism: Lathyrus sativus (assembly GCA_963859935.3). Lineage (NCBI taxonomy): Eukaryota > Viridiplantae > Streptophyta > Magnoliopsida > Fabales > Fabaceae > Lathyrus > Lathyrus sativus. Next base: position 58,774,053 of record OZ012738.1, on the reverse strand, counting down.
AAGGGACATTTTCTTTTGTACATATCCATACAAACACCATTCTCCTTACACTGTATTGCCTTAGCAATAGGTGAATGAGTGATGACAATGAGAATAACAAAGACATTTGATTGGATACATGAAGCATCATGTCCTAGCTGCTTAAGGGAAACATTTTCCCATAATTATTTTACAAGAACTAGATAAATGAGTCTGAAAAGCACGTCAAAGTATTGTTTTCTCATTTTTGAGAGTAGACAACACCAAAAAGGTAAAAACCTTGACTCTTAAGATTAACAATATCAACAAATTTATCATAAGAGATAGACAGACGACATTCTATACCAAGGAAAGTGTTGGTATCCATTTTTGGTTTTTAAAGTACAAATGAAGGAAGATAAACTTTTAGAAAAATATTTTTGAGAAAATGCAAGAGATGATAATGAGTGAGAGGTGAAAAGGAGTTTAAATAAGGAAGGAAACGAAGTTAAAGAGATTAAGAAGGAAGAGGTAAAGAGTTGAGCATAAAGAAGACTCAACAGTTACCAATAAAAGCCACAATAATAATGTTTTTAACTAGACACACAACATAGCATACTTGTCAGAAGACATTATTACACGACATTGAAAAAGAACAATAATAAAAACTTAATTTTTTTTTGAAAAGACACTGCATAATAAAATCAAACTTGTAAGAAAACAATGATAAATGGGTTTGAATAGTTAATAACATCTCTTTAGTTTACCAGTTGGTCCAATCCAGTAGTAATAAAACTTGGAAATATGTGCTTTGAAGACCAAAAATCATCTCTCTCTTCTTTTTCCATTAGAGAATATTAAATACAAAAACTTTGATTATTCCCAACACACTCTCTATATATAGGAGACTTCATTAATAGAAGGATCGCAATCCTCTCTTTTCCATCTAACTCTGTTCCATTTCTCCCTTGTCATGAGTAATTCATCAAAGAAAAATATGGAGGGTTCTTCCAAGGACATCAACAAGGCTATTTGTTAGCTTAATGACGTTGAGAAGAATCGCAAAGATGATAGGCACAAGACCATTAAAGGTGCGACAACACAACCAAATTCATCTGTTGGAACTGTTGTGGTTGGAAGAACTTCAGTTTCAAAGATGAAGACCCTAAAAAAGAAGAGAAAGACAACTGAAAGTGGTGGATCATACGATGATGAGGACTAGATAAACTTTCTTTAAATGTGTGGTTGACATGCAGATGTAGTATGAAGATTTTAATATTTTGTTTTACTTTTTCTTGTCTTAGAGCTGATTCTCAATCATTTAATGTTTTCTGAGTAAAAAAAGTTTGATCCTTTCCTTAAAGCTTTTGATAAGAGTTTCTTGATACTGATATATTCTGAATGAGCCATTGATATTGATAGAGATGTTTTCAACCATTTTAGCTAGGTTTTGTGTGTGAGAAGTGAGTGTATCGTGGGTTTAAGTAGAAAAACATATAAAATAATAATTGAAAACACGCTAACTGATAAGGGAGGCGAAGTAAATGATTTTCTCTTAACCCAAGAATTAGATTATACCAATGGGTCACTTCAAACGTTCAGATGGCTAAACGTAGGGCATATGTCTTACTTCAGAACCATATAAACAATGCTAGACTACAACCATCAATTTCAAAATTTCAGAGTTCAGAAGACAGAAAGTCCTAGATAGGTTATGACTTAGGACCTTCTAACCCAAAGAGCCTTCTAACTTCATAGGACTAAATGGTTAATAGTACATTTATCCTAGAGTCATATTTTTACTCTCTAGAGTCTACACACATTTATATTTTTATTTTAATCTAGACAAAGTTCCATTTTCAAAATTTTCAGAATAAAAACGAATCTATCTTCAATAAAGGATTTTGTAAAGATATCAACAGCCATTAGTGGTCTATATCTATAAATTTCAAATTGACAATTACCTTATGAACATAATCCCTTATAAAATAATGTTTAATTTTAATGTGTTTAGCTCTAGAGTGAAAAATAGGACTCTTAGATAAGATTGTCACTTGTAATGTTATCGTTGACTATCACTTGTTGGACCAAGAAATAAGATTGTCACCTAGAAACTGACAGCTTCCAATGATGTTTTTCCTTTCAAGTCTATCTCTTGCAGAGTTAGCATCACAAAATCTTACTAACTTGCAATCTTTGGATTTTCTATAAATTAAACCAATGTTAGTAGTACCTTTTAGATATCTAAAGATCCTCTTAAAAACTATTAAGTGGAATTCTCTAGGATTTAAATGGAATCCAGCACACAAGCATACGCTGAATAAAATATTAGGCCTTAACGCATTCATGTATAAGAGAGAACTAATCATATCTCTATATACCTTTTATTTTACTTGTTTGCTTTCATCTTTCTCCAGAATGAATGTTGGGTGCATTGGACTCTTTGCTAGTTTGCACTCTAACAAGTCAAACTTCTTCATAAGTTCCATTGTACACTTGCTTTGATGGATATATGTTCCTTCTGAACTTTGGTAAATTTGAATCACCAAAAATAACATTAAGTCTCTCATCAGACTCATCTCATATTCTTTCTTACAAAGAGTAGCATCAGCATAACCAAAAATAATATCATCAACATACACTTGCACCATTAAATTATCATTTTAGAATGTCTTACAAAACAAAATTGTATGAACCTTCCCTCTTATAAAAACATTTTTCAAAAGAAAAATTGCTTAGTCTTTCATACCATGCTCTAGAGTCTTGCTTCAGATCTTACAAATATTTTTTGAGTTTGTAAACAAAATATGGGCTTTTATGATTTTTCAAGCCAGGATGTTGATGTACATAAACTTCTTCAGTAATGTATCTATTCATAAACACACTCTTAACACCCATCTGACTATTAGTGCTTTTTCAATAATAATGTTATGATTTACAACAAAAGAAACTAGGAGGCGAATAGACTCTAACCTGGCCACTGGTGTAAATATTTCAGTATAGTCAATTCCTTCTTGTTGACTATAACCTTGTACAACCAGCTTGGCTTTGTTCTTTACCATTTAGTTCTAATAACATAAGTTCCTTTGGGTCTTGGCCCAAGATCGCATACATTATTTATGGATAATTAATTTAACTCTTCTTGCATTGCTAGAATCCAGTCTGTGTCCATAAGTGATTTGTCAATAGAAGTAGGTTCTATCAAGGACACCAATCCCAAAGGCATTTCTTTAGATGGTCTAAATGAGGATCTAGTTCTGATAGGTTCTGTCTTATCTCCCAGAATCAATTCCTCGGGATGTGAAGATCTTTCCCTTTGTTTCTTCAGAGACACTGGTGTAATAACAGATTCTAGTTTTGATTGAGCAACTCTGTGTTGAGAGTTGTTCGAGTTTTTTACTTCAGATTCCTTGCCTTCAGATTCTGAGTAAGTAATCTTCAGATCTGAAAATTTTCAACTAGATATTACTTGTCAAGGTCAAGCTTATTATCAAACTTAACATGAATTGATTCCTCAATAATTCTTGTTTCAGTGTTATACACTATGTAGCCTTTTGATAGTTCAGAGTATCCTAATATGATATATTTTTAAGCTTTCGAATCAAACTTATTTAAGTTCTCTTTAATATTCATAATAAAACATGAACACCCAAAAGGATGAAAGTATGAAATGTTAGGTTTTCTGTTTTTCCACAATTCATAGGGATTCTTAGCCATAATAGGTCTTATTGAGATCATGTTTTGAATGTAACATGTCGTAGTGACATCTTCTGCCCAGAAGTGTTTTGCAAAATTTGTTTCATTGATCATGGTTCTGGATATTTCTTACAACGTGAGATTTTTCCTTTCTACAACTTCATTCTCTTAAGGAGTTCTAGGACGAGAAAAATCATGTGAAATTCCATTTTCATCAAATATTTTTTCAAATTATTTGTATTCAAAAGCTCTACCATGATCACTTTTTACTTAAACAATTTTAAAGTCTTTCTCATTCTCCACTTAGGAGCAGAAGGTAGTAAATATAAAATGTGACTCATCCCCGTTTTTAAGAAACTTAACCCAAGTCAACAGGATGTAGTCATCAACAATGACTAATACATACTTTTTTCATTGACAAAGGCTATTTTCACTGGCACAAATAAGTCAATGTGCAAAAGTTCCAAATGCCTTGAGGTTGAAACAACATTTTTAGCTTTGAAAGAAGTTTTTAAAAACTTTCCTTCGGGCATGCCTCCCAAAGAGCGTCTGAAGCAAAGTTGAGATTTGGAAGGCCTTTGACTAAGTTCAACTTGTTTAGATTTGAGATTCTTTTCATGCTAACATGGCCTCACGAAAAGAATGAAAATTTTCAGTGAGTAGAAATTGGAAGATTAAGTTTGTCAGAGGATTGAACCCAAGCAAAGTCAAAAGTTAACCTAAGTGGGGGAGAATATAATATTCCATATCCTCTTAAGTGCTCTGATCCTTGTCACTTGGGACATATTAAGCTCATATATGCTCTATTTGTTGTTAGTAGGAACAAATAGAGTAATTAATGAACTCGGTTACGCTTAATTTGTAAAAGTAAGAATATTTTACTAACATTAATATTGGTCAATTGCTCTCTAGAAGATCAAAATATCCTTTAATATATTTTCTTCTTTCTTTTTCTTGTCAACCACTTATTTTCTTTTCTTAGTAAGAGAGAAATAAAAAGATTTAAAATGAAAAAGTTGGTATGAGTAAGATATATATATATATAATATATATATATATATATATATATATATATATATATATATATATATATATATATATATATATATATATATATATATATATATATATATATATATATATATATATATATATAATATATATATATATATATATATATATATATATATATATATATATATATATATATATATATATATATATATATATATATATATATATATATATATATATATATATATATATATATATATATATATATATATATATATATATATATATATATATATATATATATATATATATATATATATATATATATATATATATATATATATATATATATATAGAGAGAGAGAGAGAGAGAGAGAGAGAGAGAGAGAGAGAGAGAGAGAGAGAGAGAGAGAGAGAGAGAGAGAGAGAGAGAGAGAGAGAGAGAGGAGAGAGAGAGAGAGAGAGAGAGAGAGAGAGAGAGAGAGAGAGAGAGAGAGAGAAGAGAGAGAGAGAGAGAGAGAGAGAGAGAGAGAGAGAGAGAGAGAGAGAACAGGAGAAAAAGAGAAGAAACGCAAAGAGGCTTGGAAGTGGAATCTACAGCTTGGATCATCCTCATATTCACCAACTCATCTCAATTTCTCCATCACCTTCATCATTTAGAGGAGGGTTCTAGATAGTTTAGCTTTTAAGGAAGGTATTTCATGGATTGGGAAACTTAGGGTTATGTGTTTTTACTTTAATCATGAAAGTTGATGATGATACATGTTTTACTTGAGGTCTCTTGCTTTTTTGCAATAATACATGTCACTTGGATGTCACTTGGTATGACTTTGGTGAAACAAGGTGCTTAATGTAGTTGTTGTTTCTTGTGTTCATCTCTCTTCTACATTGTTACTGGTTTCGTTATGTCATCCTTGCTAGGCGAGGAAGGAGTCCACTAAGCAGGTATTCACGCTATCCAGAATCTACCTTTTGCTAAGTTCTCTAGGCGAGGAACTATCTTTGCTAGGCGATGTCTTGCTGAGTCTCGCCTTGTCCTCACCAAGCAAGGAAGCCGAATCCCTAAATTTTGTGAATAATGCCTTGTCTTGCTAGGAGCTTGATGTAGCTCGCTAAGCGAGGGCTTTTTTTGTTGAAAAATAATTTTATTCCTTGTTTCCACCATAAACGGGAACCGCAATTCCGATTGATACAAGACTCAAATCATTGGAAATCCTAACGAGGGAGTTATTCTATAATGTAATAAGATAAGACTTGTGGACATATTTTTGGATTATGCTTGTCTTATCTCATGATTATGCTCTAATTATTGTTTGGCTATTTAGTAAGGAACCTGTGTTCTTAAAGTTCTATTGACGATGAATTATCATGAGTATTCGATGAACATATTATTTGTTTTATGAATTATGCCATGCCTTACTTGTTTGTGTTGAATTTATAATAATTGGTTAAAACCTATAATGAAAAGTGAGGCTAAAACTAGGTTTGTGATTAAGTGAATGAATTAGAAAGATAAATTAGGTTATGGTAAATAACTTAGGTTGTAATGCTCGAATGTAAGAGGTGTCTCGACATGCATCCATGAACAAGTACTTTCTAGAGATGGATCAATCCATTTACGAAAAGTGTCGGATATCATGGATGGTTAACAATGATCCAATAGCGAATTGAACTGGCTTGTACGGGAACACATTGTAATATTTTACGATTGTGATAAAATCGTATGGTAATTGTGATATCAACCCATGACGATTGTGATATGATTACGTGATGTTTTATGAGAATAATCATGCGGTGATTGTTAAGAACTAGTCACATATTCGAAAATTTCCCTTGATTGTGCACATCCCAATTGAGATGCTTATGACAAGTAGAATTGAGATGGGGCACCAATAATTCGTGCCACACAATAATTTTGAGTCCCAACTATGGATTCACTCCCATGAAGGAGAGGTGGACGCATAAGTGGGTTCGATTCCCATACGATTGATGGTTCATGAAGTGGGTTCGAGTCCCAAGGAGAATACGAATCCACAAGATAGTCGAATCATACAAACATGCGTGAACCGAGCCTTGCTCTAGACGTAGGCCCGGACAGAGAACAATGTTTTGTTGCTTTTGTATAGTGATTCTTTGAGTTTATGCGAACACAAGTAGGACGAAGATGAAAGGCTTAAGTAAAGAATCGATATGAGACCCCTTTAGAGCCGAGTGGACCCATAAGATAGGGAACCCACTGAGATTATTATCTCACCTCATTTTTATTAATTGTTGCTTTTCAGGTGGTTCTTTGCAAGTTAAAGGCAATGATGAGTTTGTATGATGATGTTTCAAAGACTTTTGTTGACGTGATATTCAGTTGTAGATTATGTGCAATGTAGATATCTACATAGATCTTAGTTTTTTATTAGACACTGTTGTATATCATGTCTCATAGTTGTATATTTTGTTTTGAACATGTATATATAATGAATGTCGATCGGCTCTTATATTATATCAATACCAATTACCATTGCGTATAATATATATTTTTTAGATCCATATTATACGGTTGTTCCAAAGTAAGTCTCACTAAAATAAAAACATAAAAATATTACTAACATATCATTTTAGACATTACTACTCTAAACTATGTAATTAATTATACATGATAAAACAAAATGTAGGTTAAATTACAGAAGTCAATTCAAAAAGTTTTTTTGATTTAATTAAGTATTTAGAATAATGAAATATTAAAAGAAAGGAAAATCATTTTTGTAAATGATTATTTAATTTTTAATATAAAATAATTATTTAAAGTTAATTTTTATCATAAAAATATTTAGTTATACTAAAATTAATTACAGTGTGTATTTTAACATTAAGAGAAATTAGTGTAATTTACTCTTAATCAAATATATTTGTTGATCTTATATCTTGCAAATAAGTAACATAACAAGGTTATCTACGACAAAATTCATACCGTAACATAAATATTTGTTTAATATAACTGTCTAACCAAGACCAATTGAGTTATAATCTAACTCATAAGAATGAATTATATAACAGTTTAAAACATTTAAATACATGAATGAAAAAATAAATAAAAATTGAAGTTGGTGGTGCATAAAAACAATGTTAGAAACACGTCATTTTGTTCGTATAGCAACCAACGTACGTGAAGTAGCCAATAAGAAATCGAAAACGGAGCACCTTTGTCTGCAGGTGTTGTCATCACTATTATGTCCTATCGGTAAGCTTTTTCTTTTTTTCTTCTATGTTGTTTTTTCAAGACTACTACCTTTTATAGTATCTTCGTACAGATAACTTTTTTTAACCAAAAATGCCTCCTATAGTGTGATGGTACAATTTTTCCCTCATATCCTCATATTTCATCCTATTATTTATCAATATATCCACCATTTCAAATTAAATCTTATTTTACTCACATTTCAAACAATTTTTTTTATAAGGGGGGCGCAATCTTCTATAGAGTCACCCTTATAATTATAAAAGTCGCGTCATCCCCTATAGAGTCACCCTTATAATTATAAGGGGGGTGTCATCCACGATAGAGTAAGCTTAAAACGAATTTTTAAATTAATTTTTAATAAATAATATGTTAAATAATATTGATTAAATAATATTTAATAAATAATATTTTTAAAAATAATAATTAAAAATTAAATGAATATAATAAATAATATATTAAATAATATATTAAATAATAATTAATATTTTCATTTAATAACAAATTAGTACATATGAGAAATATGGTACACTAATTTCTACGACTAGGTCGAGGTAAATATCCGCCTATACCGCATCCTCTAGTGCGTACGTTTTTTGGTGGTCGTTGTGGTAGAGTCAGGTCCAATGGGTCGTCTTCAAGAAATTGGATCATTTGGGCCCATGAAGATGAGTCGATATCCGCAAAGTCATCAAAATTAATGGGGTTGCCCATGCCTGCATAATTATGTTGGGGTGGTTGGCTCGATGAGGCAATGTCAGAACGATAGCCTGCCTGGTCGTAAGGTGACATGGGTGTAAATGTTTGAGTGGGTAAGGGTTGATTGGGTGTTTGATACTCCGTGTTAAATTGGTTTGTAGTATCATAGGAGTATATTTGGTATGGTGGTGGATATTGTTGGTATTGAGACTGTGAATAACTTTGTGTGAATGGGGTGGATTGGTAAGGGGTATGTTCATGGAGTTGTGGTTGTGTGAGTGGGGGTTGGGTTGGCTGTTGGAAATGGAGTTGGGTAGGCTGTTGGGGTCTTGATGATGAGGCTTGTTGGCGTGGGACAACAAGATATCTAGGATGAGAAATGAAACCAATGGATACCGATCTATACCAATTCATGTATTGGATAGACGGTTTTCTCTCGTATGGCAACACAGTCTCAGATGAAATAAAATGGTGGCGATGCTTCCATTCACGACACTCATGTTTTGCATAGTTGGTCCATGGAGAATAGTCCCATTGGTCGGAGACTTTACTGGTGTTATACTTCTCGGGGATGCATTTTGGCGGACATGGAATATCTTGTAGCATTCCAAACTGAAGCTTGACACGGTCACTGTTGTGCATTTCCACGGTGGTAAAGTTGATAATCGGTACCTTTGCACTCCACACTGCATAGTCGTGTTCGTTAACTTCATGAATGGCTTCTAGACCAAGATATGGCTGCCAAATAAACTGTAGGAGAAAAAATAATATTTAGTATTTTCAAATAATATTTAATGTGACTCTATTCTAAATATGTAGGTTAGTAAGGGTACATCATCTTGACCCAAATGATCTAGAAGATTTCGGTACTGGGTGATACTATAATAGGGACAATTGTCATAATTCATCCCAAGTGAAGAGAATATGAAAGATTGGTCATTCTTGGCCTAAGAAATTACCTTGTAGTATATGGGAATCCGAAATTATTGTGTTGGATAGGTGCTAGATTGGTCATTCTTGACCAACCCCAAACTTGAAGAAGAACACCACATCCGGTAAAGTTTCCCGAATTTGATGTTGCGTTGTTACACAAAGACCGATATAGGTGTGATAGTGTGGCGGGCCCCCAACTATATGTTTTTATTTTATCTATGTCATCTAATGAAACTAAATACATAGGATGAATAACGTTACCACTTGCACCCGGACATAAAAATAATCCTATTAATAGCATAATATAAATTCTAGTTTTTCTAATTTTCAATATTTCTGGAGAGTCTATGGTTAACTTTATCTCTCTATAAAGTTTTTTGAGCCAATTTAATAATATTTTTGGCCCCTCAAATCGCTCGGGGTTGGTTCAACCCCTAAAAGTTCTTCTATCACACTACCACGAGAAATGGTGAGACCGTTTACCGCTTTACCATTAATAGGTAAACCCAATAACATGTAAGTGTCCTCAGGACTAACATCACATTCACCTATTGGAAGATGAAATGTATGTGTCTCGGATCGCCACCTTTCTTGAAGTGCTAAAATGAACTTTGTATCAAGGATATAATTTTGTATTTTGATTGCTTCTCCAAATCCTGCGCGCTCTAAATATGGTTGAATTATCTCATCATGTGGAAAATGTTTATGTCCACGAGTTCTGAAGTCATGAGTATTCTAACAAAAAAGAAATAGTGAACTACAAATCATTACAACATTGTGATTATAACAACAATAGAATGCTACAAATACTTACATAAGAAGCGATGTTGTTTGGTGTTCCTCTATGCTTCTCGCCCAATGTTGACAGAGACATTTTTCTATAGACTATATAGTGTTATTATAAGAACAAAATCTTGGTAGATGTTGAAATGTTGGATAGAATTGATGAGTTTTGACAATGAGGCTCCATAGTATTTATAGTAAAAATTTGAATTTCTGGTAGATAGAAAAATTAAATTGTTGTAGTTGAAATATTGATTGATATGTAGAAAAGTAAATGAGGTAGATGAAGTTTGTAGGCAATCCTCCACACTTGGCAGATCGCACGCATGCAAAATTAACTTTTTCGTACACATTTCCAAGGAGGCTCCATAGGCAATGGCGACATGGTTTAACTTTTCGGACACCTGTACAAGGAGGCTCCATACCCTATGGCGCCGCCCTTTAAATTTAAGGAAGGGACTCCATCGTGGATGGCGCCACCCTTTAAATTTAATGAAGGGACTCCATGCACCATGGCGCCACCCTTAAAGATTTAATAATATTTAATTGTAATATGTTTATTATATATATCAGTGTACATTGAAGATGGTAAATATCATCTAAACTAAATTTCAATACATGCAAATATGTCTAGAACAACAAATTATATTGTTCATGCTCATTTTAATGGAGACACATACATCTCTGAAAATTCCGGTTTTGGGTTTCAAAATACTGATGTTACCCGATTAACAATGAGCAGAAAATAAATTTTTTTGCATTTCAAAGAGCGAATAAAGTCAAAGATTTTGTCTGGTCCAATCTCTCAAATCATATACAGAAGTCCCGTTTTCTTTGACAATAGTCAGGTCAAGTATTTTCAACAGAATATATAGAACGAAAGCGATGTTCAACAAATGTTTGATAGTCATGAACACTCTGGGTTCGACTATATCGAGTTGTATCTATTACTCTGCCAGACTCAACAATCCCAAATGTTTGGTGAATCTCAGGTAATAGATCAGTCACATTCATTGGATCAAGATGAAGTTGATGCTGTGGACGAGGAGGAAGAAGAACCTGAAGCCATGGTTGATAAAATGGTGAATTTGTTCGCGACTGGGGACTACACCGCAATAACTCCACTTGAAGACATAAATGAAAAGACATTACCATTAAGTCATGTTTGTTCTTGATTGGCAGGAATTTTGGTAAAACTAGGTGTAATCACAAGATGTCCTACAGGATGTCGTGACATCTGTCTTTAAGGTTATGTAGGTTGTTTTGGATGTTGCAGCAGGACTTATCTTATGATGTCAAATATGATGTCACGACACTTATGGACAAAATATTCAGTATGAATGTGTTTGTGTGTCTATTCCTTTTTGTGCAATCTTGTTGCACTGATCTGGTGTAAAATCTGCGAAGATTTTGGTGTTTTACTAAGGCGTTTCTGATGCAATTATTGAGGATCATATTTGATTTGATTTGAAGCTTTTATCAGAAGATTTTATGGAAGATTGAAAGAAAGATTTGATTAGATCTGATTGATCAAATCAAATCTGTTTCATTGTTGCAATTTATGAAGATTGAAATCTTCTCAAACCTGCTGTTACTTTTGCCATAGCCCAAGCCCATTCTCATTACTATTTAAAGTGGCGAAAACCCTAGCTTGAGATCAGAGAAGCAAGGATTAAAAAGTGTGTGCAATTGTGTAAGGTTTAAGCTTTGTATGTGTTAGTTTTATGAGCCATTCACTCATTATTTAATGTGTGAATTGGACTAGGTTGTTAATTGTTAATTGTTCACTCAAAGCTTGTAAGCAAGAGTGTATTGTACTTGATTGAAGCTTTTAAGCAAGATCAAGTTGTGACTTTGAAAAGTGTCTTCTAAATTTTTCCTTTTTGTTGATTGATATCACTGCTGTGATTGAGGGGGAGTGAGAGGTGTCTCATATCTAGGAGTGTCCTAGATAGAAATGGCAAGGGTAGAAATTAGGTGAGAAGATGGTAAACTAGAGTGAGTCTACTGTATGTCTTCAAACTAATTCTACTTAGTGGATTCCCTTTCCTGGCTTGGTAGCCCCTAGACGTACGTGTGTTATCACCGAACTGGGTTAACAATTGTTGTGTCTCTTTACAATTGTTGTTTATTTATCTTTGTTCTTATTAAACAAATATTTGTATCGTGAACATCACCTTTGACATCTAATATTTGATACCATAATTTCAATTGGTATTAGAGCAGGCATCCTGCTCTGATTCTGGGTGAGATCTAGAGACGATACTTTCTGGTACCATGGACAAAGAAGGAGGATTTGTAAACAGACCACCTATTCTGGACGGGAATAATTATGACTATTAGAAACCCAAGATGGTTGCTTTCTTAAAATCTCTAGACAGCAAGGCATGGAAAGCTGTCATAAAGGGATGGGAACATCCTGTGATTATTGATAAAGATGGAAAGGCTAGAATTGTACTAAAGCCTGAGGAAGAATGGACCAAGGAAGAAGATGATCTAGCTCTAGGAAACTCCAAGGCCTTGAATGACTTGTTCAATGGAATTGATAGGAACATATTCAGGTTGGTGAACAACTGTGAAATTGCTAAAGAAGCATGGGAGACTCTAAAGACTACTCATGAAGGCACATCCAAGGTAAAAATGTCTAGACTTCAACTCCTTACAACTAAGTTTGAAAACCTGATGTAAGATGATGAAAGCATACATGACTTTCATATGAATATTCTTGAAATTGCCAATGCTTCAAGTGTTCTAGGTGAAAAGATGTCTGAAGAAAAGCTAGTAAGAAAAATTCTCACATCTCTTCCCAAGAAATTTCATGAAAGTAACTGCTATAGAGGAAGCTCAAGACATCTGTAAAATGAGAGTTGATGAACTCATTGGCTCTCTGTTAACCTTTGAAGTAGGAATAAGTGACAAAGCTGACAAGAAAAAGAGCATAGCTTTTGTGTCAAATACTGAAAGAAGAGATGATGAATTTGATGAAGATACTAATGAAAGTCTATCAAAGGCTATGGTTCTGCTGGGAAGACAACTCAACAAGGTAATAAAAAGAATGGATATAAAGATAAGACCAAATGTCAAGAACACCTCACTTGACATCAGTAAGTCAAATGATGCAGGAAGAAGAACTAGGACTGAAGAAAAACCCACAAACAACAAAGGGACACAATGTTATGAGTGTGAAGGATTTGGTCACATTAAATCTGAATGTCCTACCTATCTCAAGAAACAAAAGAAAGGCCTAGTTGTTTCATGGACTGATGAAGACTCTGACAGTGAGATTGAAGAAGAATCTGCCAAACATGTAACTGCCTTGACTGGAAGATACTATTCTGATGAAGGCTCCAGTAAAGATGAATTAACCTTTGAAGAACTAGCAGCTTCCTACAAAGAACTGTGCCTCAGAAGTGAAGAAGTCTGCCAACAAGGTGAAAAACAGAAGAAACACATCATCAAGCTAAAGACTGAAAAGGAGGAACACTTGACAACTATCTATGGTTTGATTAATGAGGTTACTGAACAGGCTAAAACTATTACTAAATTAAGAGATGAAGTTGCTCAACTGACTTCCCAACTTAACCAAATGGGAAAGTTTGTTAGAATGATGAATAGTGGTACCAAAACCTTGGAAGAGATTCTTCAATCTGGCAAAAGATCTGGAGACAAGACAGGGTTAGGTTTCCATAAAGACAATAACTCTGCCTATCACCACAAACCTTTTGGATCAAGGCAGATGATGTTCCAGCAGATGTCTCAACATCATGACAGAAAACAAACCAGCCAACCTAGAAAATTCCAAAGATGGAGATGTCATCACGGTGGTCTCTTTGGTCACATAAAGTCATTCTGTTTCAAACTGCATGGATATCCAAATTCTACTACTCAGACAAGACCTAACCACAACACTCACCCCTCCAAGCAATGGGTTACCAAGACTCCTGCTATAAAATAATGGGTACCCAAAACTACTACTTGCTCCATAGCTTATATGTCCCCAAAAGTCTCTACTAAGGAAGATTGGTACTTTGACAGTGGGTGCTCAAGACACATGACAGGGATCAGAAATCAGTTAGTGGACATCAAACCTTACTCAACCAGCTATGTGACCTTTGGAGATGGGGAAAAAGGGGAAATCAAGGGAATTGGAAAGCTAAACTACTCAAGAACACCAGATCTTGACAATGTGTTGTTAGTCAAAGGATTAGCTGCCAATCTGATTAGCATTAGTCAACTGTGTGATCAAGGTCTAAGTGTCAACTTCACAAAACTTGAGTGTTTAGTTACTAATGAAAAGGGAGAGCAGATCATGAAGGGAGTCAGATCCAAGGACAATTGTTACCTATGGACCTCTTAGGACTCAAAATGTGCTCTTGCCAAAAAGGATGAAGTAAGAATGTGGCACCAGAAACTTGGGCATTTACAAGGAATGAAGAAGATCATATCTATAAATGCTTTCAGATGTATCTCTAATCTAAAGATTGAGAAAGGAGAAATCTGCGGTGAAGGCCAAATAGGAAAACAAACTAGGATGTCAGATAAGATGTTTCAACATTGTGTGCAGCAAATGCAATCTAAGTTTGAAACAAGCCTTATTGGGGAATTAACTAACCTTCTTGGAATACAAGTCATACAGATGAAAGAATCCATATTTTTGTCTCAAAGTAAGTATGGGATGCTGTACACTCATGAATCTGGGTGTGTTCTGTCTGGATATTATGATTGGGCTGGAAGTGCTGATGACAGAAAGAATACATCTGGAGGATGCTTCTTTTTGGGAAACAACCTCATCCCGTGGTTTAGCAAGAAACAGAGTTGTGTATGGATAAAGCAGATGCTTAATAAGTATAATGTCACACAAGATGTCATGACATTATTCTGTGATAATTTGAGTACTATGAATATTTCCAAGAATCTTATTCAACATAGCAGAACTAAGCATGTTGATATTAGACATCATTTTATCAGAGAACTTGTTGAAAATAAAATCGTCACTCTTAAGCAGGTCGCTAAAGAAAATTAATTGGCTAATAATTTTACCAAAACCTTGGATACAAATCAGTCCAAGACTTTGAGAGGAAACTTGGGGATTTGTATTTATAAGGATTTATAGAAATTACTGCAAAGAGGGATTCTTGCTTTGAAAAGACGTTTTTTTCTTAAAATAGAGATGTTCCAACATCCCTCTTTATTACACAACACATCCTTGTTCACTTAAGCACTCTACCCCTTTCAAAGTTTTCCCTCCAACTGCTCCTTCAACTTCCACACCTCCACCACTGTTCAAACTACCTTCCACTCTTTGCGCATTCTCTACCTTCATCCTTCTCAAATTTTTTCTTCTCTCATAAACAACAAAATGTCTCCCAAACATGGTGCTTCCTCATCAAAAACTACCCACACTGATGCTCAACCCATGAACATCTCCTTCGAAGATGTTCTTGACGTGACCCCTATTTCCATGGTTCCTGGTCATGCAAATGAAGCTCCCAAGACCACATCTCTTCATGCAAACGAGTCCCAACAACCTTTCAAAGGTAAAACATCTGATTCCTCTACTGACAACATTGCTAGAATGAAAAACACGGAAGGCTCTGCTTATGTGGATAGATCCATTAGGGAACTTGTCACCAAGATCCTTTATGGAGATCATAATGTACATGGTATTTCTACTCCTCTCTCTCGTGTTGATCCATCCCCCAACACTAATAAGAACCTAGAAGAAAATGCTGAAAAACTCTCTACTGATAACAACCCTAACACTGAAAACTTGGAAAAACCTGCCAGTTCTGTGGTGCATGATGTGAATAAGGGTAATGAAGCAGGTCTGAATGATGATGTGAATGAGGCTGAAGATACTGGTCTGAATGATGATATGAATGATGCTGACAATGTTGTAGATGTTGATGATATGCCCTCAGATGATGATCTCATAAAAAATGTTGCCCCAGGAATTGCTAAGAGACTGAAGACAAGAAAAGGAAAGGTTGTGAAGATGGCCCCTGTTGGACCTCCTAAAGCCTGAAGCAAGGTTACTCCTGCTACCAAAAAGAGAAAAGTCAGATTGGAAAACACTGACTCAGATGAAGATGTTGTAAAAGATGTTCCTGGCATAGCTCTTGTGAAGAAATCCACTACCAAGAAACCTACAAAACAAGTGCTTGTTGCTCCCCTTGACAATGTCTCTTTTCACTCTATCAGCAGTATGACCAAGTGGAATTATGTGTATTAAAGGAGGATTGCTCTAGAAAGAGAGCCGGGTAAAGATGCTCTGGATATCAAGGAAGTGATGGACTTAATCAATGAGGCTGGATTGCTCAAAATTGTCATTGGCTTCTCCAAGTGTTATGAAGGGCAGGTGAAAGAATTCATTGTGAACATTCCTGACTCCATTACTGATAGGAATAGCAAGGACTATATGAAGGTGTTTGTTAGGGAAAAATGTGTGAAGTTTTCCTCTTTGGTAATCAACAGATTTCTGGGAAGATCAAATGATGGTGAAGATGAAATGATTGTTTCTGACAACTAGGTGTGCAAAGTCATCACTGCTAACCAAGTCAAAGCCTGGCCTTCAAAAGGAAAGCTCTCAGCTGGTCAACTCAGTGTGAAATATGCCATCCTTCACAGGATTGGTGCTGCAAACTGGGTTCCCACCAACCACACCTCAACCATTGCTACTGGACTAGGAAGATTCATATATTATGTAGGTACTAAGGTGGATTTTGATTTTGGTTTATACATTTTTTTATCAAATTATTAAGCATTCTACCACTAGTGCCATAAAGTTGCCAATTGCCTTTCCTTCCCTCATCTGTGAAATTATTCTGAATCAAAACCCTGGGATTCTAAATTCTAATGATGTTGCTAGCAAGAGGGAGTTTGTGTTGTCCCTTCACTATAAACGTTTTGCTGGAAGACATGTTCCAGATATTGTCTTGACATCTACTGAAAGGGCCGCTGCTTCAAGGGCAAGGATCATCTCTAATTTAAAAGAAACTTGAAGGGAACTAGTAGATACAATTACTGCAGCTACTGCCAGAAAAATCAAATTGGAATTGTTAATTCAAAGACTTGAAGATAACACTGCCAATGATGATGATGCTAGTAAAGGAGATGGTGAGGTTGGGTCTGGGAAGGATTCTGAAGATGGTAGTGAAGATGTCCCAACTGATGTTGTAGATGTTCGTTCTAGTTCTGCATCTGAAGATGAAGATTAAGCTGTCTGCTTTGATATTGGTTCTTTTTGTTGTTTTTTGTCTGCCTTGGCAGAATGAACTTATTTGTTGCACTTTATGTGCATTTGGGTTGTATTTTATTGGATCTTTATGATCCTTACTCATCTTGATTCTGACTTTATGATTAATGTTATATCTTAGCTTTTGTTCTTAAATTTGTGGCTAAATGGGGGAGAATAGTATAATGTATACACTTTAGTATGAATGGCTATAGCAGGTGTGTAGCTGGTTGGAAGATGGTGTATGATGCTGGATAGCAGGTGTGTAGCTAGTTGGAAGATGGTGTCTGGTGTTGGATGAGTGTTTTCATTTTCTTGGGCTGACAGGATGTTGATTTTGTTGGATGTCTGTTTTGTTTGGGGATGTTGCTGAATTTATGTTCTACAATAGCTTTGTTGTCTGTATGCCTGTGTGCTTGGGCTATTCTGTTATGCTTTACAGGTTGTTGAAGGCTGTTAAGGTTGTGGGCTGCTTTGTGTAGTTGCTTGGGCTATTGTGTTGCTTGTTGATTTGTTTCTTATGTTGAGGGGGAGATTTGCATTTACTCTCCTCACTGTGTAGTTTTTCTGCTGTGTTGTGCTCTTTACTGGTTTTTCTCTCTTGTGATCTGTTTTATGTTTTAGCCAAAATTTTCCAAAGGGGGAGTTTGTTAGTTCTTGTTTGGCAGTCATTTTGGTAAAACTAGGTGTAATCACAAGATGTACTATAGAATGTCGTGACATCTGTCTTTAAGGTTCTGCAGGTTGCTTTGGATGTTGCAGCAGGACTTATCTTATGATGTCCTGACACTTACGGACAAAACATTCAGTATGAATGTATTTGTGTGTCTATTCCTTTTTGTGCAATAATGTTGCACTGATCTGGTGTAAAATCTGTGAAGATTTTGGTGTTTTACTAAGGTGTTTCTGATGGAATTATTGAGGATCATATTTGATTTGATTGAAGTTTTTATCAGAAGATTTTATTGAAGATTGAAAGAAATATTTGATTAGATCTGATTGATCAAATCAAATCTGTTTCATTGTTGCAATTTATGAAGATTGGAATCTTCTCAAACCTGTTGTTACTTTTGCCACAGCCCAAGCCCATTCTCATTACTATTTAAAGTGGCGAAAACCTTAGCTTGAGATCAGAGAAGCAAGGATTAAAAAGTGTGTGCAATTGTGTAAGGTTTAAGCTTCGTGTGTGTTAGTTTTCTGATCCATTCACTCATTGTTTAATGTGTGAATTGGACTAGGTTGTTAATTGTAAATTGTTCACTCAAAGCTTGTAAGCAAGAGTGTATTGTACTTGATTGAAGCTTTTAAGCAAGATCAAGTTGTGACTTTGAAGAGTGCCTTTTAAAGTCTTCCTTTGTGTTGATTGATATCACTGTTGTGATTGAGAGGGAGTGAGAGGTCTCTCATATCTAGGAGTGTCCTAGATAGAAATTACAAGGGTAGAGATTAGGTGAGAAGATGGTAAACTAGAGTGAGTCTACTGTATGTCTTCAAACTAATTCTACTTAGTGGATTTCCTTTCCTGGCTTGGTAGCCCTCAGACGTAGGTGAGTTATCACCGGACTAGGTTAACAATTGTTGTGTCTCTTTACAATTGTTATTTCTTTATCTTTGTTCTTAATAAACAAATATTTGTGTCATGAACATCACCTTTGACATCTAATATCTGATACCAGAATTTCAAGTCATATGTTTTGTCCTCCCTAACACATGACTAACTTGCAATTGAGTGGAGACGATACTTCCTCAAATTTTTTCTACAATCCTTCTCAACAAATCGAAGGTGTATTGAAAGTGGGGAACCAGTACCGCACAAATGCAGAGTGCATGAAAGCTATAAAAAAGTTTCATATGGATAACTTTGTTGATTTTGAAGTAAACTGGAAGACTCAAAATACTATGTCGTAGTTTGTCGTAACGAACATTGCAAGTTTCGGTTAGCAGCGTCCTATCGAAAAAGAAGTAATTGTTGGGAGATAGGTTCGATGGATCCACCTCATAGTTTCACAACCAACATCAATCGGCAAGATCATGGTATACTAAACTCCCAATTGATATGCCAAGAGATTTTACATCTTGTGGGCGTAGATCAATCTGTGAAGGTGAGCACAATTATCTCTCATGTTGTTGCACGGTTCAATTATACCCTATTATACAGGAAAGCTTGGATTGGAAGAATAAAAGCGGTTGAACATGTATATGGGAATTGGGAAAAATCTTACAATTAACTTCCACAGTATTTGCTAGCACTTCAAAAATATGTTCCTTGTACGGTTGTAATATTGCAGTCACTTCCAGCATACAATCCTGAAGGAACATGTGTTGATGGAAGTAGGATATTCTCTCGTCTCTTTTGGGCATTTCAACTGTGTATCAAAGGTTTTGCATTTGGTAAACCGATTATTCAAGTCGATGGAACATGGTTGTATAGAAAATATAAAGGAACATTGTTGATGGCGGTTGCACAAGACGAAAATAATAATATATTTCTGATTGCCTTTGCTCTGGTCGAGGGTGAGACAGGTGAAGCTTGGAGTTTCTTCCTCAGAAATCCCAAAACACATGTCGCTCCTCAACCCATACTGTGGAAGTTAATTGTAAGATTTTTCCCAATTCCCATATACATGTTCAACCGCTTTTATTCTTCCAATCCAAGCTTTCCTGTACGATGGGGTATAGTTGAACCGTGAAACAACATGAGAGATAATTGTGCTCATCTTCACAGATGGATCTACGCCCACAGGATTCAAAATCTCTTGGCATATCAATTGGGAGCTTAATTTACCATGATCTTTTCGATTGATGTTGGTTGTGCAACTATGAGGTGGATCCATAGAACCTATCTCCCAACAATCACTTCTTTTCCGATAGGGCGCTGCTAGCCGAAACTTGCAATGTTCGTTACGACAAACTACGACATAGTGTTTTGAGTCATTTCGGTTTACATCAAAATCAACAAAGTTATCCATATGAAACGTTATTATAGATTTCATGCACTCTGCTTTTGTGCGATACTGGTTCCCCACTTTCAATACACCTTCGATTTGTTGAGAAGGATTGTAGAAAAAATATGAGGAAGTATCGCCTCCACTCAATTGCAAGTTAGTCATGTGATGGGGAGGACAATACATATGACTTAATGGTAATGCCTCTTCATCTATGTCTTCAAGTGGATTTATTGTGGTGTAGTCCCCAGTCCTGAACAAATTCACCATTTGATCAACCATGGCCTTAGGTTCTTCTTCCTTCTCATCCATATCATCATTTTCATCTTGATCCAATGAATGTGACTGATCTATTACTTGAGATTCACCAAACATTTGGGATTGTTGAGTCTGGTAGAGTAATTGATACAACTCGATATAGTCGAACCCAGAGTTTTCATGACTATCAAACATTTGTTGAACATCGTTATCGTCCTGTATATTCTGTTGAAAATACTTGACCTGACTGTTGTCAAAGAAAAGGAGACTTCTGTATATGATTTGAGAGATTGGACCAGACAAAATCTTTGACTCTATTCGCTCTTTGAAATGCAAAAAAATTGATTTTCTGCTCATTGTTAATCGGGTAACATCAGTATTTGAAACCCAAAACCGGAATTTTTAGAGATGTATGTGTCTCCA
The DNA here is from genome assembly GCA_963859935.3 of Lathyrus sativus. Lineage (NCBI taxonomy): Eukaryota > Viridiplantae > Streptophyta > Magnoliopsida > Fabales > Fabaceae > Lathyrus > Lathyrus sativus. Next base: position 58,752,881 of record OZ012738.1, on the reverse strand, counting down.
TTAAAATGAGCATGAACAATATAATTTTTTGTTCTAGACATATTTGCATGTATTAAAATTTAGTTTAGATGATATTTACCATCTTCAATGTACACTGATATATATAATAAACATATTACAATTAAATATTATTAAATCTTTAAGGGTGGCGCCATGGTGCATGGAGTCCCTTCATTAAATTTAAAGGGTGGTGCCATCCATGATGGAGTCCCTTCCTTAAATTTAAAGGGTGGCGCCATAGGGTATGAAGCCTCCTTATACATGTGTCCAAAAAGTTAAACCATGTCACCATTGCCTATGGAGGCTCCTTGGAAATGTGAACGAAAAGTTAATTTTGCATGCATGCAATATGTCATGTGTGGAGGATTGTCAACAGACTTCATCTACCTCATTTACTTTTCTACATATCAATCAATATTTCAACTATAACAATTTAATTTTTCTATCTACCATAAATTCTAATTTTTTACTATAAATACTATGGAGCCTCATTGTCAAAACTCATCAATTCTATCCAACATTTCAACATCTACCAATATTTGGTTCTTATAATCACACTATATAGTCTGTAGAAAAATGTCTCTGTTAACATTGGGCGAGAAGCATAGAGGAACACCAAACAACATCATTTCTTATGTAAGTATTTGTAGCATTCTATTATTGTTATAATCACAAGATTTATAGCTCACTATTTCTTTTTTGTTAGAATACTCATGACTTCCGAACTCGTGGGCATTAACATTTTCCACATGACGAGATAATTCAACCATATTTGGAGCGTGCAGGATTTAGAGAAGTAATTAAAATACAAAATTATATCCTTGATACAAAGTTCATTTTAGCGCTTCAAGAAAGATGGCGATCCGAGACACATACATTTCATCTTCCAATAGGTGAATATGTTGTTACTCTCGAGGACACTTACATGTTATTGGATTTACCTATTAATGGTAAAGCGGTAAACGGTCTCACCAATCCTCGCGGTAGTGTGATAGAAGAACTTTTAGGGGTTGAACCAACCCCAAGCAATTTGAGGGGCCAAAAAAATATTATTATCATGGCTTAAAAAACTTTATAGAGAGATAAAGTTAAACGTAGACTCTCCAAAAATATTGAAAATTAGAAAAACTAGAATTTATATTATGCTACTAATAGGTTTATTTTTATGTCCGGATGCAAGTGGTAACGTTATTCATCTTATGTATTTAGTTTATTAGATGACATAGATAAAATAAAAACATATAGTTGGGGTTCCGCCACACTATCATACCTATATCAGTCTTTGTGTAACAACGCAACAACAAATTCGGGAAACTTTACCGGATGTGGTTGTTGCACCCCAAAATTTTCCCTCACTTTTTTTCTATCTTTGACTGGCTTTTACTTCGCATTCATCTGCATATCATCTAGGTCGTTCATTTCTCGCATATTTTTCATGTTATCAGCCAGAATGGATTTATCGGGATTACAACCGCTTTGTTCACATTTTTGACAATTTAAACCAACTCAAGTGATGAGATTTATGTCGAAATCGGGTGAGAGGTTGTTCTCTTCCTGGTGGTTCAGTCCGTGCTGATATTTTTGTGGAGTTTCGGTGTTCTCCCCTTTTTTCGTTATTTCGTGGCATTTTGTGATTTTTTTTTTATTTTTGCTTTATAATTTCATGCTTTTAATTTGTTAATATAATAGCAAGTTTTAGTTTTAGAATTAATTAATTTTTAATTAGTTTAGATTAGAAATAGAACTAGAATTGATTTAAAAGAGAAAATACAACAAAAAGGATTTTGAAATTAATTAGAATTTTAGTTTTAATTTAGAAATTAGAATTAGATTTTTCTTATTAGAATAGAATTTTTATTAGAATCTTATTTAGAAAATTAGTTTAGATTATTAATTAGAATTTTTAATAGAATAGTCTAGATTTAGAATTTTTAATTGATTAGTTTAGAAAATAGACTTTATTAGAATTTTAATTTTTATTACAAATTAGAATAGAGTTTTTTATATAAATTAGAATTAGAAATAGATTTTAGTTAGAAATAGAATTAGATAATTAATTAGGAATTAAGTTATAATTATTATTGTCTCCAACCTCAAGCCCCCCCCCCCCCCCCCCCCCCCCCCCCCCCCGCATTTTTAGTATTCATTTTTCTTCTTCACCGAGAAACAACCCAAGCAGCTGACGACAACCTCACCATCATCGGAATAAAACCCATCTCTTATCCTCCTTCTAGCTTCCACCACGCAGAATCCTCCCTTCTTAGAACAACTCTCAACACAGCCATAACCAGCCCTTCTTCCTCTCCCTCACCCACGAACTTCCGCCGCTCCCATCAGTGATTCGCAACCACTGCAACATTCTTCAAAAATCGAAAACCCCAAACCAACCACCATCTTTTCCAAAACTGGTCGCCATCTAACACCAAACCTCTGCCTCCTTCTCCACCTGCGAATGAGCTACCAACAAACTCCAGACCACCTCAACCCATCTCCGCCTTCAAAATGACCAAACAGAAATCGCTCAAATCCTCCTTCTTCATTTTAACCATGATCCAAAAATATATGTATTCAAATTTAAACCAATCAACTTTTTTTTTCAAACTCTTTTTGAAGTAGAACAGAAGGAGAAAAGCAGAGAAAATCGGACCTGGAGAAACTGAAACAGAAATCAAAATAGTGAGGGTGCTGCGACATAGTGCTTGTTTTTTAGTTTCCTCTTTCCATCTGTTAGTTGGGGGATGAGATTCAGATTTAGGGGGGGGGGGGCATGGATTTTCGTTTGAGTTAAGATAGGCTTCGTGGCCCACTGACTTTCATACACACCCCCTTTATCTTGTTTTTGTCTAAGTTAATTTTAGAGTTTTGTTTTAAAAAAAATCACTTTTCCTAATTTAGTTTTATAATTTATAATATTTTTTCTAATTTAATTTCTAGAATTGTTAACATATTTTCAATTAGTTTTTTATTTATTTAAGAATTGTTAATATTTTATTATAAATTAGTTTTTATATTTCTCAATATTTTTCTAAAATTAGTTTTTAGAGCTTTTGAACATATTTTTCTAAAAGTTAGATTTTAGTGTTTATATTTTGGAGGCTTTTTTCTTCATTAATATTTTGTTTTGGGTCGATGACGAGACTTCTGTAAATCGTTACTAACCAAACTATTGATAAATAATGTTGGATCTGAGACAACCTTCTTTCTCTCCTCATTTTTTCTTCATTTCGATCTTCATTTAAGATTTCCTCGATCTATGATGTCTTTCAATTTGTAAGCGTCGTTTTATCGAAGTCGATAACCTTCTCGATTTCAAATCTATGGAAAATGACCATTTGGGTCATTTTCTTTACTTTGGGACCGTGATAGGCTACCTTCGATTAATCGACATAATGATTGCGATTAAGACGAGATCCCACCCTTTTTGGTTCGTGCGACACGATTAAATCGGAAAATGATTCTCAATATCATTTCTCTATCTTGTCTTTAGCACGAATATCAATTCACGCGACCTCTTATAGTTCGACTTTCATCATAAGTCGAGCTACGATGGTTTAGCGTTACATTTGTCCCAATTCAATTCACTAACAAACTGACGACTAACTTTTTATTTTTCTGTCAAATATACACTGCTTTATTTTTCAGTCAATATTATCCTGTCCAATATACCTATTAATATTTATCTTGATATATTATTGTGGATATTCTTGTATATTATTCATGCCTTGTATATATTCATATCTCACTTGTACATTCTTTCAAAACACCTAATAAATATCAAAACCATAAAACTCAAAATTGGTGGACTGTTATTTGTTTGTCCGAGTGACAGGCCTTTGGACATTTCCAGGAACTCAAGCATGGAGTTGTACTCGACTTTCTCTCAAGGTGTAGCTTAGGACACATTGCACACACACGACTTCCTCTTGGGCCAACAATGAGACTTTTTATTTTGTGCAATCCCGTGTAATTTGCATGTACACCTCTCCCATTTCCAATGTACGTATTTTGTATTTCTTTGATTGCGGCTTATCGTCTAGGAGCACCCCCAGGGACTAGAATATTTCATTTTCAAACTAATTATCGATTCGTCATCGAGCCATTTTCAAACCCACTTCCCTTCCACCGTGCTTTTGCACGCAAATACAAGTCAAACCCTTGATCCAATGTCAAGCGGATTTTCTCAACCAACTTTCAAACCAATTCACCATTTTCTTCTTTTACAACTTTTTCTCCTAAAACCTTGGTCCTGTGCCAAGCGCATTTTCAAACTCTTTTCACAATAAAACTTGAGTGGTCGTGGAGTGGTTAGGCGTAGACCTTCTCCTATCTCGAGTGCTTGACATTATCGTTAGGGTTCACTGTCACTAAGCACTTACCGTTCAAGATCAAAAACAACTTTAATAAGAGAATAAAGTTCTCTTTGTATTAAACTAAAGAGAGAGGATTGAGTGCAGACTTCTTCCCCTCCGAGTGTCAGGATACTCACTCTAGAGTGTGTGGTCTCGATACTCGTCTTTCAATACGAAGACGCATGTATTTACCACTTCTTCTTTTCAAAAATTTTCTCCTAAAACCTCGGTCCTGTACCAAGTGCATTTTCAAACTATTTTCACAATAAAACTTGGATGGTTGTGGAGTGGTTAGGCGTAGGCCTTCTTCTATCCCGAGTTCTTGACATTACTGTTAGGGTTCACTGTCGCTAAGCACTTACCCTTCAAGACCAAAAACATCTTTAATAAGAGAATGAAGTTCTCTTCATGTTGAACTAAACTGAGAGGATTGAGTGTATACTTCTTCCTCTCTGAGTGTAAGGATACTCACTGTAGAGCGTGTGGTCTCGATACTCGTCTTTCAATACGAAGACGCCACTATATTTGCCACACCTTTTTCCAACAAAACTTTGAGATAAAGAATTGGGTACTACCCAAAAGGGGTTACTATCCGAGGATCTATTTCACCCCTAACAACAAATCCCAAAAATCAAATGTGACATCTTACCTTGATATGGCGAAAGTCAATCTTTTCAAAAAGGATATGTTACGTTCATTCTACCGCAAACAGGTAACGCCTAAGTCTCCAACGAGCGATCACAATACATCTAAACTGTTAGAATGCGCTACATTAACATCATCCACCAAAACACCGGTTTACAAGTTTCACGAACTACATTGCTCTGATTTCTCATGCCATATGAGAATACGTAGGCACAAGACGTCGATGTCTTGGCGAGCACACGCCTTTTTTTCTTTTTACCCGTAGTAAGCCGAACTACGACTGCTCTGATTCTTTACTTCTTTTAAGTAAAGATACGTAGGCACAAGAGCCACAATCCTTGTCGAGCACTTTCTCATCTATATCCATAGTCCCCCGAACTACGTTGACTCTGACTTTCTCATATTGGTTGAGAATACGTAGGCCTAGGACCGCGAAGTCCAACCCAGTTTCTCTTCTTCCCCGTTACCTCTCTTTCCCCTGTTTTTAATCCTTCCCTCTCCCCTAGGAACACTCTTTTTAATAATAATCCTTTAGTAAATATCTTCACACATAGACAAATAAATGGTTCCCATCGAGTACGATGCATGCGAGGGGTGTTAATACCTTCTCTTTGCATAACCGGCTTCCGAACCCGTTCTTTGGTCGCGAGACCATCTTATCCATTTCATAGGGTTTTATAAATGTTTTCCCTTCCCCTCATGGGATAAATAAAGTTCGATGGCGACTCTTCTATCTTTCATTCTCGCCTCCCCGTCGTTGCCATTTTTCGAGTAGCAACAGCTACTCGAAAAAATATTGTGCAATGACGGGGAGGCGAGAATGAAAGACAGAAGAGTCGCCCTCGAACTTTTTTATCCCATGAAGGGAAAGGAAAAAATCGAGAAAACCTTAAGAAAGAAACGGATAAGATGGTCTCGCGACCAAGAATGGGTTCGAAAGCCGGTTATGCAAAGGGAAGGTATTAACACCCCTCACATCCATCGTACTCGATGGGAACCATTTATTTATCGACGTGTGAAGATATTTAGTAAAAGGTATTTCTATAAAGAGTGTTCCAACGGGGTAAAGAGAAGGGTTAGAAACAGGGGAAAGAGAGGTAACAGGGGGAGAAGAGACTCGGTAGGACTTCACAGTCCTAGGCCTACGTATTCTCAACAGATATGAGAAAGTCAGAGTCAACGTAGTTCGGGGGACTACGGGTAGAAAGATGGAAACATGCTCGGCAAGGATTGTGGCCCTTGTGCCTACGTATCTTTACTTAAAAGAAGTAAAGAATCAGAGCATCCGTAGTTTGGCCTACAGGTAAAAGAAAAAAAGGGTGCTCGCCAAGACATCACCGTCTTGTGCCTACGTATTCCCATCTGGTATGAGAAATTAGAGCAACATACTTCGTGAATCTTGTTAACCGGTGTTTTTGTGGATGATGTTAACGTAGCGCATTCTAACATTTAGGTGCATTGCTGCTCACTCGTTGGAGACTTAGGCGTTACCTCTTTGCGGTAGAACGAACGTAACATATCCTTTTTGAAAAGATTAGTTTTCGCCTATCGAGGCAAGATGTCACATTTTATTTGTGGAAGTTGTTTTTAGGGGTGAAATAGATCCTCAGATAGTAACCCCTTGCAGGTAGTACCCAATTCTTTATCTCAAAGTTTTGTTATGAAAAGGTGTGGTGAATACAGTCGCGTCTTCGTATTGAAAGACGAGTATCGAGACCACACACTCTACAGTGAGTATCCTGACACTCGGAGAGGAAGAAGTCTGCACTCAATCATCTCTCTTTAATTCAATACAAAGAGAACTTCATTCTCTTATTAAAGGTTTTTTTTACCTTGAATGGTAAGTGCTTTACGACAGTGAACCGTAACGGTAATGTCAAGTACTCGGGATAGGAGAAGACCTACGCCTAACCACTCCATGACCATTCAAGTTTTATTGTGAAAAGAGTTTGAAAATGCATTCGGTACAGGACCGAGGTTTTTAGACTTGAGTAGAAAAGTTTTGAAAGAGAAGTTTTAAAAAGAGAGGTGGAGAATATAATCACGTCTTCGTATTGAAAGACGAGTATCGAGACCACACACTCTACAGTGAGTATCCTGAACCTCGGAGAGGAAGAAGCCTACATCCAATCCTCTCTCTTTAATTCAATACAAAGAGAACTTCATTCTCTTATTAAAAGTATTTTTGATCTTGAATGGTAAGTGCTTTGCGACAGTGAACCCTAACGGTAATGTCAAGCACTTGGGATAGGAGAAGGCCTACGCCTAACCACCCCACGACCATTCAATTTTTATTTAGAAAAGAAATTGAAAAATGCACTTGGTACGAGACCAAGGTTTTAGAAGAAAATTTGTAAAAGAAGAAGATAGTGAATTGGTTTGAAAGTTGGTTGAGAAAATCCGTTTGACGTTGGATCAAGGGTTTGACTTGTACTTGCGTGCAAAAGCATGGTGAAAGTGAGTTTTAAAATAGCTTGACGATGGATCGAGAATTAGTTTGAAAACAAAATATTCTAGTCCCTGGGGGTGCTCCTAGACGATAAGCTGTAATCAAAGAAATACAAAATACGTACATCGGAAATGGGAGAGGGGTACATGCAAATTACACGGGATTGCACGAAAATAAAAAGTCTCATTATTAGGTAGCCCAAGAGAAAGTCGTGTGTGTGAAATGTGTCCTAAGTTACGCCTTTGAGCGAAACTCGGGCACAACTCCGTGCTTGGGTTCCTGAAAATGTCCAAAGGTCCGTCACTCGGACAAACAAACAACAGCCCGCCAATTTAGGATTTTATGGTTTCGATATTTATTAAGTGTTTTGAAAGAATGTACAAGTGAAGAGATGAATACGAATATATACAATATACAGGATATATAACAATATATACAAGAATATAATGACTGAAATTAAAGCAGTTGATATTTGACAGAAGGTAAAGCAGTTGTATATTTGACAGAAAAATAAAATTTAGTCGTCAGTGTGTTAGTGAAATGAATCGGGACAAAATGTGACGTTAAACAGTCATAGCTCGACTTATGGTGGAAGTTGAACTATAGAAGGTTTCATGAATCGATATTCGTGCTATGGACAAGATAGAGAAATGATATTGAGGATCATTCTCCAATTTAATTGTGTCGCACGGACCAAAAAGTGGGATCTCGTCTTAATCGCAAACATTATGTCGATTAATTGAAGGTAGCCTATCACGATCCCAAAGTAAAGAAAATCACTCAAATGGTTATTTTCCATAGATTTGAAATTGCGAAGGTTATCGACTTTGATAAATCGACGCTTACGAATAAAAGACTTCATAGATCGAGAAAGTCTGAATAAGATCGAAAAGAAGAAGAAATAAGGAGAGAAAGAAGGTGGTCTTGGATCTATCATTATTTATCAATAGTTTGACTAGTAACGATTTACGGAAGTCTCGATATCGACCAAAACGATGAAAAGAAATGAAAATGAAATTTTTGAATTAAGAATTAGAAAGGAAAAATATTAAAAAAAAAATAAAGAACTAATTTGTATAAATATATTAACAATCTTAAAACTATTTAGAAAAATATATGAAAATCTAAAAACTAATTTAAAGACTATCTTGGCGAACTTAGGTGTTGTTCGCTTCGTCCTCTTCTCCGTTCTCTGGGTTCGATTTTGAAATTTGGGGTTCTCATTCCATCTCTCTCAGTCTTCTTATTTTCCTGTTCTGTTTTGTAGGGAAAGAGAAATTTCTTCCCCGTTTTTTATGACGAAGGTGTCGACGTGGAAAGTAGAATTTTCGGTTTGGGATAGTCGTTTTGGGTTTGAACGGTTGTGTTTCGATTTTTCAATTTCTCTTCATCTTGATTCCTTTATGGGTTTGTGATGAGTTAGTTTGGGTCAAGTGTTTGGGGAAGATTTACGATCGAGGAAGGAAGAGGCAAAGATTGTTGTTGCTGTTGATGATGATTTAGTTTCAAAATTGAAGGTGATGATGAATATTTGATGGAAATGGTAAATAGAAGTTGGGTTGAAAGATTGATGAAGATACAGTATATTCTTTGTTGGAGAAGAATGACGGTTGAGTCTGGATGGAGAGACGATCTACAGTGTCGTCCTCTTATATTAAAAAAAAAATTGTCATTTTCTGCTTTTTTCTTTATCTTTTTAATTCTTTTTTTAATTTTTGTATTAATTAATCTGATTAAGTTAACTAATTAATTCTAACTTAAATCTAATTAAGTATCTAATTCTATATTAATCCTATTTAATAATTTAATTCTAATCTAATCCTAAATAATAACTAATTATCTAATCTTATTAATCAACTAATAATTAACTATTCTAATTCTATTTCTAGATTATAATTAAAAAAATCTAATCTTAAACTAATTAAAATTCTAAGTTCTAATTTCTAAAAAATCTAATTCTAAACTATTCTTTTTAAAAAAAAATTCTAATCTAGCCTATTCTATTAAAAATTCTAATTAATTAAATAATCAAAACTAATTTTCTAAATAAAATTTTAATAAAAATTCTAAATCTAAATCTAATTCAAATTCTAAATTCTAAAAAAAATAAAATTCTAATTCTAGTCTATTAAAAAAAATCTATTTTTATTCTAATAATTAAATCAAAATCTAATTCTAATTAAGTATATTTTCTAAACTAGTTAATTAATTCAAATAAATACTAATTCTAATTAATTAAAATTCTAATCTAAACTATTTTCTAAATAAATTCCTATGAATAAAAGTATTCTAATTATTAGTACTATTAATAAATAAAAATAAAATATGTACAAAATAATAATGTTTGAAAAGAAAAAGAAGTTAGGAGCTAAAAATAGAATTAATATTCACAAAAAAATCATCCTTAGACCACATGTCACGCTCTCATTGGACAAAATAACAGAGATTCAGAAAATCGCCCAATCATGGACGAAAACGTGTCTAAATGGCATGAAACTAGATGATTTGATTCAAAGAAAACTCCTGATCTCGTGTCTTAAAAAATCAATGCAAAATATGATCACGAACTACGACCTAATGAAAATGCATATGAGTTCGAAGCAAAAATCATTCAAAGTTGGAAAAAGTGAGGGCAAATTTTGGGGTGCAACAACTGCCTATATTCAATCGACTTGGACCTGAAGAGATGAAAAGCAACCTCTTTCTGACATTCAAGGTAAAAGGTGATTTAATACAAAAGAACCCAGAAATTTGCAGTCTGATTGGGATGTACACAATTGGAGCCCGATCATACGTCACCAGAAAGAAAATAAACTGCTAACTAAAAGTTAGACATCCTTGACACGAAGTCAGAACAAAAAACTGCTAACCAAAAGCTAGACATCCTCGACACGAACTCGGAACAAAATACTGCAAACCAAAATCTAGACAGCCTTGACACGAAGTCGGAACAAAAAACTGCTAACCAAAAGTTAGACAACCTCGACACGAAGTCGGAACCAAAACTAGGATAAGCAGGAAATAGAATCAACCAATTTACAACCTGGAAAAGGGAACTCCCTTGAGGAAAGAGAAACTTAAACAAGCAAACTCTGTTGGGGAGCAAAAGATAAGAAAAATATCTATCGATGATTTTTGCTGGGGTCAGGTACCGCAAAGGTTCATGAATTACGTTCTAATCTGCTGGAGAAATGTCTGACGATAAAAGGTATCAACATGGCTTATGCTTCGCATGCGTATGTTTGAATATGGCGTAATGCTCCATACAGAATGGAAATGCTACACATTTGAGGATGTAATGCAAACATGATAAGTATATGCAGAAATGCAGATGCAGGCTCGGGCTGCTGGGGAAAGGATGCGCCAAGTATGATTGGACTTTGGATGGTGAAGTACCAGACGGAAACTGGTATTGGAAGAGTAGACTACCAAACAAGAACTGGTTAAGAAGCTGGCATGTACCAGACTGGAACTGGTACTTGATGAAGGATTGACCAGATAATAGCTGGTTTGAAGGTTTGCCAGAAGAGAACTGGACTTTAGAAGTGTTTTTGGTTATAAAGTTTTGACAGGTAACAGGTTGTGAGGATGAAGATCCAATGACATAAAAGCCTTTTCAAAAGGTTAAGGTTATTGGGTGAGGTGACGGTACGACTCCGCGACACTCGTTTTGAACTCAACAGTTGCTAAAGAAAATGAACTTGCTTGAGTAGCTTGCCCCAGTGGAGTTCAACTTGCCCCAGTATGATCTTTGGGAAAGTTTATCTTGAAAAGAAAGTAGCTTGCCATGAGACGACCTCGAGATTGTGAGGGCAAGCAGTCACACAACATATGTTCTCAAGTTTCGAAGATGACAAAGTACAACCTCGGATCAATAGGAGCTGTCAATTTCAGTCAAAAGACAAATTGCAATATTCAACATATCATATCCTTCCTATATCTCTTTAATCCATCATATTATCATCGGCAAAACATGTGATAAATATTCAGTCGTGACAAAAAGCACGAAACAACAATTGATCATTTTTTCAAGTTTTTAAAGTTATTAGTCGACCACACCAGTCAGCGCACGCCCAGTTAACTTTTCCACGGGTCAGCGCATGGACACCATGAGTCGACCATCAGTCGGCGCATGAAGTCTTCACAATTCTCATGGGTCAGCGCACGCCGACCTATGGTTGACGCATACTATTTGATTTTTAATATTGCTAAAATTTGCAGGCTATGCGTCGATGCATAGACCTGTTATGGTCGACCGTTCGCGCGTTGTTAAGTTTTTTTTACTGTTTGAAATCCTGTTCTGTTAGTTATTTGTCTTACTACTATAAATAGAAGGTTGTTCATTTTAACAAACTAACAATTACATTTTGAGTATATTGTGAAAATAAGAAAAGTGAAATAGGTGCTACATTTCTCTTCATCTTCATCCTTAAACAACACACAACACTGCAACTACACACAACCATTTTTGGAGTGCTTTGTGTCTCGTTCAAGGTGATAAGGTTCGAATCCATTGAGGGAAAGTCCGGTTTGGGTGGAGATTTGTGGCAGGTTTTTCTTGAATAAAACCTTGAAGGTTTTGCCCTCCAAGATTCTACGAATTTGGGGGTTTTTGGTACAATTATTCTCCATCAACATTCAGCGGTGCGAAGGTGATTGTGAAACAGAAGATTTCATCAATCTAGTAGTTGGGGTTGTGAAGTGTTGAAGGGAGTTCCGGGTTCAATTCGTTGGTGTCTAAGATCAGCCGGGCCGAGGGTTTGAAGAACTGAAAGTTATTCAACAAAGGGGCTGGAATCGGAGGTCAATTCACAACGATCGGAGTTCTTGATTCAACTCGAATCAAGGAGTAAGAAGTGATAGCAACATCAACATCTATATGGATTGTTTGTATTATTTCTTATCAACTCTTGTATAAACTACTACATCTTTTCAGGTAATATCTATTATAAATCATCTCAATTATATTTTTAGAATTGAGGGCAGACGTACCCCGAAGCGAGGACGATGGGGGAACTGCCTCAACAAATCTTTGTCTTCTTTATTTTTCAGTATTTTCATTTTCAACTTAAAAATTAAGTGATTTTAGTTTAAGAAATTTTATTTATTCGAGCGTTGAATTTAGTAAGTAACTGGTACTGTTTAAACTTGTGTACAATAAACAATTGTACAAGGATTTTAAAGTTACTTACTTAAGTCAAAAACCACTTGGAGTGTTTTGCACACCAAGTGTTCGATAAATTGCCTGAACCAAAACTTACTTAGTTTACGTGCTATATTTTTTGTGGGCTGTGTTGAGCATTGAAACTAGTACTACTAAATTGTGTGAAATCAATTGATTAGTGTGACTAGTGTATTGAATCTACTATTCTTTTCTTATCATATCTGTTAGCTTAACGTATATCCGATCTTCCAATAACGGTTCGTTTTAGACGTGTTTTCCCAAGGCCGCTTCCGCACTTAAAAACATTTTTAAAACCAATTTTTAAATTTGTAAGCGCCGACTCAAATTTTAGTTGGGATCTATTCAACCCCCCTTCTAGATCCGAGCCATCGTCTAACAAGTGGTATCAGGAGCACCGGTTCACTCTGTGCTTCAAGTATAACTTTCATAGAAAATGGCGAACGATCCTAAAGGGGCTTATAATAGAGCTCCCGTTTTTTACGGTGAAAATTACGGTTATTGGAAGGATTGTATGCGGGTGCACATAAACTCCATAGATAGAAAAATATGGAACGTTATCCTCAATGGTCCAATAGAAATTACTATGACCAATGCGGATAATGTGGTTGTGCCTAAGCCCAAAGCACAATGGACCGATGATGATGAAAAGAAATACAATTATGAATTGGAAAGCTAAAAACATCTTAATATCCTCATTAGGAATTGATGAGTATTACCGTGTGTCTCATTGCCCTACGGCGAAAGACATGTGGGATTCACTTCAAATCGCTCATGAGGGGACAAACGATGTGAAGTTAGCTAGAATCAATACACTAACACAAGAGTTTGACCTTTTCTACATAGAGCAAGGGGAAACCATTGCGGACATGCAGAAAAGGTTTACTCATCTCATCAATAGGTTACATTCACTTGGTAGGCCGGTGGCCGATGACGTTGCTACTAATAAAATTTTAAGATGTTTAAATAGGGAATGGCAGCCCAAGGTGACCGCCATAAAAGAAGCAAATGATCTTACTATTTTGGACCTAACAACGTTATTTGGAAAGCTACAAGAGCACGAACAAGTGCTCCTAAGCCTTGACCAGCATGAAAAGAAAGAAAAGAAGGATAAAACAAAGAATGTTGAGAAGAAATCAATCTCTCTCAAGACTTCCTCCTCGAAGTCTCAATCTAAGGAGCAAAGTGATTATTCATCTAGTGACAATGAATAAGAGGACAAGGTTGAGGATATGGGCCTGTTCGTAAAACGATATAATCGGTATGTGAGAAAGAACGACATTCAACACTCAGAAAAGAACCTTGTCAACTTCAGAAAACAATCAAGGAACTCCCGAAATAGCGACACCAAAGGAAGTAAAACCAGAGGATCATGCTATAAATGCGGAATGCCCGGTCACTACAAGTCAGATTGTCCTTTAAACAAAAAGGGAAAAGAAAATGAATCTATTAAATCACACAAGAAGTCGTCAAAGCCGAGAAGAGCGTATATAGCTTGGGAAAGCGATAGCGACTCATCCTCCTCTGATGAAAGCTCTAGTGATGAAGAAGAGTCCGTGAACCTATGCCTTTCTGCATATCAGAAAAAATAAGAAAAAGCAGGTACGTCACTCTAAATATGAGAATTCCTCAAATATGTCGCATTTTGAATTACAAGCCGTATTTAATACTTTATACAATGAAGCAACTGAAGTCTTTAAGAGACTTGCCTCTAATAAAAGAATTTTTACTTACTTAGAGCACAAAATTAAATAATTTGAAAGGAAACTTGAGGAACTTAAGGCTTCCATTGTGGAAAGAAATAAATTGGATTGTGAGGACCATAGAAATGCTTTCGAATTTGGATGTGCTACTTGTTATATTTGGCAAGGTGAAGTTAGAACCCTAAAGGCCAAATTAAACAAGGCTCTTTAGCCTAAAATTACATTTGCTATTGATAGAGGAGATTTTAGAAAAAGTATGGTGAACCCATATCAAAAATATACATATGTAATTAGGGATCAAGAGAGTAAAAGCAATTCTAAAGTCGACTTTGCATGCTTATATTGTTGTAAGAAAGGCCATTCCATTGCTAAATGCCGATTTAGGAGATTTTGGGTTCCTAAAGGCATCTAACAATGGTTTCCCAAATGCAACCACCTTGTCACTAATATATTAGGACCCAATATGCCATTGGGTACCTCCTCTTGCTAATTATGTTTTAATAGGTACAATGTGTCGAGACCACTGAGAGAAGATGGGTTCTCGACATTGGATGTTCAAGACACATGTCCGGAGACATATCCCTATTCATAGACTTCGTGGCTAAAAAGAAAGGGTATGTAACATATGGTGATAACAATCGTGGAGCAATACTTGGTAAAGGTAGTGTAGGTAATCCCTCTTCTACTACGATTTCCGATGTGTTGCTTGTCGAGGGTCTTAAACATAATCTACTTAGCATTAGCCAATTATGCGACAAAGGATACAATGTATCATTTTCAAAAGAATGTTGCAAAACTGTGCATAATAATGACAAGAAGAATATGTTTAATGGCCTAAGAGTGAATAACGTCTATATGCTTGACTTAAATGAAGTATCGTTGACAAGTGACAAATGCCTCATAACAATGAATGAAGATTCATGGTTATGGCATAGGCGCTTAACACATGTTAACTTTGACTTGCTGAATAAATTAGTCTCAAAAGATCTAGTCCTAGGTCTTCCTAAAATAAAATTCACCAAGGATCACCTTTGTGATGCTTGCCAAATGGAAAAGGAAACGAGAGTATCTTTTAAATCTAAAAATAATGTTTCTACCACAAGACCTCTCGAAGTTCTCCATATGGGTCTATTTGGGCCTTCTAGAATCAAGAGCCTAGGTGGAAACTATTACGGTTTCGTAATAGTGGACGATTATTCTAGATTTTGTTGGACTATCTTTTTGGCTAGTAAGAGCGATACATTCGCCGCCTTTGAAAAATTTGCCAAACTTTCCCAAAATAAATTAAGTACAAACATTGTGTCAATTAGAAGCGACCATGGAGGTGAATTTGAAAACCATTTATTTGAAGAATATTGTGGTAACTACGGTATTGATCATAACTTCTCCGCTCCCCGAACTCCTCAACAAAATGGAGTGGTGGAGCGCAAAAATCACATTTTAGAAGAGTTGGGAAGGACAATGATCAATGAAAGTGGACTACCAAAGTATTTTTGGGCCGACGCCATAAGCACGGCTTGTTATGTTTTGAATAGGGTGCTCATCCGCCCCATTCTAAACAAAACACCTTACGAGCTTTTAAAATGGCGCAAGCCAAACTTGTCTCACCTACATGTTTTCGGTTGCAAATGTTTTGTCTTAAATAATGGAAAGGAAAATTTGGGTAAATTTGACTCTAAGGCTGACGAAGGTATCTTCCTTGGATACTCTCAGTCGAGTAAAGCATATAGGATTTACAATAAAAGATTACTTATTGTCGAAGAATCGGTACATGTAACATTTGATGAATCTTATCCGAGAAATGTCAGAAAAGGTAGTGTGCTTCATGGTGCAGGTACATCTATTGAAGACATACTCAAGGATGCAGAGCCGGAAATTGATCAGTCCGACAAAGCAAAAGTTGAGGAGGAAAAAGATGTCCAACATGAAGAAACTGAAGTAGATCATCCATCTACAAGTGATGCTCTCCCTCAAGCTTGGAAGTCTTCTAAAGATCATCCAATAGACAACATTCTCGGAGACATATCAAAAGGTGTTACTACCTGATCTAAGATAAGTAATTTCTGTTATCACCTCGCTTTCGTTTCACAAATGGAACCTAAAAACCCTAAAGAGGCCTTACTCGATGAAAACTGGTTTTTGTCAATGCAAGATGAACTTAATCAGTTCACGAGAAATGAGGTATAGGACCTTGTCCCTCTTCCGCGAGGACATCGAGTAATTGGCACCCGATGGGTGTTTAGAAATAAGTTGGACGAAAACGGAGTAATAACTCGTAACAAGGCGTGTTTAGTCGCGCAAGGGTATAACCAAGAGGAAGGCATCGACTATGAGGAAAATTATGCGTTGGTTGCCCGACTCGAGGCTATACGCCTTTTGCTTTCCTTCGCCTGTGCGAAGGATTTTAAGTTATTTCAAATGGACGTTAAGAGTGCGTTCTTTAACGGATGCATAAATGAAGAAGTCTAGCGCAACCTCTTGGTTTTGAGTCTCATGAGTATCCTGATCATGTCTACAAACTAAAAAGGGCTTTATATGGTCTCAAACAAGCTCCTAGAGCTTGGTATGAGCGACTAAGTAAATTTTTACTTGATCAAGGTTACTCAAGAGGAAAGGTTGACACTACTCTCTTCATTAAACGTCAAGGAAAGCACTTGATTCTTGTACAAATTTATGTTGACGATATCATATTTGGATCTACTAACATGAATCTCGTGAGAGAGTTTTCTGACCTTATGCAGGGTGAATTCGAAATGAGTATGATGGGTGAACTCACATACTTTCTCGGATTACAAATCAAGCAACTTAAAGAAGGAACATTCGTGAGCCAGACAAAATATTGTTTGGAGCTTCTCAAGAGATTTGACATGGCAAATTCGAAGGCCATTGACACTCCTATGCCAACATGTGTAAACCTGAGTAAAGATGAAAGCGCTAAGGACGTAGAGGTAAAAAGGTATAGAGGTATGATTGGCTCTCTTCTCTATCTTACTGCTTCTCGTCCCGACATTATGTTTAGCGTGTGTATGTGCGCAAGATGCCAATCATGTCCTAAGGAATCTCATCTAAAATCTGTCAAACGTATACTTTGATACCTATCTGGTACTTCGAAGTATGGACTATGGTATTCCAAAGGTAATGATTTCTCATTGGTAGGTTTCTCCGATTCCGATTTTGCCGGTTATAGGAAAAGCACTAGCGGTACTTGTCACTTATTTTCAAACTCCTTGGTCAGTTGGCACAGCAAGAAACAAGTTTCTGTTGCCTTGTCAACCGCCGAAGCGGAATACGTAGCAGCCGATAGGTGTTGCGCTCAAGTCCTATGGCTTAAGCAGCAACTATTGGATTTCAATCTAAAACTAGAACGTGTTCCATTTTCTGTGACAATACAAGTGCTATTAACCTCACCAAAAATCCAGTGCTACATTCTCGTACCAAACATATCGAAATTCGACACCATTTTCTAAGGGATCATGTAGAGAAAGGTTACGTTGTTTTTGAACACGTTGACACCAAAAATCAACTAGCGGACATTTTTACAAAGTCGCTAGCCACTGAACCTTTCTTTCATATCCGTCGAGAACTTGGTATTCTCGACATTTCAGATCGGGTATAATAATTGCTAGTTTCGTTTTACTTTATTTACAACTATATTCTTGTATTTCTAACAAGTTAAGTTTTGTTGCAAGCACAAGTATATTGTTATCAAGTGTTTCCGGGATAGAGGTGATGTTGTTCCATATTCTTTCTCTCTCTAAATATTCATGATTAAATTAGTATATCGTTTGACTAACATGGTATTTATATATATGACATTTGCTACAAGTATTATGTGTTTTGGATGCAAATTATGTTGTAGCATTGTAAGTAGGCATCAAATGTGGCATTATATATAACATAAAGTGAAAATCTGCATTTTTGCTCACTATGAGTCGACCAAAACAGGGCAGAGGTCGACGCATGCTGTACACTTTTTTAATTTGTCAAAAATCACACAGCATGCATCGACGCATGCAGTAGTACGGTCGACGGCTCACGTCAAAACTCATTTTTCGTTTGAAAACTGTTCCATCTTCCTACACTCTATATTAAATGTGCAGTCAACATTAATTGTGCTTTGAAATTGCATTTTTAGTAACCTGCATCTAGTCATTCGTAGTGTCCCCTTGTCTCTTCCTCCTTCCCAAAACCCTAAATCTCCTTCTATAAAAAGAGTTAATCCTCATCTCCTCCAAAATCATCTTCAACTATCCTTTCAAAAATCATTGCATTCTACCTCTACCAAATCTCCAAAATCATCATCCATGGCCTCACTATTCTGCAAAAATACCAGCAAAAGATCAAGGGCTTCGACATCCGCTTCCCTACCCATTACTGTTGTATCTCTGGTTTCACCACCTGCTGTTGACAACTTCAACAAAGATATTGGCAAGAGAGCAGTTGTTCCGCAGCATGCATTCTACAAAGCAACAGCGGAGCGCATGCATCTCACTCAAATCATGGCTCTGCTGGAGTTTCAAGGGTTTGTAAACTTTCTGGAGTGCAACACCAAATACAGTGAAGATTTAGTCTGTGTGTTCTACACTTGCCTGCATGACAAGTTTCAAGGTCAGGATTTCCACACCACTGTCGGAAATACACAGGTAAACTTGAATTCTGAAGTTTGGAATAAATATTTTGATTTGACTGTGGCTGCTGATGAACAACCTCCTCATGAGGTAACCGACTCTCGCACTATTCCTGGATATGAATTTAAGAGTGCCTTAAATGATATGCTCAAAAGGCCTTATCCGGATAATATTGTCAACAGTGATGCTTTTCCCAGAACTGTTACGGCTGGTAAACTCCAAACAGGGGAACGCATCCTTCAATGGATTGTGGCTCGCATCCTGCGGCCGAAGAAAGGTGGTTTGTCACGAGTTTAACAGGATGAGATGCATCTTATTTACATTTTGAAAAATAGGATTAAAATCAACTGGCCTTATTATATCACAAGCAGAATATTTGCTTTGAGAGATTCATGCAGAGGAACTGCTCTTGCTTACGGGTCTTTTATATCAGAGGTTCTCACTGCGGCTAACGTCGTGTATCCAATTTCCATGTGTTTCAATATCTTCCGACAAAGAATTCAACACGAAAACTTTTGCCATGATGGGCTACTTTTGGTGTGATGAACGACGATCCTACAGATTTGTTCGTAGAGCAAATATTCCTCGGGTTGTTGACGACTCTGATGAAAGTTATGAACGAGAGGATGAAGAACAAGAGGACCAAGCAGATGACGACGAAAATGAAGCGGAACAGGTACAAGAACCAGTATATGAGACACATGACGACTACCACCAGCCAGACCAACATGAGTTCACAAATACTGACTGGCTTCATCACACAGCTCCACCTGATGAACAAGAAGACGGATACACAAATCAAGGATGGGGTGAGTGGCAGTACACAGGCTGGACCACTATGGGCAAATACTATGATTCGTACCATGGTTATCTTCAAGATCATCAACCTCCTCAATCTTCACCATCTCCTCCACAGTCAGACAACTCTGAAATTCTCAACATGCTGCAGTCCATGCAGTTGGACCAACAGAACTTTATGAGAAGTCAAGATACACGGATGGAACAAATCCGAGCTGAGATTCGTACATAAAATGAATGGTTAAATTCCTTATCCACTAGGATGGATGCCCACTTTGAAGCTCTCTTTGCATCCAGTGAGAGGCAAGACATGGAAATAACTCACAGCCTCAATCACCTCAATATGTCTGTGGAAGCATTTGCAGACTTCTCTGATCCCTACCGCAATCCGGATGTTGCGTGCAGGGGGAGGGGCCGAGGATATTAGTTGCATGATTGCATATTTTCATTGTCTATGATGTATTTTTTATTTTTGTTATGGTTGTTGGATTATTAAGCTCATTTGTTTGCTTTCAATTTTTTATCTATTAATTGCTTTACTCTTTCATTTTCAATATTTTGTGTGAATATTGGTAAATGACTAGTTATCACCTGCTGAATGTTTTGTTAATTGTTAGTCTATCAATCTTTATATTCTCTATCTCTTTTTGATGTTGTCAAAGGGGGAGAAAAGCCAAGTAGATCACAACAGCTCTTCCACATAAAAGTGCAGGATTACAAAAGAAAGGGGGAGTTTATGCTAATATGTTAATAATATTGCAATGTTGTTCTCACTAGCCTCGCGCAGGTTGTCATAATCAAAAAGGGGGAGTATGTGAGGGCAAGCAGTCACACAACATATGTTCTCAAGTTTCGATGATGACAAAGTACAACCTCAGATCAATAGGAGCTGTCAATTTCACTCAAAAGACAAATTGCAGTATTCAACATATCATATCCTTCCTATATCTCTTTAATCCATCATATTATCATCGACAAAACATGTGCTAAATATTCAGTCGTGACAAAATGCATGAAACAACAATTGATCAGTTTTTTCAGGTTTTTAAAGCTATGAGTCGACCACACCAGTCATCGCACACCCAGTTAACTTTTGCACGGGTCAGCGCATGGACACCATGAGTCAACCATCAGTCGGCGCATGAAGTCTTCACAATTCTCATGGGTCAGTGCACCCGACCTATGGTCAACGCATACTGTTTGATGTTTAATATTGTTGAAATTTGCAGGCTATGCGTTGATGCATAGACCTGCTATGGTCGACCGTTCGCGCGTTGTTAAGTTTTTTTTACTGTTTGAAATCCTGTTGTGTTAGTTATTTGTCTTACTACTATAAATAGAAGGTTGTTCATTTTAACTAACTAACAATTACATTTTGAGTATATTGTGAAAACAAGAAAAGTGAAATAGGTGCTACATTTCTCTTCATCTTCATCCTTAAACAACACACAACACTGCAACTACACACAACCATTTTTGGAGTGCTTTGTGTCTCGTTTAAGGTGATAAGGTTCGAATCCATTGAGGGAAAGTCCGGTTCGGGTGGAGATTTGTGGCAGGTTTTTCTTGAATAAAACCTTGAAGGTTTTGCCCTCCAAGATTCTACGAATTTGGGGGGTTTTTGGTACGGTTATTCTCCATCAACATTCAGCGGTGCGAAGGTGATTGTGAAACGGAAGATTTCATCAATCTAGTAGCTGGAGCTGTGAAGTGTTGAAGGGAGTTCCGGGTTCAATTCGTTGGTGTCTAAGATCAGTCGGGCCAAGGGTTTAAAGAACTGAAAGTTATTCAACAAAGGGGATGGAATCGGAGGTCAATTCACAATGATCGGAGGTCTTGATTCAACTCGAATCAAGGAGCAAGAAGTGATAGCAACATCAACATCTATAGGGATTGTTTGTATTATTGCTTATCAACTCTTGTATAAACTACTACATCTTTTCAGGTGATATCTATTATACATCATCTCAATTCTATTTTTAGAATTGAGGGCAGACGTACCCCGAAGCGAGGACGACGGGGGAACTGCCTCAACAAATCTTTGTCTTTTTTATTTTTCAGTATTTTCATTTTTAGCTTAAAAATTAAGCTATTTTAGTTTAAGCAATTTTATTGATTCGAGCGTTGAATTTAGTAAGTAACTGGTACTGTTTAAACTTGTGTACAATAAACAATTGTACAAGGATTTTAAAGTTACTTACTTAAGTCAAAAACCACTTGGAGTGTTTTGCACACCAAGTGTTCGATAAATTGCCTGAACCAAAACTTACTTAGTTTACGTGCTATATTTTGGTGGGCTGTGTTGAGCATTGGGATTAGTACTACTAAATTGTGTGAAATCAATTAATTAGTGCGACTAGTGTATTGAATCTACTATTCTTTTATTATCATATTCGTTAGCTTAACGCATATCCGATCTTCCAATAACGGTTTGTTTTAGACGTGTTTTTCCAAGGCCGCTTCCGCACTTAAAAACATTTTTAAAACCAAATTTTAAATTGGTAAGCGCCGACTCAAATTTTAATTGGGATCTATTCAACCCCCCTTCTAGATCTGAGCCATCGTCTAACAGAGATGGCTTGCCCCAGGATTTGTACCATGAAAGGAATCATCCTTGATTAACTGACTCTCATAGTGGTTGGCTTCAATGTACTCTTGAGGTAGCTTGCCCCTAAAAGAGCGTTGAAGCGACTTAAATTGTCCTAACTGAACACTGAAGGGATCTGTCCTTAGATTAAAGACACTCTAGGTGACCTGCCCCTGATTGGTATGATTCACTTTTGATCAACCACTTCTTGAATAATTTTCCCCATAATCAACCGATGTCTGGGGATTTGTGTTAAACTGACTGATTCCATACTCTTGGATGTCAATGCCCCAGATCATAGGGCGACAAGGTATACTTGATTTTGATCCAGACTTCTGAATGATTCAGTCCTGTTTGATTGCTCTCTATTGGAATTTCCTCGATGCCAACTACTGACTTGCGATTAAAATTGTTTGTTCACGAATGGTAATTTTAATGCGAAGTTCATGCATGTTTTTGAAAGAAATATCATTTATTAAGTGTCATGATAGTGAGATGAATGGACTGTTAGTCCAAACATTGTGCTAACTTGATTGGCATGAAAGATGTTGCGAAGTAGATGACACAAATACTGATGATTAGCAAATATGTGAGGAGTCAGTTTACGCAACCTTGCGATAATATGCTTTCAGAATAAACCTCGCCTCAATTAGGTCTTTCGAGGGTTATAACATGGTCTGGTTCGTGGTTATAAAACAAAGGATATTAGGCTCAAAGTATGATTTGTACCCACCCCTTCTTCTTGATGATCTCCAGTCCTACGTTCAGTTAATTCTGCATTTACGGACTTGACAGTGTAAGCTTGATGACTCAAGGTTTGTTTGAAATGACAGCCACCTTATTTTGCTTTTGATGGATGTCAGTGACCCTTCTCGATTTGGGTGGCCACTGAATCTTATTTTGTTTTTTTATTAATAGTACTAATAATTAAAATACTTTTTTTCATGGGAATTTATTTAGAAAATAGTTTAGATTAGAATTTTAATTAATTAGAATTAGTATTTATTTGAATTAATGAACTAGTTTAGAAAATAGACTTAATTAGAATTAGATTTTGATTTAACTATTAGAATATAAATAGATTTTTTTAATAGACTCAAATTCTAATTGTCCCCGTAAAGAATAAAGACTCTTGAACATCCTTATCTTTTGGTGGCTCTCTCAAGGCGTACCCAAATTGTCTAACAGAGAGAAAAGGGATATAATTAATACCATCTTTTCCCCATAATAGAGGCAGATTCGAGAAATCTCCACAGCTAGAAATAATCTCCTTACCAAGAAAATCACGATTGAACCAGATAATATCCTTCACAGTCAACCCCATCAATCTTTTAGACCACTCAGAAGAATTCCGAGAATAAACAAAATCTCCAAAACGAGGAAGATGATCCATAAACCACTTATGAAGGAGTGGTGCATAACAGGAAACCATCTTTCCTCTCCTCTTCTCATTCTTATAGTGCACAAAATGATACAAGAATCCCAAAGGAGTAGGCGCAGGATTCTTCATAATAAAGAGGCGAACTACACTCATATCCACAAAATCAGCCACGTTGGGGAATAAGACGATGCCATAGACGCACAGAGCCAAAATAGAGTTGAAAACCATCCAACTACCAGCTTCAACATACTTTCAAGCTTCACTCACCAAGAAATCCAGATGAAACATAGAAAATCCTCCCTTGCTAGCAATGTTATCCACCAATACATATTTGCTCAAGTAAAAAACAGCGGCAATATCGTCGAGGTCAAAATTCTCCTTGGAATAATAGAAAGGTGTCATATCCTCAATAGGAACTCCCAAGATGAATGCATATTCTTCCAATGTCGAATCCAACTAATAATCTGGAAAAGTGAAGCTTCACAATGGAGGATCGTAGAACTGTAGAAGAGTGTGGATAGCCTTATACTCATATCTAGTAATATTGTGCACAAAACTCATAATTCTCCCATAATCTATCTTGAAGTCTCTGAGAACACTAGGATCTGCCAGAGCAATTAAACCATGAAGGGAAACCAGATCGGGAGCTAGAAACTTGTATACAATGATCTACTTCTTACTAGTGTCCATCTCTATAAACCTATGATGACTAGAATCAAGGATAAGACGTAAACTTGGAAATACACAAACATGAATGTTAGGATGCAAAATGACTATGCAAATGCAAATATGAGATCAAGGTTCCATATGCTCTGAATAGATGTTGCATTGTCGACTAAAAAAGGCCATAATTCTGCTCCAACGAGAAAATCGGAAAACTAGAGTAACAGAATAACCATAATACCTAGGATCAAAAGTCCACAC
The DNA here is from genome assembly GCA_963859935.3 of Lathyrus sativus. Classification (NCBI taxonomy): domain Eukaryota; kingdom Viridiplantae; phylum Streptophyta; class Magnoliopsida; order Fabales; family Fabaceae; genus Lathyrus; species Lathyrus sativus. The sequence continues at coordinate 58,728,235 of OZ012738.1, read as the reverse complement.
TGACAAGAAAACCAGAAAAACAGAAAACTAGGTACGTTAAAAGTCAAGGTTTCTTGCAAAACCAATCCCCTCTCACATGTGGGTTCTAGTCTTGGACAAGGCATCTTATGCAGGTCCTTATTATCACGAACTCTCAGTTCAAAAAATGATGATACATTCACCACTTTTGGTTTGGTATCATCATCAATCAAGGAGACCTCAACCGATTTCCCATGAACGGTCTCGAGAGTCATAAGCTCTCTAAGTTAACACCATATCATCTGCACCAGACGCGCAGGATGGAGTACTTATAAAGAAATACTTATCTGAATGTGGGTTTCGTATCAACTACACGTGGCCATATGCCACGCAAGCCACACTACTCTCCATTCTAACCCTAGGTTTATACTCAAACCTGGGTAGTAGGTGTTGCACCCTAAAATTTGCCCACCGGTTTTTCGAATTTGACTGGCTTTTGCTTCGTTTTCATCTGCATATCATTTAGGTTGCATTTTGCCCGTATTATCGGCCGGATTAAACTTATCAGAATTTTGGCCGCTCTGCTCGCGTTTCAGGCAATCCAAATTCATTTAAAGCCAAAGTCTTGTCCGAAGATTTTAATTACAAAAAACGATAGTGGCTATTCACCTTTTTGTTATCTCCATTTGTCTGGACTAAGTGACCAAGTTGTTTTCTTGGGAGCTCAAAGATATTCCCAAGACCAACTCACTTGCTTCTATCCACATGGACACTCCCTTTTAGGATAATATCAAAGGACAAACTGATATGTGATGGTAGATATTCAATGCAAGGATGATTCGTCAAGGTTTGTTGCTACCACTCAAGTGTTGATGATAAAATAATAAATGGATTACTTGAGGTTGTAAATTATATTGTTACCAGCGAAAAAAAAGAAAGGAGCATAGTGAAACCAAGTAGTGTTCACAGTTAGCAACAATGGGATTCTGATGTTCATATTTACAATAAAGTAAGGTCACTTTGATTCGCTAAAATTCTTGTTCTGACTCATAAATGCCAAAAACTTACAGAGTACTGTCACAAGGTTTAATTGGGTGTCTCACAGTTGGAGAGAGCTGATACAAAGAATTTAAGTATGTTACATTGTACAAATAATCCTACAAGGGTTCTATAGAATGTGTTTCGGCTGGTCTCAAAAACAGCCCTTGCGCTTCCTCTTGCCATAATGCTTTCATATCATGCCAAGCTCCAAGTTGAAGTGTAACTACAAGTATGCCTCATAATACAAGTGCGAAGTTTTACGTAGTTACCGCATAAAACAGTGAGCAACAACTGGTTTCCAAGCGGTGTCACGCAAACAACTTTCTTTCGAATACTGCAGCACCGGTGCAATGTATGACTCGCGTTCCGCGTGGCCATCGATTGTGAGCAGATGCACCATATTAATCACGACACAGTCACAAATCTCCCTCAGTTTTTCACCACAACACTCCAAATAATACCTGCAAAAAAATCAAAAGAAAGCACTAAGAGTGAAGGCCATTATCATAAGGAAAAAATTGAATGTTATTGGAATTAACCCAATGCAATTGAAATTTATGGTTAACAGACAAGACCAAAAGAAATTCTTTGTTACTCACCACACAGTTGCTCTTCACAAATGAATCGTGCTTGAAACGTAGTAGCAGCACATCACTATCCCAAACAAAGTCTGCTCCAACAAGCCATAACCTGCAACTTCTGCTTTACCACACCACTACAAAACAACAACCTGCCATAGCCCACACTACTGCACCCAACACACCAAACAACAAGCCTGCTTCACACCAGACCAAAATAAAACACAACCACAATTGGTACCTGCATAAAAACAAAAACAGGACATTACAAAACCTGCAGCACCAAACTGTGTACCAACACCTATTCCCATTAAAACCTTCACACAACAGCCGAAAACCAATCTTTTCCCTCCTCTTTCTCATAACTCCAAATTCAACAAAAGCAGAAAAACACAACAGAACTTGAGGCATTTCGACACTTTCTTCAAAAAATGAAGTCCACAAAAAACAGATTTCTCTCCCTTTTTTTTTCTTCAAACAACCACTGTAAAAACTCATCTTTGTCTTCTCCTCACAAAAAAAAACTTTAACAGTTTCTTCTTCCTACAACCATCATCTTCCTCTGCTTCAAAAAAAAACCTTCACTCAACAGTAAAACATTGACCCAGAAAATCTCTCATCTCCTTCATCGAACCTCCAGCTTTTTCCTTCAACATTAAACACTTTTCTTCAGCACTCTCTTCACTAATACGTTCGACAACCTCCTCCAAATCACCTTTACAACCATCTTTCTTCCAAATCTACATGAAAAGAAAAAAAATATAAAAACTACCATGTGAAACATCATACAGAAATCAGAGTAGCAACATCAAGCGGAAAAGATGTGCAGCCACAACAATACCACAAAACCATAAGAAAATCTCACCTTGTTCCTCTTTTTTCAACCCAGTTTCGAACCAGTCGCTCATCACCTACCATCCTCAAACTTTTTCTGTCAAATCCAAATCCTCATCAGCTCAAACAGAACCTTACAATCAGTAAACAATCCTCTCCGAAGCAGCACAACAACATACTCCAATATTTTTAAACACATCACCATTCTCATCCTTCAAACCTTAACCCTTCAACCTGCATAATCTAGCTCAAGTTTTCGAACCTCTCATCTCCAACAACACTTGCCCATCTTCATCTTCATCTTCAATCCCTAATAAACCCATCAAACTCTCAAACTCGCCATTCACTCTCTCAGATGAACTATGCTCATGTCTCTCTTTTCTCCAACCTTGTTCCCCCCTTCAACACTTTTCAATTGCAGTCACTGCCCTTGGCAATGCAAAATCATCAAAGACCCAACAGAAATCTCCACTAACTATAGATCTATGCATCACCCTGTTTCTGATTCTGAACCCAGTTGCCAAAGTGATGTTCTTGATTACCTCAACGAGATGCTCACTTTCGGTATCAAAGTTCAATGGGATGAAGCATTAACAAGATACTTACTTCACAAATTGCACAAAATGTATCAGCAAAAAGGCTTTTGCGGTTACAATTCATCAGACCCGGAAAACCACATCATCTGTTTCACATAACCACTCAAACCTTCCTCCAACCTTCAATGTCTTCAACAACAATTTTTCCAAAACTCATCAACTTCCATTTTTTCAAACACATAAGCTTCACCGTTATCCTCCCTTCCGCCACAAATCCAACTCATAACCCACTTCAAAAACCCAGCAACATTCCCCAAAACGCGTTCTTCATCAACTCGCCACAACCCATAAATAACCAGCTCGCGACTACTCCTTCTGAGTTTCACTGATTCGAACAGCAACAACATAAACTCGTTGGAACAACCACCATTGCCATTTCAATGGTTCAGGGATGTTGGTTTTCATCGCACATCTATTGTTTTCACGATGCAATGTTGTTGATGGCAGATGATTCATTTTACCCTGTTTTCTTCTCTCAACCTCAACATACACTCAAACAAACTTCAATCAGAACCCAGAAACGCACCTACACCATCGCATGAGCTTCCGTTTCCATCAACCCAAACCAATCTCTTTTTCTTCTCCGTGAAACTAACCCAATCCGCAAATCTCAACTTCCATTCGCAAACCAACGATAACAACCCCCAAACTTCCGAAATCGTTATCCAAAGATTCGATTGAGAGATGAAATGAAGTTAAGTGAAAACAACACAGGATAATCCAAACTTCAATCGAACCTGAAATCATTTAAATCTGAATCAAGATGATAAAGTTGGAGCCAAAATCAGAGTAAGAGCAAGGATAGATTGATGTCGTCTCTGGGTCTTCTTCTTCGTCGAAGTGTCTCGACCTTGGCCATGCGTATTAAACGCGTGTTTAGTGTTTCAAAAAGGGATTTGATCAAGGTTTTCACTAATTTCCACCAAAGTCGATGCCAATTGATGAGGATATTGGTCTGTTTTGACTGTGACACTACTGTTGTTGGGTCTAGGCCCACCGTGTCACCTTATTGTTTCTTTCTCACCCCCTTTCATGTTCATAACCCCCTTGTTCTTTTTTTTTAAAGTTTTTTTTTTAGAAAAATTGTTTTATATATTTTTTCATTATTATCTATTATGTAGATATTATTTCCTTGTTTTTATTTTTTTTTTAGTTTTTAAATGTACTATTTTTATTATTTGGTATATATATATTATTTATAGTTTATATAGAAGTTTAAATTTATTTCTTTTAGAAGTTGTTATATTCTATTTTCTATATATTTCCTAAACTTTTTTTCTTTTTTATTAGAGCTTTGAATTATTTTATTTTTAGAGTTATTTCATTTTCATTTGTTATTGGGCATTTTGTCCCATTTTTCTGTTTTGGTCGATGACGAGACCTCCGTAATTCATTACCAGTCAAATTATTGATGAGTAATGTTGGATCAGAGACCACCTCTTTTCTCTCTTCGTCACCTGTCCCGACTCGATTCAAAAACATTGTCAAACCATCTTTTAAATCATATTCTTTGTATTGAATTAAACGAGGGGATTAAGTGTAGACTTTCTTCCTCTCCGAGTGTTGGGATGCCCACTGTAGTGAGGGTGGTCTCGATACTCGTCTTTCAATACAAAGACGCGCCTTTATCCACCATTGCCTTTCACAAATTCCTTCTGTAACCTTTCACACCTAAAACCTCGGTGTCGCACCGAGTGCATTTTCAAATCATTTTCACAACAAAACTTGAATGGTCGTGGAGCGGTTAGGCGTAGGCCTTCTCCTATCCCGAGTGCTGACGTTTACCGTAGGGTTCTCTGTCGCAAAGCACTTACCATTCAAAACCAAAAACATCTCTAATAAGAGAATGAAGTTCTCTTTGCATTGAATTAAAGAGAGAGGATTGGGTGTAGACCTCTTCTTCTCCGAGCGTAGGGATGCCCACTGTAGTGAGGGTGGTTTCGACGCTCGTCTTTCAATACGAAGACGCCTCGTTCGCCACACCTTTTTATAACAAAAACTTTGAGACAATGAATTGGGTACTACCCGTAGGGGTTATTATCTGAGGACCTATCTCGCCCCAAAAACAATCTCAACCAATCAAACATGATACCTTGCCTCGCATGGCGAAAACCAATCTTTCAAAAAGGATATGTTACGTCTGTTCTACCGCAAACAGGTAAAGCCTAAGTCTCCAACGAGCGAGCAGCAAAACACCTAACTGCTAGAATGCGCACGATAGCATCATCCGTAAAGACATCAACACACTGTTAGCACGAACTACGTTTGCTCTGATTTCTCATGTCAGATGAGAATACGTAGGCACAAGACGGCAATGTCTTGGCGAGCTCCCTTTTTCACCTTTCACCCGTAGTTGGCCGAACTACGGCTGCTCTGATTCTTTACTTCGTTCAAGTAAAGATACGTAGGCACAAGGGCCACAATCCTTGCCGAGCATATTCCCCTATATCTGTAGTTCCCCGAACTACGTCGACTCTGACTTTCTCACATCTATTGAGAATACGTAGGCATAGGACTGCGAAGTCCTACCGAGTCTGTTCCCTCTCTCTTCTTCCTCGTTACCTCTCTTTCCCCGTTTCTAACCCTTCTTTTACCCTGTGAAACTCTTTTTATAGCATAATATTTAAGCAAATATAATCACACATCGACAAACAAAAGGTTCCCATCGAGTACGATGGATGCGAGGGGTGCTAATACATTCCCCTTGCATAACCGGCTTCCGAACCCGTTCTTGGTTGCGAGACCAATCTTATCCGTTCTTTTCTTAAGGTTTTCTCGATATTTTCCTTTCCCCTCATGGGATAAATAAAGTTAGATGGCGACTCTTCTGTCCTTTCTTTTTCGCCTCCCCGTCGTTGCGCGATGCATTTTTCGAGTAGCGACAGTAGGCTTATATCTCATGGATCAATCTCACCCAATAGCACAGCAGCAATAGAGCAATATGATAACATTAATCAAATGCAAAAATATAATGCAAATGCCATAATTTACAACAAATAATGTAGATAAAAGCATAAAGATAAACGCCCAATAACAAGAAACACACAAGCGCTAGGATTGACTCACATAGGGAACCAGAGTTCCCAGCAGAGTCGCTAGGTGTCGTAACTGGGAAAGGTACCTGGCGGAAAAACAGAAGAGTTGCCACCAAACTTTATTTATCCCGACGAAGGGAAAGGAAACGATATAAGAAAACCTCAAATAAGGGAGAAGACATGGTCATCGCAACCAAATATGGGGTTCGGAATTCAATTACGCGAGAGCAAGGTATTAGCACCCCCTACGTTTGTTGTACTCAAAGGGATTCAAGCTTGTTGTCTAATCAAAGGGTGTTTAATCTAAAGCCTACTGCTAAATAGAAACGAGGAAGGAAAAAGAAAAAGGAGACTTGATAGGACTTCTCCGTCCTATGCCTATGTATTCCCTCGTGCAATGGCAAAGTCAGAGTCAACGTAGTTTGGAAAACTACGAATGAAGGGGGAGGTTGCTCGTCAAGACGTCACTGTCTTGTGCCTACGTATCCTTATTAGGATGAGAACGAGGAAGTCAGAGCAGCCGTAGTTTGGTGCGCCACAGGTTGCTTAATGTTTTTTATGAGCGACATTAAGTTCCATTCCAGCAGTCAGGGTCGATGCCTGTTTGCAATAGAACGGAAAAATGACATACTCTTTCTGAAAATGATTTAACACATGATCTCAAAGGATAAAAATGATTTGAGTTTGTTTGTGAGTTTTAGGGAAGTGAAGGAGAAAGTTGTCATGCAAGATGGCCCTAAGGTTAGCATGCAAAAGATGGACCTAAGGTGGAGGTTAAAAAGGGACTTACTTAATATTATCATTCATGAAATGACTTCTAATGTCTATACTACTGCAAGCTTAATCAAAAATTAAGTTGGACTAGGAGGCCTTAAAGGAGCATGCGAGAACAAACCAAAACAAGGAGAAAAAAAAACCAAAAACAGCACCTACCACAGCGCTTCAGCTTCAGAACAACAATAAAAATCCAGCAAATAAGCACAACAGCTTTCAACAACTCATATTTCAGCACATAACAGGTGTAAAAAGCAGCAGGCGGAATAGATGCACAATTAACAACATGCTAAAATTCAGAACAACAGGTGTGAATGATTCATGCAACATGTAGCATCAACATTGCAACAAAAGCATATGACATGGTAAAGATCAATCAAGAACATGCGTTAACAATCAATCACAAAAAAAGTTCGATGCACAATTAAACATTCGACGAGAACATCATGCATTCAACAACGATTAATCAATTCGAACAATCATGCAATTACGAAATCAGAAATAAACTACGAGCATGCTGTTGCACCCAAAATTTGCCCAACCTCTTTTCTTACTTGGTTTATGTTTCATTGCATTAACATTTGCATAGTTATATCATTTGCATATCATGATATCATTCATATATAAGGGGATCAAGTGTGATTCTTATCAAGAGGAGCCTAGCTAGAGGTCTTATTCAAGCTTGAGAAGTTATCAAGGTCATCAGGAGGTGGTTTGAGTGCCTAAGAGTTTAGATGCTTGCATGTAGATTTTCTCCTAACTTGAGGATCAATTGAAGACCATCAGAGGGATGTGAAGTGTTGAATATGAGTAGAGGATTGGTATGGAGCTCATAGAATTCCTAGAGGGCCATGGGGGAGCTCAATCAAGTCATTGTGTCAAATGCAAGAGCCACAGTTGAGGTGCAAGCAATTAGGGTGTCATCTGGGTCAATCCTAGGTCAACTGTGCAATTGAAGAGTATCAAAGCCTACTTTTAGGTCATGGAGTTCATGAAATGATATGCTGAGACATTTGTGGTGTTGTGCCAAGATCAAGTCAAGAAGAGTCAAGAGTGTGGGAAGTTACTAAATTAGGGTTTCGGTGTAAAATCCCCTATTTAGTGCCTAACTTCAAGACCACATAAGTCAAGATATAAGTTTTAAATGGATCTTTGTCCAACATGGAACTTGTATAGCATCTCAATACCTTTAATATGAGTACTAGAAGTCCTCCATTGGATTTATAGAACTCAAGTTATGGTCCAGACAAGTTACAGGCCCTCAGATGCCTCAGAAATTTGTCTGTGAAAATCTTCTGACTTCCAAGCTACTTTTGACCTAGGAGGGTGTTTCTCCTAAACTTTTGGCCAACATGAAAGTTGTTCCTCATGATATTAGATTTCCAAATTGTATTAGAAGTCTTCCATATGATTTGTAAAACTCAAGTTATGAGGTTTACAAGTTAGGGGTATTTTAGGAAAGTGAGATTATGGGCCATTTTCAATCATAGGTCAAAATCTCCAACTTGCACTTGCCAAATGGATTTTTGTTCAACATGGAACTTGTTCAAAATGTGGTTTTTAGGCTAAACAAGAACTCATGGTGAATTGGTTTGGCTCATATCAAGATTTGGTTTGAAATGGCTTAAAAAAGAAGGTTTTAAAAGGGATTAAAGTTGAAAAATTCAAATTAATGGTTAAGTGACCAAAATATGGCAAGTAAATACTCATTTTGAGTAGAAAAAGTATTTCAAACACAATGGCATTGTTGTATTTTTGAGTTGGGGCAGAGTTTCACAAGTTACAATGTTGTTACTTCATATGCAAGTTACATAGCCAAATCACTTACCAAGGCAATTCAAGCATTCCTTTGGATCCAATTTTGTTCACAAGGCATTTTGCAATTGATTAGAAGCTTCTAGAGCAAGCTACACTGCCAAATTCACGACTGTCACATGGAAAATTTGAAGGAAAAACAGAAATTGTGAATTGCTAGATTGGGCTTCAATTGAACCTCTAAAGCCCATAGACACACTCTATATAAGCCTTTCATTGATTCCATGATCAGGTTGGAGCTCATTTCGTGGTGAAAGCAGAGATAGAAGTTGGAGTTGCAAGCAAGCAAACTGAAATCGTGTTTTCATTTCTAAGCAAATTCAAATCAAATTGAAGGTTTCTTTAGCTTCCTCTTGCATCCTTGAGTGTTTCTAGAAAGTTTTGAAGGCTGAATCGAGCTCTAGATACCTCTATTAACAGATCTACACCAGGTTTGTAAACTTCCAAATTCCACTGATTATAGCAAGATGTAGATCATAGTGAGCATGTGGTTAGGATCTAGTTGAAGTGTAGATCGTTTCTGGTTAAGAATTTGAGCAATTAGAGACAAACTAAGTTGACTTGAGGTTTCTATTTGGACCCGGTTTGATCTGATCTTAAGGTTTCAACATGATTTGGATAGATCAGAGTGATGTAGGAAGAGTGAAGATCATTTCTGTGGTTTTAGATTTGAATTTGGTGAGGATCAAATTTGATGTGTTCTCTGAATCTTGGATCGTGTTTTAAAACCTGTTGAGAGTTAGATGATTTGGATGTGATTTTGGAGATCCTCGTGGAATTCTGAACAAATTGATGTAAGATTTGATGTTGTTTGGTCGCCTGTAACCACCACCTCGCCGGAGAAGACGACCGAAGGTCTTCTCCGGCCACCACCTGTGAGTTCCCTCCGTTTGGAATTTGAATTGAGGAAGATGACTGGGAACCGTCAGATCGTGCCTCAGACTTGACTTGGTAGCATCATCCAAGGGCTGTGACTTGTTTGATTTTGTTGACTTCTGACCCTCAAAACGCTTCCGTTTCATTAAATGAGGTGGCGTTCCCTCAAGCATTGGATCAACTGTTCAGTCTACCAATCCAACAACTCTCATATTTTCTTGTGTTTTTATTTTCTTTTATTTGATTTGTTTTATTTTAAATGCATATTGATTCCAAAAATCATAGAAAATTCATCCTTGATCAGAAAAATATTTTAAAAATATGTCCATGCTCCTCTTTCAATTTGTGATTTTCTGGAATCAATAAATTGCATTTCCATGCATTTTTCAATTTAATTTGAAATTTTCCCTTTTATGTTATTTCTTTAATTTTGCATAATTACCTATATGTCTTGTTGATTTTGGTTTGATCATTTGGTTTTGATTCTGGATTTGATTTTTGAGTATGTTGTAGGTTAGACGTGCCTGCTCCCTTAGGATTTTTCTTATATTTTTTAAATAATTTTAGGTTCTATTTTAGGCAAGATGTTTAGAGCCTTCCCAACTTATGGTTTATCTTGACACAATTCAACTTAGGATTTATTTAGTGGACCTAGAGGTTGATTTAGGCCTTGATATTTGAACCCTAGAATGTTAAAACATGCATGTTCCCTTAGGAAAATTCGTAGATTTTTACAACTTAGATTTCTATTTTAGATGTAATTCTCATGTAGGTGTTGCCTTTGGTGTTCCTTCTTTGGTTCCTTGCCTTGTTTGATCTTGTTGGTGGCTTTGGAGCTTGAAGAGATTGGTTTCCTTTTTGGAGGAGGTGCTGGACATCTTGTAGCTGCTGTGGATTGGCTTGTGGAGCTTAGTTTGGATCTTTCTTTCTCTTTTAGGAGTTTTTTAGAAGCTTATAGGATTAAGGTTTTAGGAAGAACCATTAGAACTAGTTCTTTTCCTTTCATCAAAATAGAATGCATTGTTTGCTTCTATCCTCATCCTATGATGCAAAGTACTCTTAAGGAAGCCCCATCTCTTCTTTGGAGGGATGAGTTGCATGCCTTAATGAGTAGAACTTTTGAGGATGCACTTTCTTTCCAATGTTAGTTCCTGATGAATTCCTTTGGTCTTCATCATGTTTCCTAGCATTGTAACTTGATCTCAATGATGATTTCTCTTCTAATGGAGCTTGCTAGAGTTTGAAGATGAAGATTGAAGAAGCTTAAAGATAGGAGCTAACTTGAAGATGAATACTCTTTGCTGTCAACTTTGCTGTCAATTCAACTTTGCTGACAAGAGCTGCTGCTAAAGGTTGAAGTTGCTGTCTGTAGAAGATTATTGTTGTTGCTTGGGCTGCTTCCTCTGTTTTTCTTTTGCTGTGTTGTCTGTTTGCTTGTGTTGCTTACCTTTAGGTTTGAGGTGGAGCTTGTCTCCCCTTGCCTGTTGTTTTCTTAGGTTTGAGGTTGAGCAGGACTCCCTTGCCTCGCTTGTACTGTTGCATAGCATGCATTTTACTGTTTACTGCTTGTTTTTTTTTTGCTGTTTTCCCTTAGGATCTCTGATTTCCTCTGTGCAAGAGGGAATTATGATAGACATTAGGTTTCTAAACCATGCATGATAACGGTAGGTAGATTCCCTTTCAACCATAGTTTTAGGGCGTCTTTCTCTTCTCATCTCAAAACAATTCAAAAATACAGTAATAAGGTTAATTGAAGTCGTACGTTACGAGCCTTAAGCTATCTGGGAAAAGGTTGGTGGAGGGTCTCTCTCCAGTAATCTGGATGTTTAGTGTGGTACCCTTTGGGTGACATGCGAAGCACTCACTCCTAGGTCATAGTCTCTAGTGCGACGGAGATTGCGAACATCCTAAAAAACAGTTCTTTCGTAAAAAATTCAAACAAACATTCAAACTCTGTTTTTGTCCTCTTGGACCCTTAATCTGGAAAACCCTTTCATAAGGAGATAAAAAACTGTCAGACAAACTTGTGCCTGCCGTAGCCCGAACTACGTTTGCTCTTATCTTTCATGCCGTATGAAAGTACGTAGGCACGAGATGCGATATCTCGGCGAGCAACCTTTCCCCATAACCCGTAGTTAGGCGAACTACGTTGACTCTGATTTCTCGTTCCAGAAGGGAATACTTAGGCATAAAGTGCGATACTTTGCTGAGTCATTTTATTTTCTTTTTAGACCAGACCTTTAGAGTATATAGATAAGCACACCCTTAGATAGAAAACAAGCATGGATCCCGTCGAGTACGACGGACGTGAGGGGTGCTAATACCTTCCCCTTGCGTAACCGACTCCCGAATCCAGGACTTGATTGCGATGACCATTCCTTTCCCTCTTTGCGTTAGGTTTTCTCTGAGCGTTTCCTTTCCCTCTTTTGGGATAAATAACACACGGTGGCGACTCTTCTGTCATGGTCGGCGCAGATTTTCGCAGTAGCGACAGCTGACGACTCTGCTGGGGACTCCAACGGTTCCCTATGCAAGTCAATCCTAGCGCTTGTTTTCCCGTCTGGGGTTTTATATGTATTTATCTTTCTGTATTTACTTTCAGTACTATATTATTGTTGTTGTGTTATGGATAGAGGGTTAGTTTGAGAGATAAGTCGGACCTGGGCTTGAGTGCACATAGACTTAGAAGTAGAAAGTAGTGGTTAGCCTGCTTGCTTTGCTCGCACCAGCTAGCTACGAAATCTGCACTCAGACGAGATTCTCTTTGATGGAATCTTGCCTGGCCCTTTGGGCTTGACAGGTTGTTGGATTTGAGGGTTGTCAACTCTGGGAACCTATCATTTGGGATTCAGCTAAGTGAGGCCTCTTCAAGGGACGATGATGCCACACCTTCTGGGTATCGTATCATCGCTCTTGAAATTCTGTGACGCTGATGACCGCATAGGATGCCATACCTCGTCTGCGAGTTAAGTACATACTTGTGAGGGGTAGGTGGGTCTTTTTGCAGGAAAACTCTGGCCTCAGAACACCTGGTTTGTCCCTGTCAGTGAGAATTGGTTGTGAGATTTCTTTTGTGGTTGGTTTAGTTTGAGGAGAAGATCTGATGGTTCTCAAGCTGCAGTACAGCACAACACAGTTCTTTAGCACTGCACTTGATCCCCTGTTTGCATATGCATTTTCATTTTCATGTTTGCATTTCATTAACGTGTATTTATGTTGCAGGTGTGTTTTCCCCCCTCAGATTCTAGTGGTCTTCTTGCCAGACATGGAGTCCATGAAGAGGACAGTTGCTTACAGGTTGCCTTCTCCAGATATCAGTTCCTTGTCGCGGTTGGTTGCTCTAGCAGATCAGAGAGTGAGGGCTGAGTTTAGAGAGTCTTATGGGAAACTGCTCAATTTGGTGTGCAAACCTTCTGTGTTTGAGATGACTGGATTGTATACCTTGATGCAGTTTTACGAGCCTCAGTTGAGATGCTTCTTGTTCCCTGATTTTATTTTGGCCTCTACTTTGGAGGAGTATTCTGATATGCTAGGAGTTCCTGTGTTAGATCAGATGCCTTTTATTCACGAGGATACTGAGCCTGAGTTGGCTAAGCTTGCTGAGATTGTTAGTTTAGATGTTTCTGTGTTCCCCGGAGGTTTGGTCAAGTTGAATGGATTTTATGGTTTTCATCTTTCTTGCTTGGTTGAGAAGGCTACGCAATATGCGAAGGATGGATGTTGGATTGTCTTCAATGCTATTCTGGCTGTTTGCATTTATGGGATTGTCTTGTTCCCCAACTTGCCTGATTTTGTTGACTCAGATGCATTCTTTATTCTTGCCTCGAAGAATCTGGTGCCTACTCTCTTGGGTGAGGTTTATCATTCTATTCATTTTAAGAATAAGAAGCGTCGGGGAAAGAATGTTTCTTGCTGTGTACCTCTTCTATACAGGTGGTTACAGGGACATCTTCCTAAGACGGGACCTTTTGTGGATACTGCTGGTACTTTAGATTGGTCTTCCCGATTGATGGGATTGTGTGCTGAGAACATTGTTTGGTTTGATCGGAACCTGCTCGGAGTGGATATTATATATAGTTGCAGTGGCTTTCCGAACGTTCCATTGATTGGACGGAAAGGTTGTATTAACTATAACCCTTCTCTGCTTGTGAGACAGTTTGGCTATGCTTTGAGGGATTCTCGGGTTGAGGACGAGATGCAGGAATCTCTGTATCTCACGGTTTTATTAGATGGAGATGTTTTGATCAGATTGAGGCATGCTTGGGGTAATGTTCACAAAAGAGGAAAGACATTTCTTGGCAAGAGTGACAGTCGAGCTTATAATCCTTATCGGCTCTGGATCCATGAAAGAGTTGAAAAGTCTTTGATGCCGTTTCCTGTTGTAGAATCTTTATATCCTCCGGTGATGGAGGAACCTACTTCAGTAGAGATTGAGAAGTATAATAAGCTGCTGGATGAAAAGGAAGAGTTACAAAGAGAAAATGAAGAGTTAGAGAAAGAGATTTTCCAGCTTCGGCATGAGAAGAGTGAGGCAACCTTCACTTTGAAGAAGCAGACTGAGATGATTAATAGGTTGGGTTCAGATTTGACTGAAGATACCAGCAGGAGAGAGAAGGTGGGAGTAGCCCTGAATGGTGTTAGTAGTGTGCTTGCTACTAAGAAAGAGCTTCTGAACAAGGCTTATTCTCGACTTTCCAAATGGGAATTTTTGTGGAATGCCATGCTTACTAGCCTGAAGGAGCGTGAAGATGAGTTGAAGCTGCAGATTTCCCGGTTAGAGGAGCAGCTCAGCGCTAAGGATGCGAAGATTGCTGAAGAGGCATCTCTTAGACATGATGCTGAGTTTAGAATGAGCGACATGGTCAAAGAAATGAGGGGTTGTGAACTGAAGGCTGGCTTCAAGAGATGCAGGCTTGATGAGTGTTTTGGCAAGGGAGCCTGTGTAGAGGATGCCAAAAAGCTGAGATCCACTGTTAGGCGACACGCGTTACTGATACAGGAACTGCTCTTCAGACCAGGTCATCCGGAGACGCTGAGGCTATTGGGAGATGTCCGGGCGAGCCAGTCGTCCTGATTTATCTTTGTTTTTCTCTTGTTGTATGTTATTCGTGCTTGTATTTTGACCATCGCCAGGCTTGTTGGCCGAGGTCTTTTCAGTTGTATTCGGTTTTACTTTTGTACTCTGCCTCTTGGCATTTGTTTATGTATGAGGTTTCTGATTCTGTGCTTGCTTACTTGGGACTCCATTGTCGTCATGGCTTCTTCTCCGGAACTAGAATCGGGGGGGGGGGGGGGGGGAATTAACCTGTTGCATATTTACATGTGTGCATCTGCATATTCATATTGCATGGCAGGTACTTTTTTTGAGCTCGAATCTTATCTCCTGCACCTTTCAGGTTGTTTCAAGATTGACGAACAGAGAACTCACCGGTACGCTACAAGAAGCAACTGTAAGAAGATCATGGACCAGGTACAAGTTGAGATGCAGGAGATCCGGGATAGGTTGGCACAATTCATGCAGGCTATGGAGGTTGTGGCCAAGGGCCAGGAACATCTTCAAACTCTGGTGCAACCGCTGCTGGCGCGAGCGGCTGGTAATACTGAATATAACTCTATTTGTGTTGAGACCCCTCGCAGGGAGGAAGTGATACCAAATGCTGGTGAGACTGGTACCGACAATGGCAACGGAAACGCTGGTAACGGAAATGCTGATAATGGCAATGGGAACATGGAAACCAACAGGAATGTTGGTATCAATACTGGTTTCGGTGACAACAATCAGGGTTTTGGCTTTGGCAATCAGGATGGCAATGATAGCTTTAATAATCAGGGCTTCGACAACGGAGGGTTTGGCGATAACAATCAAGGTTATGGTAATAATGGCTACGGAAATGCTGGGTTTGGCAATGTGAATACCAATGGTGCTGGGATGGGTCCTTTCAATGCTGGTTTCGGACCAGGTGGGGCTAATCAAGAATTTGGTAATAGAGGACGTGGTCCTAACTTTAATCAGCAAGGATATGGTTGTAATGCTGCTTATGACGGGTATGGTTATGAGGGTCCGTATTGGGACAGAGATCGTCAAGAAGATGCCTTTTCTGGGCAAGGCATGGGTTTTGAAGGGCCCACTGATAATGATCGGAGGATTAAAATGCTGGAGGAACAGATAAGAGGTATAGCCAATCAAAATTCTGCAGGTTTGGACATGGCCACCATGGGGCTGGTTCCTGGGCTGAGGGTGCCATTGAAGTTCAAAGCTCCTAATTTCGATAAGTATAAAGGGGATACATACCCACGGGTTCATGTGCGTTCATATTACCGGAGGATGTCTGCTTACTCTGATGACGAGAATATGCTTATGCATTTTTTCCAAGGTAGTTTGTCGGGACCATCGCTGGAATGGTACATGGGACTAGAGCCTGCACATATCGGAAGTTGGAAAGAGTTGGAAGTTGCTTTCGTCAGACACTACCAATACAACAGTGACCTTGCGCCAAATAGGGTCCAGCTTCAAAGTCTTTCTCAGAAGAACGGGGAGAGTTTCAAGGAGTACGTCCAGCGTTGGCGTGATCATGCGGCAAGGGTACACCCACATATGGTTGAAAGGGAATTGATTGATATTTTTATTGGAACATTCTCTGGGATGTATTATGATAAATTGCTAAATTGTTCGATGGGTAGTTTCTCTGACATGATACTCATGGGAGAACGGATTGAAAATGGCATTAAGATTGGTAAGATTCAAGCCGGTGAATTGACCTTAGCTGGAGGTGCAAAAAAGGTCTTTGGTGGTAGAAGACAAGGAGACGCCAGCACAGTGTATGGTGGTCGAGGACGAGGTAGAGGTAGGAATCAGTATATTCAACAATAGGTTGCTAGTGTGACGATTCCTATACCTCAGCAACGACAATAACCACAACAACAGCAGCAGCAACAACAAAGGCAGAATCCTGCTCAGAGAAGGATTTAGAGTGGGAAGCCAAAGAGGGTATTTGATACACCTCCGTCAACGTATGCAGAACTGCTTCAAACGCTGTTAGGTTTGAATCTGGTTGAAAAGAGAACATTGGACCCGCCCACAGTAACGCTTCCCTACGGGTATGATACTAGTAAGCATTGTGAATTTCATTCTGGGGCACCCGGACATGATATCGAGAGTTGTCATGCTTTTAAACACAAAGTCCAAGATTTGATTGATAGTAAAGTCATTAACTTTAGTCATGATGGTCCCAACATTGTATAGCAACCAATGCCAAATCATGGAGCGAAAGTTATTCTGACAGAAGAAGATTTGGATTTGGTTATGGATGTAAATGATCTGAAGACGCCTTTAAGCTATGTTAAAAGCAGATTGTTGAAAGGGGGAGTCTTCCCTGGATGTGATGAGTATTGTTTGGATTGTTGAAACCGACCAAAGGGCTGTATTGATTTGAAGAGAGGTATTCAGGCCATGATTGATGAGGGAACTTTGCAATTCGACCGTACTGCTGTTGAGAAACCTGGTGAGGTAAGATTTGAAAAACAGGGTGAGGTCGCAACAGTTACAATTCCACAAAAGACTATTACGATATCAGCGCCCGTCAAGCGGCCAACTATCACGATAACGAAAGCAGGGCCCATTTCTTATGAAAGTGCGAAAGCCATTCTGTGGAATTATGGGTTGGAAGCTTTTTGCAATGGGGAAAAGATTAAGGTGGATAGCCAGCCGGCAGGGGCAGTGGGCAATCTTGTTGGAGCGGGAGGCATGACCCGCAGTGGTAGAATTTTCACTTCACCTGAAATTGAGGCTGAGAGGATTGCTAAAGGCAAAGCCAAAGTGAATGAAGGAGGACCTTCCCAGGCGAGAGAGAAAGAAACATCAATCAAGGATGTAGAAGAGTTTATGAGGTTAATTCGCAAAAGCGACTATAAGATTGTGGATCACTTGCAGCAGACGCCCTCCAAAATTTCAATACTATCTTTGTTGCTTTGTTCCGAGGCTCATCGAATGCCTTGCTGAAAATCTTGGACACATCTTTTGTACCTCAGGAAGTATCTGTTAATCAGCTTGAGGGGGTACTGGCGCATGTGAATGCCGGACACAACCTGGGATTTACTGACTTTGATTTGACGCCTAGAGGTCGGGATCATAATATGGCTTTGCACATTTCAGTGGAATGCCGGGGCACTGTTATGTCGCACGTTCTTGTAGACACTGGATCATCTTTGAATGTGTTGCCTAAGAAGGCTATGATGAAACTAGATATCTGAGGAATCATATGCACGCCCAGTGACTTGGATGTGAGAGCTTTTGATGGGACCAAAAGGTCGGTGTTTGGGTCCATAATGTTGCCACTCTAGGTCAGGCCAGAAGTGTTTGACATTGTGTTCTACATCATGGACATATATCCAGCTTACAGCTGTTTACTTGGGCGACCATGGATACATTCTGCAGGGGCTGTGACGTCCACGCTGCATCAGAAGCTTAAATTCATGGTCGGTGACAGTGTTGTTACTATTTGCAGAGAGGAGGACATTCTGGTTAGTCATCTTTCGTCATTCAAGTACGTCGAAGTGGATGGGGAGATCCATGAGACGCCATGCCAAGCCTTTGAAGGGTTGCAGATCAAGGACATGTCTCATGTTCCCAGCAAAGGGCCAGAGGTGGCCATGTCTTTGTACAAAAACGCTTAGGCAGTGGTTCAGGCCGGAGAAACCAAAGGATGGGGCCAAGTCTTGGAAATTCCTGTCAAGATGGACAAGTTTGGGTTGGGGTATCGCCCGACGTCATCATCTTCCACATCAGGCGTGCCAAAGTTCAAAGGGCCAGTGGTGATCACTCCAGGTGGAGTCTGTTATAAAACGATTAATGTTGTTTCCGATGCCGAAGACGGAGACAGTGACTGCGATATGGACTTGTGGATCAAGCCCTGCGTGCCAGGACAGAGCCTATGCAACTGGTCTATCCAGGAAATTGTCCAAGTGACTACAAAACAGTAATGATTTGTTTTCTCGATTATTGTATAATCCTGTGTCCTACCCGGGGCATAGTGATCCTGTTTTCAGGGCTACCTGCTTATGTGCGTGCTTTGTTTAATCATTAATAAAGGCGTTTTTCTCATGCAAATTTTGTGATCCTTGTTTTTTCTGTTTTTTCTTTAACAATAAAATGGCAACGTGGTTATGTGTTTTGTTTGCGTTATTTGAAGCATTTAACCATTCTCATTGCAGGATTCATATTTCAGATGACACCGATCACGAACTTCCTATGACTCGCTTCGTCTTCGAGCACCCGATATTTCAAGCAGAAGAAGAGATTGTTGAGGATGATGACTTATCAGAAGAGCTGACTCGACTTTTGAAACAAGAAGAGAGAATCATTCTGCCTCATCAGGAGGAAATTGAAATTATCAACGTGGGGTCCGAAGAGGTTGTCAGGAATATCCGGATAGGGGCTGCACTGCAAAGCGACATCAAGCAAAGTTTGATCGAGATGCTTCGAGAGTATAGTGATATCTTTGCTTGGTCTTACGAAGACATGCCTGGGTTGGATACTGATATGGTGGTTCATCGTTTGCCATTGCGTGAGGAATGTCTGCCGGTTAAGCAAAAACTCAGAAGAACTAGACCAGATATGGCTGTGAAAATTAAAGAGGAAGTTCAGAAACAGTGGGACGCCGGTTTTCTGGCTGTTACAACTTATCCCTCGTGGGTCGCCAATATAGTACCTGTACCAAAGAAAGATGGTAAGGTGCGGATGTGCGTGGACTATCGAGATTTGAATAGGGCGAGCCCAAAAGACGACTTTCCGCTTCCTCATATTGATGTGTTGGTCGACAACACCGCTCAATTCTCCGTGTTTTCCTTCATGGACGACTTTTTAGGCTATAATCAGATAAAGATGGCGCCGGAGGATATGGAGAAAACAAATTTTATTACCCCGTGGGGAACGTTTTGCTACAAAGTGATGCCCTTTGGTTTGAAGAATGGCGAGGCAACATATCAGCGAGCTATGACAACACTCTTTCATGACATGATGCATAAAGAGATCGAAGTCTATGTTGACGATATGATTGCCAAATCCTAGACGGAGGAAGAGCATCTGGAAAATCTTCTGAAATTGTTCAAGAGGCTTAGGAAATTCAGGTTGAGGCTGAATCCTAACAAGTGCAACTTCGAGGTGAGATCTGGTAAGTTATTGGGGTTTATTGTTAGCGAAAAAGGAATTGAGGTTGATCCTGCTAAGATAAAAGCAATACAAGAAAT
This sequence comes from Lathyrus sativus, assembly GCA_963859935.3. NCBI lineage: Eukaryota > Viridiplantae > Streptophyta > Magnoliopsida > Fabales > Fabaceae > Lathyrus > Lathyrus sativus. Next base: position 58,708,483 of record OZ012738.1, on the reverse strand, counting down.
GCCAACGCCGAAAACAGAAAAAGAAGTTCGTGGTTTTTTAGGGAGATTGAATTACATTGCTCGGTTCATATCTCATCTAACGGCCACGTGCGAGCTATTATTCAAGTTATTGAAAAAAGATCAGGCTGTGACCTGGAAAGAAGATTGTCAAAAGGCGTTTGAAAAAATAAAAGAATATTTGCAGGAACCTCCAATATTGATACCCCCAGTAGCCGGAAGACCATTGATTATGTATTTGACGGTTCTTGAGAAAAGCATGGGTTGTGTTCTCGGTCAACATGACGAGACTGGACGTAAAGAGCATGTGATTTATTACTTGAGTAAAAAGTTCACAGATTGTGAGTCCCGTTACTCAATGCTCGAAAAGACGTGTTGTGCACTAGCCTGGGCTGCCAAACGTTTGAGGCAATACATGCTAAATCATACAACCATGCTAATTTCAAAGATGGATCCGATCAAATATGTGTTTGAAAAACAAGCACTTTCCGGAAGGATTGCCCGATGGAAGATGGTACTGACAGAATATGATATTCAGTATGTTTCTCAAAAGGATATTAAAGGTAGCGTTCTGTCAGAATACCTAGCTGAACAGCCAATTGATGATTACTAGCCGATGAGGTTTGATTTTCCTGACGAGGATATCATGTACTTAAAAATGAAGAACTGTGAAGAGTCGGTGCCTGATGAAGGTCCAGAGTTGGGTTCCAAATGGCAATTGATATTTGACGGTGCCGTTAATTCATATGGAAGTGGAATAGGGGCAATCATTACTACTCCCCATGGGTCGCACATCCCATTCACTGCCAGATTGACCTTTCCAGTTACCAACAATGAGGCCGAATATGAAGCATGTATTATGGGTCTCGAAGAAGCTATTGATCTGAGAATTAAAAATCTTGATGTGTACGGGGACTCTGCTCTAGTTGTGAACCAGATCAAGGGAGAGTGGGAGACTCGTCAGCCCAATCTGATACCCTATATGAATTATGCAAGGAGGTTGTTACCTTTCTTTGACAAGGTGGAATTGCACCATGTACCACGAGCAGAAAATCAGATGGCAGACACTCTCGCAACATTGTCTTCAATGTATAAAGTTAATTTCTGAAATGAGGCTCCCAGGATAGTTATCTCTCGCCTTGATAGGCCCACTTTCATATTCGCCATTGAGGAAGCTTCCGATGGCAAACCGTGGTATTATGATATCCAGAATTTCCTGAAGAACCAAGAGTATCCGGCTGGGGCATCCAGTCGTGATCAGAAGACTCTTAGGAGATTAGCTGGAATTTTCTATTTGAATCCGGATGGTGTTTTGTACAAGAGAAACCATGACTTGATGTTGTTGCGGTGTGTGGACGAGAAAGAGGCTAAGTTGCTCATGGAAGAGATCCACGAGGGTACATTTGGCACGCATGCCGGCGGACATGCAATGACGAGAAAGTTATTACGAGCAGGGTATTATTGACTGACGATGGAAACAGATTGTTTCAAGTTTGCAAAGAAGTGTCATAAATGCCAGATTTATGCGGACAAGATTCATGTGCCTCCGAGCCCTCTGAATGTTATGTCATCACCTTGGCCTTTTTCCATGTGGGGAATTGATGTGATTGGCAAGATTGAGCCCAAGGCATCCAACGGACATCGTTTTATCTTGATAGTTATTGATTACTTCACCAAATGGGTTGAAGCGGCATCGTATACTAATGTTACCAAGCAGGTGGTAGCCAGATTTATCAAGAAGGATATTATCTGCAGATATGGAATCCCGGAGCGGATTATCACTGACAACGGTTCGAATTTGAATAATAAGATGATGAAGGAATTATGCCAGAATTTCAAGATTGAACATCACAACTCTTCTCCTTATCGGCCCAAGATGAATGGTGTTGTTGAAGCGGCCAATAAAAACACAAAGAAGATCGTTCAGAAGATGGTTGTGACCTACAAGGACTGGCATGAGATGTTGCCTTTTGCTTTGCACGGTTATCGTACGACGGTACGCACATCAACCGGGGCAACTCCTTTTTCACTGGTATATGGTATGGAGGCTGTCCTACCATTGGAGGTTGAGATTCCTTCTTTGAGGGTTTTGCGCGATGTCCAACTTGATGAGGCGAAATGGGTAAAAGATAAACTGAATCAGCTTAGTTTGATGGATGAGAAGAGATTGGCTTCTCTAGCATATGGTTGGCTGTATCAAAGCCGGATGAAGAAAGCTTATGATAAGAAGGTGTTCCCTCGAAGCTTTCAGACGGGCGATCTTGTGCTGAAAAAGATTCTCCCACCACAATCAGATCACAGGGGGAAAATGGACTCCCAACTATGAAGGTCCATATGTCGTTAGAAAGGTTTTCTCTGGAGGAGCCTTATTGTTATCCACCATGGATGGTGAGGATTTTACATCCCCTGTGAACTAGGACGCAGTTAAAAAATACTTTGCTTAAAGAGACCCGATGGACAGAAAAAGGAGAGTCCAGGAAAAAATGGGGCATCCCGGCGAACCATAAAAAGAATAAAAGGTTCGGGCAAAAGTTAGGGATAAAATTGAAAAAAAGATGTACACCCGCGAAGTTGAAAACCTGAAAAGGGCGACTTCGGCAAAAAAGGGTATCCCGATGAATTGAAAACCCGCACAGGGCGGTTCACGCAAAAGTTAGGGATTTGAAAAAGCAAATGACTGCGGTCCGAGTTTGATACTGCGTTGCTTAGTGGTTTGGGAGTACCTGAGGGTCGTATATCAAAAACAATCTCTTCCGAAGATCGAGTATAGGGAAAGCGTCAGAGTCAGGCGAGTCATAGGAGGATCAGCTCATGGTGTTTGTCTGTACCACGTTGCCGACATGTATACAAATTTTCTTTATGCTTCTGTGATATTTGTATTTACTTGTGCGTAACTTCCTCTTTTCAGGAGTTGCATCCAGTGTACAAAATTTTTCCTATTTACAGGCCCATTGTCAATAAAGCATGTTATTTAGTACTTGATGTTTGTTCTTTACTATTTTTTGTGTGAAGTTATTCAGTACTTGATGCTTGTTCTTTACTGTTTTGTTTGTGAAAAACGCCGATGTTTTTTGATGAACTTGCATGTACATAAACTTGCTGGCCCTTGCCAATAATTGCTAAAACTTCGAATTGACTGAACGAATGTCACGAATACTAACCGGGATAGATCTTGTTGTGTAGATTTGTTCTGTCTCGTTTGTGTTTTGCAGGTTTCTCACCTTTGAAGCAAACAGTCAGAGAATTTGTGTTTCCCTAGCCAGAGTCCCGTGACATAGTGATTGTATCACTCCTTAGCAGATGGAAGTCACGTCTTATCTCAGAGAGAGTTGAGATGGCACTTATCCCTACTGGATGTGGGGTTGTCCTCCCCAAAAGAGTCTCCCCAGGAAAGCTGCCAAGAGAGTATCCTCATTGGATCTTGATGTCCCCAACAGAAGGTGCATTCCCAGCAATGAGTATGTACACAATTAATCCCCAGCATGGGTAACTCCCGCAGAATATAACTAAGTCGTCTTTGGTTCAAAAGGATTATCCCCGCACATGACTGTTTTTTCCTTCTCCCTAGTAGGTTGTCATTCTTTCGTCAGGATGATCATCCTTAGCAGAGTTTGTAACTCCGAGTTTGTGAGCTATTCCCAGCAGGGTTCATTTTCTTCCTTCCAGTGGAAGTTGTTCTCACCTTTTCAGCATTTATTTTGCTGGAATAATTCTGTGATGTCTGGTCTCTCTCCGACAGAGTTGACTTGGCACCCGGCATTTATTTTGCTGAAATACTTTGTGATACCCGTTTATCCCCAGCGGATTTGGTTTTTCCTTCAGCATTTATTTTGCTGAAGCGCCTCTTGGCATTTTTGCATTGTGCATATATCATCATATTTGCATCTACCCAAACGTGTAGCATTTCCATGCCGTATGGAGCATTACGCCATTGTCAAACATACGCATTTTGAAACATAAGCCAGGTTGGTTACCTCTTTGTTTTCAGGTGTTATTCCCTGCAGAGGAGTGGGATTCTTGCTCGGAAGGATCTCTAGATATTCAAATTCTCGGCGTGAGATAGGTGATGATAACGTTTGTCCCATCGCATGCTCCCCTAACAGATTTGCTTGGTTAAGTTTCTCTTCTTCCCCAGCGGAATTCTTCTCACGTTGTTGTTACGTGATCGTTAAAAGATTTCATGGCTTAAACTTTTGGAGTTATCACTAGTGATTTCCCCAGTAGAGTTTTTCCCCACAGAGTTGTTTGGTTAAGTTTCTCGTATTCCCCTAGCAAGGTATTCTTCAGATTGCCGTACAACAGTTTTGAAAATCTTGAAGATTTTCGCATGTGTTGACAGTGATTATTATCCGTGTTGACGGAGTTGTTACCTGTGTTGACAGTGATTGTTATCCGTGTTGACGGAGTTGTTACCTGTGTTGACAGTGATTGTTATCCATGCTGACGGAGTTATTACCTGTGTTAACAATGATTGTTATCCGTGTTGACAGAATTGTTAGCTGTGTTGACAGTGATTGCTATCCGTGTTGACGGAGTCGTTACCTGTGTTGATAGTGATTGTTATCCGTGTTGACAGAATTGTTACCTGTGTTGACAGTGATTGTTATCCGTGTTGACGGAATTGTTACCTGTGTTGACAGTGATTGTTATCCGTGTTGACGGAATTGTTACATGTGTTGACAGTGATTGTTATCCGTGTTGACGGAATTGTTACCTGTGTTGACAGAGATTGTTATCCGTGTTGACGGAGTCATTACCTGTGATTGACAGAGATTGTTATCCGTGTTGACGGAGTCGTTACCTGTGATTGACAGGAATTGTTATTCATGTTGATGAATTTAGTCCAGTTGTGGACGGAGTTGTACCCGTGGTGATGGAGTCTCTCCTTGTGTTGACGAATTTAGTCCAGTTGTGAACGGAGTTGTACCCGTGGTGATGGAGTCTCTCCTCGTGTTGACGAAATTTGTCTAGTTGTGGACAGAGTTGTTTCTTGCAAAGTTAATTCGATGCCTGTGGCGTCACACAGGGGGTTGATGTTGAAATCAAAAGTTTTTATCAGATGATTGATCAGTTGTTGTCGTAACAACTGGGTTCAGTGTAACGGATGTTGTTCCCCCCAAGCAGTTTTTGCAGCTTATTTCTGTGGTTGGCAAATTTCCGGGTTTCTTGGTATTCAACCGTCTTCTACCTCGATCGTTTGAAATTCATTCGCTCTTCACCCAGTCGGGTCCAAGCCGTTTGAATAGGGGCAGCTGTTGCACCCCAAAATTTTCCTAACCTCTTTTCTTACTTGGTTTATGTTTCATTGCATTAACATTTGCATAGTTATATCATTTGCATATCATGATATCATTCATATAGAAGGGGATCAAGTGTGATTCTTATCAAGAGGAGCCTAGCTAGAGGTCTTATTCGAGCTTGATAAGTTATCAAGGTCATCAGGAGGTGGTTTGAGTGCCTAAGAGTTTAGATGCTTGCATGTAGATTTTCTCCTAACTTGAGGATCAATTGAAGACCATCAGAGGGATGTGAAGTGTTGAATATGAGTAGAGGATGGGTATGGAGCTCATAGAATTACTATAGGGCCATGGGGGAGCTCAATCAAGTCATTGTGTCAAATGCAAAAGCCACAATTGAGGTGCAAGCAATTAGGGTCTCATCTGGGTCAATCCTAGGTCAACTGTGCAATTGAAGAGTATCAAAGCCTACTTTTAGGTCATGGAGTTCATGAAATGATATGCTGAGACATTTGAGGTGTTGTTCCAAGATTAAGTCAAGAAGAGTCAAGAGTGTGGGATGTTGCTAAATTAGGGTTTCAGTGTAAAATCCCATGTTTAGTGCCTAACTTCAAGACCACATAAGTCAAGATAAAAGTTTCAAATGGATCTTTGGCCAACATGGAACTTGTAGAGCATCTAAATAACTTTAATTTGAGTACTAGAAGTCCTCCATTGGATTTATAGAACTCAAGTTATGGTCCAGACAAGTTACAGGCCCTCAGATGCCTCTGAAATTTGTCTGTGAAAATCATCTGACTTCCAAGCTACTTTTTACCTAGGAGGGTGTTTCTCCTAAACTTTTGGCCAACATGAAAGTTGTTCCTCACGATCTTAGCTTTCCAAATTGTATTAGAAGTCTTCTATCTGATTTGTAGAACTCAAGTTATGAGGTTTACAAGTTATGGGTATTTTGGGAAAGTGAGATTATGGGCCATTTTCAATCATAGGTCAAATTCTCCAACTTGCACTTGTCAAATGGATTTTTTTCCAACATGTAACTTGTTCAAAATGTGGTTTTTAGGCTAACCAAGAACTCATGGTGAATTGATTTGGCTCATATCAAGATTTGGTTTGAAATGGCTTAAAAAAGAAGGTTTTAAAAGGGATTAAAGTTGAAAAATTCAAATTAATGGTTAAGTGACGAAAACATGGAAAGTAAATACTCATTTTGAGTAGAAAAAGTATTTCAAACACAATGGCATTGTTGGATTTTTGAGTTGGGGCAGAATTTCACAAGTTACAATGTTGTTACTTCATATTCAAGTTACATAGCCAAATCACTTACCAAGGCAATTCAAGCATTCCTTCTGATCCAATTTTGTTCACAAGGCATTTTGCAATTGATTAGAAGCTTCTAGAGCAAGCTACACTGCCAAATTCACGACTGTCACATGGAAAATTTGAAGGAAAAACAGAAATTGTGAATTGCTGGATTGGGCTTCAATTGAACCTCTAAAGCCCATAGACACACTCTATATAAGTCTTTCATTGATTCCATGATCAGGTTGGAGCTCATTTCGTGGTGAAAGCAGAGATAGAAGTTGGAGTTGCAAGCAAGCAAACTGAAATCGTGTTTTCATTTCTAAGCAAATTCAGATCAAATTGAAGGTTTCTTTAGCTTCCTCTTGCATCCTTGAGTGTTTCTGGAAAATTTTGAAGGTTGAATCGAGCTCTAGATACCTCTGTTAACAGATCTACACCAGGTATGTAAACTTCCAAATTCCACTGATTATAGCAAGATGTAGATCATAGTGAGCATGTGGTTCGGATCTAGTTGAAGTGTAGATCGTTTCTGGTTAAGAATTTGAGCAATTAGAGACAAACTAAGTTGACTTGAGGTTTCTATTTGGACACGGTTTGATCTGATCTTAAGGTTTCAACATGATTTGGATAGATCAGAGTGATGTAGGAAGAGTGAGGATCATTTCTGTGGTTTTAGATTTGAATTTGGTGAGGATCAAATTTGATGTGTTATCTGAATCTTGGATCGTGTTTTAAAACCTGTTGAGAGTTAGATTATTTGGATGTGATTTTGGAGATCCTCGTGGAATTCTGAACAAATTGATGTAAGATTTGATGCTGTTTGGTCGCCTGTAACCACCACCTCGCTGGAGAAGACGACCAGAGGTCTTCTCCGGCCACCACCTGTGAGTTCCCTCAGTTTGGAATTTGAATTGAGGAAGATGACTGGGAACCGTCAGATCGTGCCTCAGACTTGACTTGGTAGCATCATCCAAGGGCTGTGACTTGTTTGATTTTGTTGACTTTTGACCCTCAAAACGCTGCCGTTTCATTAAATGAGGTGGCGCTCCCTCAAGCATTGGATCAGCTGACCAATCTACCAATCCAACAACTATCATATTTTCTTGTGTTTTTATTTTCTTTTATTTGATTTGTTTTATTTTAAATGCATATTGATTCCAAAAATCATAGAAAATTCATCCTTGATCAGAAAAATATTTTAAAAATATGTCCATGCTCCTCTTTCAATTTGTGATTTTCTGGAATCAATAAATTGCATTTTCCTGCATTTTTCAATTTAATTTGCATTTTTCCCTTTTATGTTATTTCTTTAATTTTGTATAATTTTCTATCTGTCTTGTTGATTTTGGTTTGATCATTTGGTTTGGATTCTGGATTTGATTTTTGAGTATTGTAGGTTAGATGTGCATGCTCCCTTAGGATTTTTATTAGATTTTTTAAATAATTGTAGGTTCTGTTTTAGGCAATAGGTTTAGAGCCTTCCCAACTTATGGTTTATCTTAACACAATTCAACTTAGGATTTATTTAGTGGACCTAGAAGTTGATTTAGGCCTCGATATTTGAATCCTAGAATGTTAAAACATGCATGTTCCCTTAGGAAAATTCTTAAATTTTTACAACTTAGTTTTCTATTTTAGATGTAATTCTCAAGTAGGTATTGCCTTTGGTGTTCCTTCTTTGGTGCCTTGCCTTGTTTGATCTTGTTGGTGGCTTTGGAGCTTGAAGAGCTTGGTTTCCTTTTTGGAGGAGGTGCTGGACATCTTGTAGCTGCTGTGGATTGGCTTGTGGAGCTTCCTTTGGAGCTTTCTTTCTCTTTTAGGAGCTTTTTAGAAGCTTATAGGATTAAGGTTTTAGGAAGAACCATTAGAACTAGTTCTTTTCCTTTCATCAAAATAGAATGCATTGTTTACTTCTATCCTCATCCTATGATGCAAAGTCCTCTTAAGGAAGCCCCATATCTCCTTTGGAGGGATGAGTGGCATGCCTTAATGAGTAGAACTTTTGAGGATGCACTTTCTTTCCAATGTTAGTTCCTGATGAATTCCTTTGGTCTTCATCAAGTTTCCTAGCATTGTAACTTGATCTCAATGATGATTTCTCTTCTTGTGGAACTTGCTAGAGTTTGAAGATGAAGATTGAAGAAGTTTAAAGATAGGAGCTAACTTGAAGATGAAGACTCTTTGTTGTCAACTTTGCTGTCAATTCAACTTTGCTGACAAGAGCTGCTTCTAAAGGTTGAAGTTGTTGTCTGTAGAAGATTGTTGCTGCTGCTTGGGCTGCTTCCTCTGTTTTTCTTTTGTTGTGTTGTCTGTTTGCTTGTGTTGCTTACCTTTAGGTTTGAGGTGGAGCTTGTCTCCCCTTGCTTGTTGTTTTCTTAGGTTTGAGGTTGAGCAGGACTCCCTTGCCTCGCTTGTACTGTTGCATAGCATGCATTTTACTGTTTACTGTTTACTGCTTGCTTTCTTTTGCTGTTTTCCCTTAATTAGGATATCTGATTTCCTCTGTGCAAGAGGGAATTATGATAGACATTAGGTTTCTAAACCATGCATGATAACAGTAGGTAGATTCCCTTTCAACCATAGTTTTAGGGCGTCTTTCTCTTCTCATCTCAAAACAATTCAAAAATATAGTAATAAGGTTAATTGAAGTCGTACGTTACGAGCCTTAAGCTATCTGGGAAAAGGTTGGTGGAGGGTCTCTCTCCAGTAATCTAGATGTTTAGTGTGGTACCCTTTGGGTGACATGCGAAGCATTCACTCCTAGGTCATAGTCTCTAGTGCGACGGAGATTGCGAACATCCTAAAAAACAGTTCTTTCGTAAAAAATTCAAACAAACATTCAAACTCTGTTTTTGTCCTCTTGGACCCTTAATCTGGAAAACCCTTTCATAAGGAGATAAAAAACTGTCAGACAAACTTGTGCCTGCCGTAGCCCGAACTACGTTTGCTCTGATCTTTCATGCCGTATGAAAGTACGTAGGCATGAGATGCGATATCTCGGCGAGCAACCTTTCCCCATAACCCGTAGTTAGGCGAACTACGTTGACTCTGATTTCTCGTTCCCGACGGGAATACGTAGGCATAAAGTGCGATACTTTGCCGAGTCATTTTCTTTTCCTTTTAGACCAGACCTTTAGAGTAGATAGATAAACACACCCTTAGATAGAAAACAAGCGTGGATCCCGTCGAGTACGACGGACGTGAGTGGTGCTAATACCTTCCCCTTGCGTAACCGACTCCCGAATCCAGGACTTGGTTGCGATGACCATTCCTTTCCCTCTTTGCGTTAGGTTTTCTATGAGCGTTTCCTTTCCCTCTTTTGGGATAAATAATGCACGGTGGTGACTCTTCTGTCATGGGCGGCGCTGATTTTCGCAGTAGCGACACATGCGACACAAATCCAGCAAGATATTCATCAAGAATCAACAATTATCATCATGCAAACGAACATGCAACATGATCAACACACCAAGAATACAATGCAACGATCATAAACATTCATCAACGGAAAATCAAAAGTCACGTGTCGTAGAAACTCAAGCATGCTATCAAGAACGATGCAATAGATCAAAAATAGACCACATATATGCATCATATCAATCCATGAGGTTTGAAGATGAAAAGGAACCCAAACAAGCCTGAAAAAGCAAGAAAAAGGCATCATATCTTAGTGGTAATCGGTTACCAATATGTGGGTAATTGATTAAACACTTAAAAATGTCAAAAAACACGTGGAAAAGGCAGGGTAATCAATTACCCTGATTGTGGTAATCGATTACCATTGAGACGGTGGTAGATTTTCAACTTTCCAAAAGCATTTTCAACAGCAAATAATTTATCCAATCATCCAAATAAACAAGCAATCAATTATGCACGAAAATCATGTCAAATCACAACAATCAAACACCAATTGAATCAATCAAACAACAAGATCAAAGATCAAAGCAAGCAATAGGTCAAAGATCACCAAGAAACTAAGGGTCTACATTGTGAAATGCAAGATTAACCAAAAACAGAATTAGATCTAGAATTTACCAACCTACAAAGCTGAGATTTGCTTTGGTGAGTGTTGTTAAGCTAGCATTAACAGATCAAAGTAAGAAATTCAAGGATCTATGAGGCTCTAGCAAGCAAACATGAAGATCCAAGAAATAATCCACAAATAAGAAAAAGCTCTTCCAAAAGTGATTCCAGCAACTTAATTCAAGATCCAAACGAATTCCAAAACCAGAATTCAACTAAGGATGATGATGTAATAGAGGTTTAGCTCAAGAATTCAAAAATTGCAATGTGTAATTTGTGAAGCTTTTGGCTATGGAGCTTTTGTGAGGGTTTTGGAATGAGAGAAAAGTTGAGAGAATTAAGATGAGAGATGTAGAAAATTCAGAAAATGAGTGAGAGTTATGAGAGGTTTCGAGTGAATTTGTTTAAATAATTCCTAGGTTAGGAATTAAAATGTGGTTTGAAGTGTGGGTTAGTATTGGAATGGAAATTATGAGTGGAGTTAGGAATGGAAATGTTTGAATTTTTGGAGGGAATTGGAATTAAGTTGTGAAAATGAATCAAATTTGAACTAATTTTAGATCCTTCTACTGATGCACATGGAAATCACATGATCAAAATGCAAACCAAGTGCTGCAGTGTTGAAAAATGAACAATCTGGGAAAATTTCACTTAGGGTAATCGATTACCCTGATTGTGGTAATTGATTACCACATTCAAAATTCAAAATTTGGTGCCACATGGAGGGAAACTTGGAGAATCCTCTGTAACCACTTGTTCTTAGCTTTATTCTACCTCTGAAACTTATCATTTGATATCGCACCTGTATAGTGCCTAAAATAAACTGTGAATTGTCTCCTGCACTTAAAATAACCTGCTGAGAAATACAATCCGGTACCCGATCATTGAGAAAAATAAATGCCGAAGCCTTTGATGCTTGCTGCTTAGAACTTGCAATAAAAGGAAGTCTTGAGCCTCAGAAACAACTTGATCCCATGTCTCAAGAGCCAATGACATGATATGCACAATGAACGAACCATAAGTCAGTTACGATTAAAAATGAAAGGGAAAACTTTGAGGTGTAACAAAGGTGATTAACCTAAGAAAGACCTATTAGGGTATGATTGATCAAAGATCGATTTGGCTGGGGATTAAGAGACACTACAGTTTGGGAATAGAGGTGACTTATTCCAGGTGTAAGGACCATACGCCCTTTCCTAGAAAAAGGTCAAAATGAGGGTAGAACAAACTCCATCTTCATTCCTTCTCTAGCACCCAAAGCGTAGTGCGGAAGTTGAAACCGACAGAGAGACGACGTAATTTATACAGTGCTCCAATGCGTTGTGCAGACGTCCGGCTCCGCAGGGGTCAAAGAAAGAGAAAACTCCAAGGGGATCCTAAAGAGAAGATCAAGAGGAGGATTAAGCAATCGAAACAAGGTTTCGATTGATCAATCAAATGGAGAGAATGCAACCAACTTTTCTAACGAGTCGAAAAAATTGTTAAAGCAAAAGTGTGAAGTATTGATTATACAAGATTAAATTTGTTCCATAAAGAACAAACTTAATACAATCGAGAATGAAATGCCAAACATTAACAAGAATCAATTAGCATGCATCATTAATCATGTTAACACATAAACAAGAGTATGCAAAAAAGCAACATGATTACACAACTTCAAGAATGCAAACAATTTCATAATCGATAAATCGTGCATCAAAGTTTCGCATACATAATTCAACTAGAGGCTAAAAAGCTCAAAAAACATCCACAAATATCAAGTATGTCAAGCCATGGAAGTTAAATGTGGAAAAAAATCCAAACAAGCATGAAAAAGCACAAAAAATAGCTTCTGCAGCAGTGTTAATCGATTAGCAGCTATTTAACAGCTGAAAATGGCGTTGTAATAATGTGTTAATTGATTAACCAGTTTTGCCTTGCAAATGGTTAATTAATTAACACTGCACAAAAACCAGAAAACAACTTTTCAAAAGCACTTCCAGCAACAGATTTTCATGTAACTGCAATGGATCGAAGCATAAAATAATGTGAATAAAACATGTTAATTCATATCAAATAAAAGCTAAAATAGTTGATCATGCCAAATGAATAATTCAAGCAACCAAAACCTCAATTAAGTTACATCGTGAAAAATGCAAAAACCGTCGAAAACGTAAAATCGAGCAAGAATAACCAACCTACAAGGCGAAGGTTTGCCTTGGTAGTTTTTGCAAGTAAAATTTGGTGAGAATAAGCAAAGAAAACCATATAATTCTAAGCTCAAGACCAAATCGCAACGAAATCGACAAAAAAGTGATAAATGGTCCGAATATGAATTTGCACCAAAACACTTGAGATGATTACTTGAATTGAAGTAAAAACTACTGTAAATCCAGAAATCCAAGTAGAAATGTAGTGGAATGATGGTTTAGCTCAAGAGAATAACAAGTTCAAAGTGAAGATTGTTACACTCAAATGGTGGAAATTGAGCTTTTGTGTGTGGTTTGGTGAAGAAGGTGAAGATGAATTGCAAAAAATTCAGAGAATTGAGAGAGAAGAGTGAAAGTAAAAGAGAATTGAAAGTGAAAAGAGTGAGAAATGGATAAGGTCCTTTTCACAAATGTGAAGGTTTCTTTATATAAAAGCTAGCCTTGGAGTGGGATAGGCTTGGAACAAGGTTTAGATCTAGCTAAGGGTTTGCTTTGGAGTTAGTTATTTCTAACTCACCGAGTCAGAAGTTGACTCGGTTAGTTATTTGTTAACTCGGTGGGAGCATCCCAAGTTCAAAATCCAATGGTTCACATGCTTGGAAACATAGGTGCATGGTGAGCACAATTGAAAGTGATGTAGTGTAGCAAACGCAAGTGGTTTTTTAAAGTGTCTTAAAATGTCTAGAATAATTCTCATGATACTAGAATCAAATAGACCAAAAGAGTGAAGGAGAAGCTGTTGCGACGCTGTAAAAGGCGGAAATTTTGCAAAACTTGTTGGTGTATTAATTAACAGTTGTTCAGAAACTGAAAATAGTGATGTAAAAGGGTGTCAGTAGATTAACCAGATCTGCCTTGCAAATGGTTAATCATTAACATAGGCAAAATTTACCCAATTTGGCTTGAAATAATGTGATATGGTCGTGGCTCTGAACTTTGACTCTTTGCTTTGATAAATAGGCATGGAAACCCTTGTATTTTGCTTGTATTGATATTGTGAAGACTTTGTAAGGATGTGATTAATCAGGATTTGAAACTCTAAATGTCCCAACAACAAAACCACAATGAAACAATTTTAATGCATATGCCGGCAATGCGAATGCACATGCTCATGCAAAAAAGAAAAATGGGACAACAAATGTTGGGTTATGACACATCTCTCCAGATTGATCCTGAATTGAACTTTGGTCCCCAACAGTGTTGTTTGAATCCCTCTAGGCTGTGAAATTTAGATGGTTGAGAATGCAATCAGTTTTGCACCCTTAAAGATGTCTTGCCATCGTCAGTAGATTATTTTTGTTTAAAATATTATTGCTCCATCTGGAATGTTTTTGTAACACTCCTTTGATCTTTCAATATGTGGAAATCTCTTTTGAGTAGCTGGTATGACCCCAGATTGTTAAATATGTATTGTTAGATTAAATGGCGTCTCTCTAGTTTGTCCTCAACAGAGATGTTTTTTGTGAAATCCTTGATTCTTATCTGATTAAGTGAAACCTCTTTTTTCCTTCAAAGGACATCTCTCCAAAAATATCTCGTTGAGAAGTTTGTTGTGAAACCATCTTTTCCATTAAATGGCATCTCTTCAAAAAATATCCCGTCGAGAAGTTTAATGTGAATTCTATCTTTTACATTAAATGACATCACTTCAAAAATGTCTCGTCGAGAAGTTCAACGTGAATTCTATCGTGTTCCTTCAAATGACATCTCTCTGGAAATGTCTTGTTGAGAAGTTTGATATGAACCCCTTTTTCCTTCAAATGGCATCTCTCCGAAAATGTTTTATTGAGAAGTTTGTCATGAAAACCTCTTTTTCCTTCAAATGGCATCTCTCCAAAAATGTCTCTTTGAGAATTTTGTTGTTAAACCTTTATTCCTTTAAATGGCATATCTTTGAAAAAGTCTCGTCGAGAAGTTTAACATGAATTTTATCTTTCCCCTCAAATGACATCTCTTCGAAAAAATCTCGCTGGGAAGTTTGATGTGGATCTTACCTTTTCCTCTCCATATGTTTTCCCCTTTTGAGTTGGTATTTAAAGTTGCTTGCAATGATCAATTTATCCCCTTGTAGTTGAGTCTCTCCCTAATGCTGGTGGAATGATATTTCCTCAATGGAGTATTTTTCCTGTTTTGCTGCTCTTTGGCATCTTCTGTGGCACTACATTCCCCCACAGAATTCTTTGTTTTCATTTATTGTATATCATGTGCATTATGTGGCATCTTAGGGCCAAAAATTGGGTTTTTGATATTTAAGTCTCGTTTATCTCGTCGAAACAAAGATGTCAATCTTCGGATCTCAGGAAAGAAGAAACTTAAATAAAGACATCTTTCATACCCTAATTTTTAACCCTAAGATCCCATATATCATTTGCATTTTTAGTACACAAACTAGATCCCGTGCTTGGCCTTCTCCCCTTCTCACTCTTTGGTTGTGCCTGGGAAGAGGTCACAAAGCACCCTGTTGTGTGTGTTTATCTTTATGTTTATATGTTCATTATTTACCTAACCATTAATCAAAATATATATGTCTTGTTTATTTAAGTTTATTGTGCAAGGTAGAACATCTCATCAAGGGCCTCAAGTGTGGTTCCTCAGCCATGGCTTTGTTCTTATCAAGGCACAATATGGACATTCATTGATTCTCAAGAGTTTTCCTCTTAAGACATGGCTTTTAATCTCAAAGTTTATGTATATCAAACATCTCAATATCATTTATACCAAGGATACTTCAAACTCTTGTTGCTTACTTCCGAAGAAAGTCAAAGGTTCATGTGTTTATTTCCATGCCTTCATCAACAAGTCAACTCAAAATTTGAGCAATTTAATTAAAGGACATTTAAGGAAATCCTATTTTGAGTTCATATGATCATTCATGTACCTTGGAATGCAACAAAATTCCAAGTGCACAAGTTGATTCAATAAGGTTTGACCAAAAAGTCAATATTTTCAAGTTGAAGTTCCAACGACTACAACTCCATCAATTCTCCATATTTTTGAGTGCTTATTTTTGCATATGACTCTTCTAAATGCCCTCTACAAATTATCTTTACATGACAAGAGACAATTATGCTTGGAGGATCATCAAAAGTTTGAAGACACTATAGATCATTTGTGGACTTACTGAAATTTGACCTATTTTCAAGTGACTTTTCCAAACTTTCAAGGATCACAAATTCTTCAATTTTTATTTTTTGAAGCTGTTTCTTTTTGAAAAATATCATTCAAATTTCCCTCTACAAGTTTTCTTCAAGGATCAAGATTTAATTATGCTTGGAAGGCCTTGGAAAATGTTGGAACATTATAGGTCATTTTTTGCCTAAAAGACTTAGAATTTTTCTAAGTATGGTGACCAGTTTTTTATGGCAACTCCAAAACATCATAAATTTCTCCTCAGATGTCCAAATGAACACTTTCTTGGCACATTGTAAACTAGACCATGAGGACTACACATTGCAAGAAGAATGAGATAAAAAAATCCTCTTTAGTAGGATGCCCCGTTGAGTTGAACATGGTGACTTGAAACTGAAGAAAGCTCCATGATCAGAATTTTGATTCATCTAATCTTCAATCATAGGTCAATTTGGCAGGAGTTAATCACTTAAATATATTTAGTGAAGTGTACAAAGTTTAATTGTGCCTTAAAATACATGTTTTTGCTGAGTTTTGAGTGATTTCAAGTCACACTTTCTTCATGATGTGGGGCGCACACGAACCCCCTTAATTTCCACTTAATTCACCCCTCTCAGTATTCCATCATCTTCATCTATAAATAGAGGAGCTCGATACTTTCATTTGCAAGCCTTTGAGAGTCATTGAACCTCTGCTTGAACTTCAAATTTTTCCAGAAATTTCCACCATTGGGTTTTGAACTCTAGCTAGTTTCGACCCAATTTCTTTGTTCTGATACCTCCATTGGCATCCTTTAAATCTTTTGGTTCAAGTCTCAAGCTCCCAGACCTTCTAAATTTCTCTGACCAGATCAAGCTTCTTCAACCTCTAGTCATCATCTCAACTAGGTAGTTAGAAGCTTCAAATCACTTTAAACATGTTACCACAATGTAGCTCTTGGCTTGCTGATCATTTCCCCTAACCTATCTGTTGTTGAATGCATGAGTTCATCATTTAATTTTGTTTGAATGCTTGTTTTCATTTCTATATTTCCCCAAAATTCTCCTCACTCATTTTCAATAAATGAAAATGAAGGATGGGGTTATGTTCGCCTCAATAAGATGGTTAAAATGGCATTAGTCTCATAAGTTTACCATTTATGGAACTTCGGTGTCTGGTTCACCGGAAAAGACAACCAGAGAGGACGAAGGTAGTGACCTGCGTGGCGCCACGTTGGAGGTTTGAAATATTCTGATTGGTTGGTTTCAAATGAGATCTGGTATTTTTCTCTGCGCGTGTTTCATATTGTTCTATCATCTCAGGTGTGTTGGATCTGCCACGCCAATTAATAAGGTTTGATCCAACGCGTCTTATTTTTTTTTCTCTTTTTCTTATTTTCTGATTTTATTATTTAAATTGCATTAATCTTAAAAAATTTATAAAAAATAGCTACATTAATATTTTTCACTCCAATTTTTTGTCATAGTTTCATAAAGATATTTCTTGTTTTTTGAGCATTTTTATTTCATCATTTGCTATTTTTAATAATTTTATTCTTTTTGCATTTGTTTTAAATAGTTAAAAAATATTTTCATGCATTTTTAAATTCTGAAAAAATTTGTATATGATTCTTGAGTTGTTTCTGACTTTCTAAAATTTTTTTTGGTCATTTGTGATCTTTTTTGATGCATCATTTGCATTTTCATGTTTATTTTCATTTTAAAATTCATTTTAAAAATCATATTCATGTATATTCATTTATTTTATTGCATTTCGATATTGATTGCCTTGGTTGGCCTCTCTTTGGCTTGGATCTTGGTAGATTTGGTCAAGTTTCATCGAACTCAATGGATCTTGGGTGTTGGTGGGGTGAAAACTCTAATCCACCAAACTGGATGATTGATCTTGATGATAACTTAATCAATCCTTTGGTTCAATTTGATTTTGATTCATTGTTGCCTCTCCTTCATCTCCATTCTTCTTTTTTCTTTTGGTTGATGAAAATCATTGACATCATGGAATTATTTGAAGTTCTTAATTAAGATGAGACTTTTCCTTTTTTCTTTTGGTGTGACAAGCTTTAGGAGAGTGACTTATATGTCACTTCTCTAGCTTGTACTAGCACAAATATTATTATTGACGGGGCTCCCATAGTATGACCTTCGTTATAGGTTGTGCTACGATTACTTAATATAGTGCTAAATTTGTCCTAAATCGAAAACTAAGTCATTTTTGTAAGTGAGATTGTCAACCTTCTATTATCCATGGTATTGTGTGGAATATATTGGATCTTTTGTTATCAAAGAGAGCTAGTGGCATACTTGTTGATTTCATCCAAGTTGGAGCCTTTCTCTTGGTAACATATGAGACCATGTTTTCATGCTTGTGGATTTTTAGTTGAGTGTTATCCAAAAAATGAAAAATTGACCTTTCTTTTCTAGTCACTAACTTACAAAGATTTTGTTGATCTAATCTTTACTTTAAAGTCATTTATCTTATGCTATTTACTTATTGCAATTTATTTTATGCTTTTATTTTAGAATTTCATATCATATTATCATATTGCTTTCTTCTTTGTCTACTTGGACTTATGTTTATACTTATGCTCTTTTTATTTTTGTCCATTTGGAGTTTCTCTTAAAACATTAATAAATATCAAAACTCCAAAAAAAAACTTGGTTACTTTGTTGACTTCATGTTACTACCCTATGCTTTGATGTGGAGTTATGGACTTAGAAATATGAATCTTGACCCTGGCATGGAAGCTGACATCTTTAATCCTAAACTTCATCTGGTACCTTTGGTTTGAGTTATTCTTGAGGACTTAGTTTGGCTATTATGATCTCATCTGATGCTTGGTTGACTTGATTGAGGCTTAAAACCAAAGGAGGAAATTCTTGATTGACTTATGTCATGGAGCTTGATTATTTCTTAGTTAGATATTTCTTCGTCCTTAACTTTTATTTTATGTAATAGGATAGTCACTTCATCTCCTCCCCTTCTTAAATTTTCAAAATCTTCTCCCTTTTTCAAAATCTGATTCTTTCAAACTAGAACCTCTTTCATAATAAAACCGTGACTTTGTCAAGTGAATTTTTAAAATCTTTTCTTTAATAAATGCTAAGATATCTTAAGCATACTTTGACCATTTCAAAATACTTAAAAGAAAATACAAAAACTCATTGAATCATTTTGTACCTTTGTGCACTTTTTGCTTTAAAACTTTTCATAAAATTTAGACATGAGTCATTTTCATAGTTGAGATGTGATTCTCATATCCCCATAGTATTAAAGATGTTGATATTTTCCACTTAGATGTTGAGTGATAAACTTGTTGATTTCTATCCAAGCAAAAATCCTCCATCTCAAGATGATGCAAATGTTACTTTCTCATACTTGTGGGTGACTAGTTGTAGTTTTCTCCATAAAAAACTTGTCTTTTCATTTTAAATGAACCAAAACAATCATTTTTGTTATTTTTACCACGAGCTACGAGGTTTTGATCCTCCATTGCACTTTTTAGGTACGTAGGCACGAGACTCAGGAAGTCTTGTCAAACACAAAAACATTAAAAAAAAAAACTTCTTTTCTCACCTCCCCAATCTTTTACAAGCAAACCATTTTCAAACCAAAATGCGTAGATATTTCAAAGGGATCCTATGAAGTACCATAGACATTTTAGGTGCTAACACGTTCCCTTTGCGTAACCAACCCCCTTACGTTTTTCTCTATTTTTATTTGTTCTTGTTTTTAGGACTTATTAGGGTTTTGTTCGTACTTTTTTTCCCTTTCCTTTGGAAATAATAAAAGCGTGATGGTGACTCTTGTTTTATGAGTTAAGTTAATCAATAGCTTATACTCACAATTTTTACCGCTATATCGTCTTCTGAACTCGAAGAAAGTGTTGGTGGATCTACTTCGGATTGGTCTTCGTCATTAAGAATTGCTTCTCTAGCTGCTTTTCTGGGAGCATGTCTGGTTCTTTCAATTTCTGGATTGAATGGTAGTAATGACGATACTGAACCTCATATACACAAATAGAAAATACCTCAGTAGCACTATGATAAACAAGAAAATAAACGAAATACTAAAATGAAAATTAAAAGAAAGTAAGAAAAACATGTTCACAAAGCGTTGCCCTATTGCAAACAACAATCTCCGGCAACGGCGTCAAAAACTTGATGACTTCTTGGAAAATGTACTTATAATGTTGCAGTAATAAAAAGATTGAACCCACAAGGATTGTGTTCGAACAAAACAATGATTTGCGACAATACTAAATAAAAACAGTAAAAAGGGGGGGGGTTGAAAATTTCAATGCAAAAAGAATTTAAACAAGAAAACTGTTTTAGAATTCCTATATCCCCTCTTGTTGATGTACGATGCCTTGTTTGAATTATCTTATCCTTATAAATTTACGGTAAATTAACAAAACTGTTATATCTAGGTGTTGCACCCTAAAATTTGACCAACCGGGTCTTGCATTTGGTCCTATGTTTCGACGCATTCTCGCGTTCGCATCTGCATATCGCATACAGTGCATTTTTCATTTTATCGGGATCACAACCCTCGTCTCGCGTCTCAGGTGGTTTTTTATCAGTTTGGATAGATAGAATCGTATTTTTGGGATATTTCGGTGCCCGTTTATTTTTACCGGCTATTTTGATGCGCTCTCGCGGTGTTATTTGCCGTTCGGTGCTATTTTGTTCCTTCGGGCATTATTGTGATTTTTCTGGATTTTATTGGCTATTATTAGGGTTTAAATAGATTTTTTAATCATTTTAGGATAATATAGAATATTAATAGGTTTTTTAATATTTTTAATAAGTGTAATTCTTTTTAGAATATTAGATATTAAATAGATTTTTACTATGTTTTAATAGAATAAATAGATTTTTCTTTTATTAATAATGAATTTTCTTTTATAGAATTTAAATAGATTTTATCATTTCTTTAATAGGATAATGTAGATTTCCTTTTAGATATATAGATTTTTTCTTTTATTAATGAGAGAATTTCTTTTAAATAAATAATATAGAGTTTTCTTTTAATAGATTTACTTTTATAGAAGTTTAATTAGTAGAATTTTTAGATTAGGGGATCATTAGAGTTTTTTAGCTTAATTTTTAGATTAGGGGATCATTAGAGCTTTTTTAGCTTAATTTTTAGATTAGAGGGTCATTAGAGTTTTTAGCTTAATTTTTAAATTAGTGGGTTTATTAGAATTTTTTAGAGATTTATTAGAGTATTAGGATAATTCTCTTGTTAGGTTTAATTGAGATCTTATTAGATATTAATTAGGTTAATCATCAGTTAGTTAGTTAATTAGGATTAGATATTAATCAGGTTTTTAACCTTGTTCTTAATTCAGTTTTTTTCTGAGTTTTTGTGATCATTTTCGTGTGGGCCCAATCAGGTGAAGCCCAAATTCGCAGGTCCAGTTTCCAGAATAATCCAGAAAGGTCCAGAATTGCAAGTCCTTTAAATAGATCAGTTCCACGTGTTAATCAAAGAGAGGGTCCACATTTTCACACTTCCACACGCCACCTCACATTCCACTAAACCTCTCTCTCTGCCACGCCAGTGCCACGCGTCCTGCATGCACTAAGCCTCTCCACTACCCATGCCACTTGGCATCACCGTCTCCTCTCACCGTTCTCCCTACCGGACTACATGCAAGATCCGGCGACCACCGCCCCCACCATTTTCCGGCCACCTTCTAACTATCTCAGACCACCCTAACTGACCCTCAACCGTCTCCGACCACCATACCCGTCACCGGAGACACCAAAACCCAGAACTTCGTCTTTCTCATCCAATCTCCGATCCATCTTCTCCGATCGTACCTCCACCTCCTGAAACCACCGTTCATCAACTCTCAACCACCATCATCATCTCCAGAAATCCGATCATCATCATCATCATCGGTGTTCATCCAATACTCATCTAGTTCATCAAAGTTCTTCCAGATTTCCAGAAACACGATGGATCTTCATCACCTCACCAAGAACAAAATTCCAGAATCATCATCCACGATCATCTTCAACAAGCAAAATCATCAACCATCCATGAACTCCACTATTTGCCAGAATTGGTTGAAGCTTCGTACGGTGAAGTTGTGTTCGTCAAGAACTCCTTCAACTTCTCAGAAATTCATCAACAGCAGTCGTTTCCAGATCAACAACGCGTTCATCTTTGAAGATCATCTTCAACATGCATTTCAAGAACAATCATCGTCAACAATGTTCAACAGAATTACCAGACGCACCGTTCTTCATCAAGAACATCACGATTCAGTTTCCCAGATTCGAGACTCTTCAAGATCCATCAAACCAGCAAGAATGTTCGAGAACCTTCTTCAAGATCTTCAACCACCAGAACATGCAAGAATCCTCAAACTCCAGAAATCATCAGAACAAACATTTGGATCCAGACCCGAATCAGACTTCAACGAATCTTCCACGGACTTCCTTCAAGCACTTACGCCGAGATCTTCGAGCCATGGTAGTGTGTGTATCCAGATATTAGATTGATGGAATTATTGTTGTAATTTCGTTGTTGTTTCTTTGTGAGATGGAGGACGAGAATTGAAGGTGAGGCTGAGAAAGATTGAAGGATCGGAGGGTGATGAGGACGAGAGAGAGAGAGAGAGAGAGAGAGGATTCAGAGAGGGAATTGGGAACGGTGGCGGCGCCGTGAGAAAGGAGGGGAAGATTAGGGTTCAGAATGAGAGAAGGAAGGAGAAGAAGGATCGTGGGCCTACACACTTGGGGCCCAACTGCATTTTTTGGAGCCACACCCCCTCCGTTTTTTTTCCCTTTGAAAGACCGTGGGCCTGAGCCCAACGCAGATCTTCCTGGCTCATACACCTGTCTATTTCTTTTTTACCCCCTGTTTGTTTTTAGCAGCTCTAGCTGCTGGGCTGGGCCCAGTTTTTTTGTTTTACTTGTATACCCCTGTAAACTGCTGCAATGTACCCCCCTCCCTTTACTTTCTCTTCTTTTATATTTTGTCATATATAGTTTTATGAAAAAAGAAAGAAAAAAAAGAAGTTATTGAAAAGGAAAATATGAAGAGAAGTATTGAAAAAATAGAAAGAAAAAATATTTTGAAAAAAATATAAAAAAAAGAAGAAATATGAAAAGAGAAAATGTTTTGAAAAAAGAGATGAATAAAAGAATAGAGAAAAAAAGAAAAAGAAAATACTTGAAAAAGAAGAGAAAAAATATTAATGTAGATTTAATATTTTTTAGAGTTTCTTCATAGAGTTTTTCCAATTTTAGGATAGTTTAGAAGTCCACTTGTTAGGGGACTATTTTCCATTTGATTTTTTTTCCATTATAGATGGATAGGATAGGATAGTATTTCCTAGGAGATTATTTTCAGTATTCAATCATTGTAATCATTTTTCAGAATGTTAATAAAACGAGATTTGAGCTGTGGTCCCGAAAGTAGCCGAACTACAGCTGCTCTGATTTCTCGTACCAGACGAGAATATGTAGGCATAGGATGCGATATCCTAGCGAGCACACTAACAACTGACTTTTTGTTCTCTCGCTGCTGTGCGATCGAGACTTTCCCGCTGACGACTAATTGTCACCCTTTTTCTCTCTTGCCCGAGTGCATTTGAGACCAGACCGTAGTTTTGCCCATAGGTTCCCGTACCTTTGAAGCCAGTTTGATTTATCACTGCTGTGTGAGAATACCCTGTTTAGCCGTAGCTATCCTGAACTACGTGAAGCTCTGATCTTCCATGCAGTGTGGAAGTACGTAGGCACAAGACGCGAGGTCTTGGCGAGCCAATTTCCCCGTAGTCCCGAACTACGTTGACTCTGACTTTCTCTCTTGAGAATACGTAGGCATAGAGTGCGACGCTCTATCGAGTCAATTCCCTTCCGTTTAGATTTAGCAGCCGTAGATAGATTGTTTGCATCCTTTAGACAACCCAAGCAAGCGTGGATCCCGTCGAGTACGACGGACGTGAGGGGTGCTAATACCTTCCCCTTGCGTAACCGACTCCCGAACCCAGGTTTTGGTTGCGACGACCATACCTTTCCCGTGTTGTGCGAGGTTTACTCTGAGCGTTTCCTTTCCCTCTCTTGGGATAAATAACGCACGGTGGCGACTGTTCTGTTCAGCCGGCGCCGATTTTCGCAGTAGCGACAGCTGGCGACTCTGCTGGGGATTGCGATAGTTCCCTATGTGAGTCTGCTGGGGATCCAACGTCCCCTGGCTGCTAAGGACTGCGATAGTCCCTATGCATGTGGGATCCAACGTCCCCTAAGAGAGTCAATCCTAGCGCTTGTTTGCTTGTCTATTGGGGCTTATTTTATTGATATTATCTGTTGCTGTTGGGGTGCTACGGGTGTTCTATGATTCAGAGATAAGCCGGACCTGGGCTTGAGTACAAACCTAGAATTAGTTGTGGATATTAGTGGGTGGACCTGTTTGCTTAGCAGACACAGTTCCCTACGAAATTCGCGCTCAGACGAGGTTCTCTTTGATGATTTCCTTTCCGATCCTTAGGATCCGATTGGGAGTTGGATCTGAGAGTTGTCGACTCTGGGGACTGTCATTTGGAAGTTAGCTAAGTGAGGCCTCTTCAGGACTTGATGATGCCACTCCTTCTGGGAATCGTATCGTCAGTCTTGAAAGTCTGTGACGCTGACGACCGCATAGGATGTCGTACCTTGTCAGATATAGGTCCATACCTGTGAGTGGGGGGGTTTTTTCTTGCAGGAACATTGACTTCCAACCTACCCATTATTCTGGTCTTCTCTTCAGAGCGAGCGTACTCCGTCAGCAGTGCAGTAGTATTCAGAGATTGTGTGGGGGCTGTGATCCCGTGCTTGTTGCATTGCATTGCATTTGCATAGGCATCTTCGCATCATATTGCATAGCATTTCTCCAGTTAGCCAGAGTTCTGATCCAGCCTTTGTTTCCTGGTGGTGATTACCCGGAGTTTGGATTGAGCAGCTGTTGATTGTCAGAAGACCGACTTAGGGGTTGAGTAGCTTTGAGCAGAGTCAAGCATTGAAGCCAGCTGAAGATTATTGGTAGCCATGTCTGAAGGCAATTTCCAGTCCCCTAACACCCTGACGGGGTTCACTATGACGTCCAACCCTCTGTATGATTCTATGGAAGACTTCCCGCAAGTGAACAACCTGACTGCAGACCAAGTTGTATAGCCTTCTGTTGAGAACCGAGATCGACATGAGCAGTTTGGTGCCCGATATGAGCGTCCTCCTCCTATTAACAATCAAGGTGTTGCTTTCCCTGTGATGAATTACCGAAGAGATATCCCGATAGCCAGGATGGTAGATCCAAGAGCTCTTGAAAAGGATAGAAGACTCTGAGCGTTGGAAGGAGGAATGAAAGCTTTGAAAGTCAAAGATGCTGTTAACCTGGATGCTGTAGACATGTGTTTGGTTCCTGACCTGGTGTTGCCTTATAAGTTCAAAGTGCCGAAGTTTGAGAAGTACACGGGAGATAGCCGTCCGAAGCAACATTTGATGATGTTCTGTCGAAGAATGACTGCGTTTGCGCAAGATGACAAGTTGATGATCCATTGCTTTCAAGATAGTCTGATTGGGGCATCTTTAAGGTGGTATATGCAGTTAGAGAGAACTCAGATTCAATCATGGATGGATTTAGCCAGAGCTTTTCTGAAGCAGTACGATTATAACCTAAACATTGCTCCCCATCACATGCAGTTGCAAGAGCTGTCTCAAGAGAACAATGAACTTATCAGGAAGTATGCTCAGAGATGGAGAGAATTTGCTGCTAGAGTACATCCACCGCTGTTAGACCAAGAGCTGACTAGCATGTTTGTAGATTCCCTACAAGATCCGTACTTCGAAAGATTGCTTGGACTTCCAGCAAGTTTCTCTGACGTGGTAGCATTAGGAGAACGCCTTGAGTATGCTATAAGAATTGGGAAGATTCAGATTACTTCAAATGATCAAGCTGATGAAACTGAATACCCTTATGACTATCAGTGTGAAGAAGGAGTTGTGATCAACGCAGTCGTGCCAAAGGTTGAATACCCTTATGACTATCAGTGTGAAGAAGAAGTTGTGATCAACGCAGTCGTGCCAAAGGTTGAATATCCTCGAAGCGAATCAGTAAATTTTGTTGGTTCCTCATCCTATCAGAGATCAGTACCTCCTGTGGCTTGTTATACTGAACAGATAGCCGTGCCTGGGGCACCATATCAGGAATCTTATGTCGCTTCCATTACAAAGCAGCGAACTCGTGGCCGAGGTTATCAGAATCAGCGTCAGAATCAGAATCGACCTCGCAACAACTTGGAACGAAGGAAAGCTCCTTCTCACCCAGTGCCTATATCGTATAGCCAGCTGCTACCATCTTTGATCCAGAGTTTTTTGGTGGAACCTAAAGCTCTTAAGCCCGTGCCAGAACCTTACCCTCCTGGGTATAATCCCCATGTTCAATGTGGTTACCATGGTGGCTCTCCAGGGCGTGTAACTGAAGATTGTAAAGCGTTTCAGGCGAAAGTGCAGCTGTTGATCGACCAAGGGTGCATTTCCTTTCCAGAAGGAGTTTTGTTTGTTCATGCCAACCTCTCAGCTGTCTGAGCTCGCAGATCCTTTTCAAAAAGTCAGTGGTCCAGACCGGCAGGCGCCCTCAGCATTGGCAGCCCTCAAACTTTATATCATTTGCATTTGTAGTTTCTTTTCTGTTAGTTACTACTTGCTGTTAAATATTGATTGTTTCGAATGGTGATATTAATAAGGTGACTATGCATGTTTTTGAATTAATCATGTCGTTGTCGCTCATTTACTGCATTGCACTAACACTTGCATTTTTATTCACTCCACTTTATCACTGTGACTAGCAAAGATTGGAGGGGGGATGACGAAACTGAATACTCATAACCGATGATCGTATGCTTTCAGATCAAACCTTGCCGATGACGTACAAGGCATTGTTTCAAATCCCCTAAACACCGGAGAGATAAGGAAGAGAATCCCTTGTTAACCACTTCGAGCCGAGAAGTAGGAGTTTCTTTCGGATTTTTAAACCCTCACATCTTAACCCGGGGCAGGGTAGTTGTCAGTTAGCTTGACCGAGCATTCAAGTCTTACAGAGGCGTGTTGTCTTTTGAGGACCAATCAGTTTACGCCTCTCAAGAGGCCGTAATTCGTCAACCACAGTGGTTAGACCTCACCAATCAGGAGTGAGACAGTTACAATCCTTTCAGAGCAATCAAGACAACCAGTGTCACACGACTTTGTTCCAAAAGAAATAAGAAAAAAAGAAAGCCCGCTAAGTAAAAAGAAAAAGAAAAAGCTGGAAGGCTAATACTTAGGCAAAAATTAGGGCATCCCGCTGGACTTCAAAAGAGATCGAAAAGAACTCAAAAGGAGTCAGTCCAGGCAAAAATTAGGGAATCAAAAGAACGAAAAAGAAAGGGTATCAAAAGAAGAATCCTCGAACAAGTCACAAAGTCGTGTACACAGACACCGAAAACGAAAAAGGGGTAACTGTCACTTCGAAAACCTTGTGAATTCCTTAACTATGGTTCTTACCATTCAGCATACCTCTCGAAGAGGCGAGCGCTTGTGCCAGGTTAACTGAACCTTAGGATTGGAGATCATCACGTAGAAGGGGTGGGTACAAAACATAATTTGAGCCAAATATCCTTTGTTTCACGAACCGTGAACCCGACCACGATACAACCCTTAAAAGACCTAATTGAGGCAAGGTTTATTCTGAAGGTGCATTACGGTAAGGTTGAGTAACCTGACTCCCTCTTGATTTGCTAGTCATATCCTTGTTGTATTTTTCACTGATCACATAAGCACTACGTTTGAACTTTGGTTCATTCATCACCCACAGTCATGACACGTAAATGAGTGACAACACAAATTTTTTTTTCAAAATCTGCATGAACACTGCATTAAAATTACCATTCGGGACTGAACAATTTTACTTGCAGGTTAGTAGTTGACAGGAAAGAAATTCCAACAGGGAATAATCAAACAGGATTGAATAATTCAGCAGTCTGGATCAGAATGGCGTAGGGTGTGAAACCCTGTGAATCTGGGGCATTGACTTTCAGAGAGTTCGGAATCAATCAGTCTGAGGAAAAGTCCCGAAGCATCAGTTGATTATGAGGCAGAAGTTGATCAGAAGCGAATCTTCTCAAGAGCCAATCAGGGGCAGTTATCCAGAATGCTATATCAGGGCAGGTTAAGTCGCTCAACGCTCGTTCAGGGGCAAGTCATGATGTGGATAGTTGTTGAGTTAAGGGAGACACCGGGGTAAGCCACCGTAAGGTCGTATTGTAGCAAGGTGCTTTCGGTTCAGAGTGAGTTTTTCCGAGAATTAGATTAAGGCAAAGTCATTGCAGACAGGGGCATGCCATCCCAAGAGTGCAGAGATTATTCTTTATTCGAGAGGCGTTCGATTCGAAGTATCTCGAGGAAGTTCAGAATGCTGGGGCAGTTCATATTAAACCATCAGGGTACAGATTTTCAGACTATCCCACAGAGTTTCCTGCAGGCCGGGGCATAGCAAAGGCGAAAGAGTTGTTCTTCTCAGTGTCATCAGAGTTATTCAGAGCTACTTGAGCAGATCCAGCCAATCTTCAAGTTTGAGACAAATATCGGGAAATTGTGACCCTTCTACTAAAAGTTGTGAATTTAGACTGGATATTGTCCAGCATCAGGGGTGTATGACCCACCACGGATGTACAGAAGTCCAGCCTACTTGGCACACTCGTTTATCCCCCAGCAAAGTCATACATTCGAGAAGCAGTTAATCTGGGGGCAATTAGGTCGAGATTTGGCAAATCTCTCGCGGCTATGGGCACTGCTCCGCGAATCAGCCGATCAGGGGCAAAAGATTATCGCAAGACCGGGGCAGAACACCCTAAAAAAGGATGTTGTTGGGACATTCTTTTGGGGTTTGACGTGTAGAAATAGTTCAGATCTAACCGTCAGGGTACAGAGATCGAAGAGTCCTCATCAGAAGGTTGGTGCCGATTCAGGGGCAAGGTATTGTGAGTAGCACTATGGCTAGCCTTTCTTTTCCAGACGAAATGCTCGGACTGGGGCATGTTGGTATTTGTGGGACAAATTTCCGAGAAGGAATAGAGTTCATGTCGCCCTGACCAGAGGCGTTTTGGGTGAAAGACTTGATCGTTATGTGAAGTGAACCCCACGCAGGTCATGCTTCTGAGATAACAATATACCTCACTGAAGAAGGATCGAATTCGCCAGCTAGTCGTAGCTTATCCAAAGGCATTCTCCAACAAAGTCGTTCATCCTCAACAGAATTGACGATTCAAAGATTATAAGGCTGTATTCAGACAGTGTATCTCAAGCCGAGTTGGTTTAGTCGCAAAAGATTAATATTTGTGAGCTGTATTCAGGCAGTTTACCTTTCCCCGCAGGGTCAGTTACTCTCCCCCAGCGGAGCCAGTTGATTTTCCCCAAGAGAATCATCCCGTCCCCAGCGGAGTTTCTTTCCAACCAGTGTTTACATTCCTCCCAGTGAAAATCGAAGATTAAGACTCTCCCCGGCATAGTTGGTTGTGTGTCCTGGCATTTATTTTGCCGGAATACCGTGTGATATCAGTTCACTCTCCAGCAGAAGTTCGATCATACCAGGCGCATCTGCTAGTCTCCAGCAGAGTTATATTCCCCAGCAGGGTGTTACTTTAATGAGGTGCTTGGTTCAAGTTCCCAATTTCCTAGCTGAGTCGGCTTCACTCTCCCAGCATTTATTTTGCTTGAATAATCCTGTAGCACCTGGCTATCCCCCAGCGGAGTTGGCATTATCTTCAGCATTTATTTTGCTGAAGCTAGTTCCGGTATCTCAACAGTTCGAGTCTGCATTTGCATCGGCATATAGTGCCATGCTTGCACCCCCAAATAAAAGTGTAGCGTTTCCATGTCGAATGGAGCATTGCATCGCTGTCAAACATACGCATTTTTGAAACATAAACTAGGTTGGCTAACTGTTTGCTTCAAGTAGTGTTTCTCTTGCAGGTAGAGAGAGCTCTTGCTCAAATGAAGTATCAAACATTCGAGGTCTCGGCGTGAGACATTCAATGAAGTATCAGTTTTGGCATTATTCCCCACAGAGTTACCATGATGAAGTTTCTTTGTGAATTTCTCGTGTTTTCCCCGCCAGAATGAGTAGGCAGAATTTCTCCTCATTCCCAAGCAGAGCTGTTTGTCATCAAAGGGTTTCATGAATCAGAGTTTCAGAGGCCACCGCCGGTTATCAGAACAGGCGTCCGGTAGTTTGGTTCCCAAATATCCCCAGTAGAGTCCGCCTCAAAGTTACTGTAACGCCGGTGATAAGAAGTCTGTGGACCAACGGAAGGATGAGTCCTGACGAGGACAATTTTATTGACAGGTTTTCTTCGTGCTAGAAAAATGGGGGTCCTAACGTGGACGGATTGATTTCCTCAAGTTGACGGTATGCGCCAGTTCTAACGTGGACAAATTTGAGTTCTTGGAATCGATGGAATGTGAAGTCCTTACGTGGACAAAGTTGATTATTCTTCGTGTTGGTGTCCTGACGTGGACCATTTATTTCCAGCAGGTAGCTTTATTCGTAATGGTGAAATGTGCGTCCTGACGTGGACAAGTTTATAGTTCTTCGTGATAGCAAGATGCGAGAGTCCTGACGTGGACAAATTTATCCTTCTCCATGTTGTTGGCAAAGTGTGAGTCCTGACGTGGACAAGTCTTATTTCCCCAGCAAGTCGAAGACGCGCAAGTCCTGACGTGGACAAGTTTATTTCTTCAGCAGGTTGAGATATGAGTCCTGACGTGGACAAGGTTTTATCTCCTCAGCAAGTCAAAAGATTGGAGTCCTTACGTGGACCAAGCGAGGTGAAAGTTGAGTCCTTACGTGGACAAATTAAGAAGATTTATTCCTTACGTGGAAAGATTGAGTCCTTACGTGGACATATCAGATTCATTCCTTACGTGGAAAGGTGGGTCCTTACGTGGACGGAGTTGGTTTCCTTACGTGGAAAGATAGAGGTGATTCCTTACGTGGAAAGATTTATTCCTTACGTGGAAAGATTGGGGTCCTTACGTGGACAGATTCAGAAAAAAAAAGTTGTATTCCTTACGTGGAAAGATTGGAGTCCTTACGTGGACAGATCGAGATTGTATTCCTTACGTGGAAGAAAAATGGTTTCCTTACGTGGAAAGAAGGATTGTTTCCTTACGTGGAAAGATTGAGTCCTTACGTGGACATATCGAGTTGGAGTCCTTACATGGACAGATCGAGGTTGTGTTTCCTTACGCGGAAAGATTGTGATTCCTTACGTGGAAAGATTGTAGTTTCCTTACGTGGAAAGATGTGAGTCCTTACGTGGACGAATCAACATGTGATTCCTTACGTGGAAAGAGATGTGATTCCTTACGTGGAAAGATGTATTCCTTACGTGGAAAGTTTAGTCCTGACGTGGACAGATTCAGAAAAGAGATTGTGATTCCTTACGTGGAAAGGTGGGTCCTTACGTGGACGGAGTTGTATTCCTTACGTGGAAAGATAGCATTCCTGACGTGGAAAGATGGAGTCCTTACGTGGACAAATCAAGAAGAGAGTTATTCCTAACGTGGAAAGGTGGGTCCTAACGTGGACGATGTAGTCCTAACATGGACAAGTTTGATTCCTTACGTGGAACGAAGATGCATTCCTTACGTGGAAAGAGGGGGGTCCTTACGTGGACAGATCAAGATAAGATTGTGATTCCTTACGTGGAACGAAGATTGTATTCCTTACGTGGAAAGATTGGAGTCCTTACGTGGACAGATTTATATATTATTCCTTACGTGGAAAGATTGTATTCCTTCTGTGGAAAGATTGGAGTCCTTACATGGACAGACTTATATAGTATTCCTTACGTGGAAAGAAGATTGTTTCCTTACGTGGAAAGATAAAGGTGTTTCCTTACGTGGAAGAAAAATGGGCTCCTTACGTGGAAAGAAGTTTATTCCTAACGTGGAAAGGGGAGTCCTGACGTGGACGATGTATTACTGGCATGAAAGAGTTTAGTCCTGACGTGGACAGATCCAGACGAAGTCTTATTCCTAACGTGGACGGTGGTATTCCTAACGTGGAAAGGTTATTCCTAACGTGGAAGAGTTTATTCCTAACGTGGACGATTTATTGCTGATGAAAGGCAGACGAGCCATCCCCAGCAAAGTTGCCGCGATTTTCCCGGGTTGACGACAGAGGGAGTCCTAACATGGACAAGTTTTGGTTGAGATTTCTTTGTGTTGAAGAAACAGGCGTCCTGACGTGGACAAAGTTCTATCCCTGCAATGATAAAGTCTTTTTCAGGCTGATGAAAATAATCCCCAGCACGAGATCAGTGGGTTGCTGTAAACAGTTAGATTCAGTTGATGAATATCGTTCCCCAAGCAGTGGTGCAGTTTATTTCTGCGGTTGGCAAATTTCAGGGTTCCATTTGTATTCAACCATCTTCTACCTTTGAATAATTAAAGGCTGAGCGCTCTTCAACCATTCAGGTCCAAGCTGCTTGAATAGGGGCAGTTGTTGCACCCTAAAATTTGACCAACCGGGTCTCGCATTTGGTCCTATGTTTCGACGCATTCTCGCATTCGCATCTGCATATCGCATACAGTGCATTTTTCATTTTATCGGGATCACAGCCCTCGTCTCGCGTCTCAGGTGGTTTTTTATCAGTTTGGATAGATAGAATCGTATTTTTGGGATATTTCGGTGCCCGTTTATTTTTACCGGCTATTTTGATGCGCTCTCGCGGTGTTATTTGCCGTTCGGTGCTATTTTGTTCCTTCGGGCATTATTGTGATTTTTCTGGATTTTATTGGCTATTATTAGGGTTTAAATAGATTTTTTAATCATTTTAGGATAATATAGAATATTAATAGGTTTTTTAATATTTTTAATAAGTGTAATTCTTTTTAGAATATTAGATATTAAATAGATTTTTACTATGTTTTAATAGAATAAATAGATTTTTCTTTTATTAATAATGAATTTTCTTTTATAGAATTTAAATAGATTTTATCATTTCTTTAATAGGATAATGTAGATTTCCTTTTAGATATATAGATTTTTTCTTTTATTAATGAGAGAATTTCTTTTAAATAAATAATATAGAGTTTTCTTTTAATAGATTTACTTTTATAGAAGTTTAATTAGTAGAATTTTTAGATTAGGGGATCATTAGAGTTTTTTAGCTTAATTTTTAGATTAGGGGATCATTAGAGCTTTTTTAGCTTAATTTTTAGATTAGAGGGTCATTAGAGTTTTTAGCTTAATTTTTAAATTAGTGGGTTTATTAGAATTTTTTAGAGATTTATTAGAGTATTAGGATAATTCTCTTGTTAGGTTTAATTGAGATCTTATTAGATATTAATTAGGTTAATCATCAGTTAGTTAGTTAATTAGGATTAGATATTAATCAGGTTTTTAACCTTGTTCTTAATTCAGTTTTTTTCTGAGTTTTTGTGATCATTTTCGTGTGGGCCCAATCAGGTGAAGCCCAAATTCGCAGGTCCAGTTTCCAGAATAATCCAGAAAGGTCCAGAATTGCAAGTCCTTTAAATAGATCAGTTCCACGTGTTAATCAAAGAGAGGGTCCACATTTTCACACTTCCACACGCCACCTCACATTCCACTAAACCTCTCTCTCTGTCACGCCAGTGCCACGCGTCCTGCATGCACTAAGCCTCTCCACTACCCATGCCACTTGGCATCACCGTCTCCTCTCACCGTTCTCCCCACCGGACTACATGCAAGATCCGGCGACCACCGCCCCCACCATTTTCCGGCCACCTTCTAACTATCTCAGACCACCCTAACTGACCCTCAACCGTCTCCGACCACCATACCCGTCACCGGAGACACCAAAACCCAGAACTTCGTCTTTCTCATCCAATCTCCGATCCATCTTCTCCGATCGTACCTCCACCTCCTGAAACCACCGTTCATCAACTCTCAACCACCATCATCATCTCCAGAAATCCGATCATCATCATCATCATCGGTGTTCATCCAATACTCATCTAGTTCATCAAAGTTCTTCCAGATTTCCAGAAACACGATGGATCTTCATCACCTCACCAAGAACAAAATTCCAGAATCATCATCCACGATCATCTTCAACAAGCAAAATCATCAACCATCCATGAACTCCACTATTTGCCAGAATTGGTTGAAGCTTCGTACGGTGAAGTTGTGTTCGTCAAGAACTCCTTCAACTTCTCAGAAATTCATCAACAGCAGTCGTTTCCAGATCAACAACGCGTTCATCTTTGAAGATCATCTTCAACATGCATTTCAAGAACAATCATCGTCAACAATGTTCAACAGAATTACCAGACGCACCGTTCTTCATCAAGAACATCACGATTCAGTTTCCCAGATTCGAGACTCTTCAAGATCCATCAAACCAGCAAGAATGTTCGAGAACCTTCTTCAAGATCTTCAACCACCAGAACATGCAAGAATCCTCAAACTCCAGAAATCATCAGAACAAACATTTGGATCCAGACCCGAATCAGACTTCAACGAATCTTCCACGGACTTCCTTCAAGCACTTACGCCGAGATCTTCGAGCCATGGTAGTGTGTGTATCCAGATATTAGATTGATGGAATTATTGTTGTAATTTCGTTGTTGTTTCTTTGTGAGATGGAGGACGAGAATTGAAGGTGAGGCTGAGAAAGATTGAAGGATCGGAGGGTGATGAGGACGAGAGAGAGAGAGAGAGGATTCAGAGAGGGAATTGGGAACGGTGGCGGCGCCGTGAGAAAGGAGGGGAAGATTAGGGTTCAGAATGAGAGAAGGAAGGAGAGGAAGGATCGTGGGCCTACACACTTGGGGCCCAACTGCATTTTTTGGAGCCACACCCCCTCCGTTTTTTTTTCCCTTTGAAAGACCGTGGGCCTGAGCCCAACGCAGATCTTCCTGGCTCATACACCTGTCTTTTTCTTTTTTACCCCCTGTTTGTTTTTAGCAGCTCTAGCTGCTGGGCTGGGCCCAGTTTTGCAGTTTTTTTGTTTTACTTGTATACCCCTGTAAACTGCTGCAGTGTACCCCCTCCCTTTACTTTCTCTTCTTTTATATTTTGTCATATATAGTTTTATGAAAAAAGAAAGAAAAAAAAGAAGTTATTGAAAAGGAAAATATGAAGAGAAGTATTGAAAAAATAGAAAGAAAAAATATTTTGAAAAAAATATTAAAAAAAGAAGAAATATGAAAAGAGAAAATGTTTTGAAAAAAGAGATGAATAAAAGAATAGAGAAAAAAAGAAAAAGAAAATACTTGAAAAAGAAGAGAAAAAATATTAATGTAGATTTAATATTTTTTAGAGTTTCTTCATAGAGTTTTTCCAATTTTAGGATAGTTTAGAAGTCCACTTGTTAGGGGACTATTTTCCATTTGATTTTTTTTCCATTATAGATGGATAGGATAGGATAGTATTTCCTAGGAGATTATTTTCAGTATTCAATCATTGTAATCATTTTTCAGAATGTTAATAAAACGAGATTTGAGCTGTGGTCCCGAAAGTAGCCGAACTACAGCTGCTCTGATTTCTCGTACCAGACGAGAATATGTAGGCATAGGATGCGATATCCTAGCGAGTACACTAACAACTGACTTTTTGTTCTCTCGCTGCTGTGCGATCGAGACTTTCCCGCTGACGACTAATTGTCACCCTTTTTCTCTCTTGCCCGAGTGCATTTGAGACCAGACCGTAGTTTTGCCCATAGGTTCCCGTACCTTTGAAGCCAGTTTGATTTATCACTGCTGTGTGAGAATACCCTGTTTAGCCGTAGCTATCCTGAACTACGTGAAGCTCTGATCTTCCATGCAGTGTGGAAGTACGTAGGCACAAGACGCGAGGTCTTGGCGAGCCAATTTCCCCGTAGTCCCGAACTACGTTGACTCTGACTTTCTCTCTTGAGAATACGTAGGCATAGAGTGCGACGCTCTATCGAGTCAATTCCCTTCCGTTTAGATTTAGCAGCCGTAGATAGATTGTTTGCATCCTTTAGACAACCCAAGCAAGCGTGGATCCCGTCGAGTACGACGGACGTGAGGGGTGCTAATACCTTCCCCTTGCGTAACCGACTCCCGAACCCAGGTTTTGGTTGCGACGACCATACCTTTCCCGTGTTGTGCGAGGTTTACTCTGAGCGTTTCCTTTCCCTCCCGTGGGATAAATAACGCACGGTGGCGACTCTTCTGTTCAGCCGGCGCCGATTTTCGCAGTAGCGACACTAGGCCCTCACGAAATAACTGATTAACAACTACTCAGAGCTTTTTATCCTTAGTCCGTCAGGGTAAGCAGTGTTATGCGATGTACAAACCCTAATTCTCTATGTCACTACTCGATGTCTCCGATCCCTATTCAACTGGCTTAAGCAGAGCAAGTTCCCTAGATTCAATACATAGGCTACGATTCTGGAATCACTATGCAATTAACAACATATTAATAGAGTATGTCAAATTATAAGTCAAAAGGTTCATATAAAGTAAAACCACCATATAATGCCAACAAGATTGAATAAAGTTCATTATAACACAACCTAACCTAGGAGAATTTAGCTACACATAATGAAAATTAAAGTACCAATTGAATAAAGATGAACATCATATGAATTCCTTTGAAGGATTGGCCTTCAATGGATTTCAATGCTCTCAAAATCACCCTTCGATGCTGTAAAATCATGCTCCTGATGCCAAATTTCGTAACCCCTATAAAAGTGCAGAAAATCGTCTTTTAAAGCTGTCAAAACGAGTCAGAAAAGCCCATAAAAAATCATTATCACACACATTAAGGAAGTATCGTACGCGCGATGACCCCATTGTTTTTCTATCACGCGCACGATAGCATGCGATGTTGCGCGTGATTATTCTAGTAGTTACTTTTTTTTCACCCCCTTTTCACCAGAATTTACATTAAGTGCCATTATTCCATACTTGACTATTTTTCCTTCATTCTTGGTCCTTTCTTCATCATGTTGGCTCCTTGTTTTATCATTTTCCTCAATTCTTTAACTGATTATATGTAATGACAAACTGTCATCATAGGGCGATGCGACCTCTCTTTAGAATCATAAGGCGATTGTACTAAAACATACTTATTAGTTTGAAGGGCTTTGTTCTAACAACATAACTCATCCATGGCTACTTGCATCATTGCTAATAAATATTCATTATATAAACTAAATGTATGTCTCAGGCTAATGATTATGAAACAATGGTTGAAGAAAGACCTTGCCTATATGGGACTAGAAAAAAAGTAAAATATTTGTGACCTTGCCTGTGTAGGACTAGAAAAGCCTCACTGTGTGTTCGAATGTGATTAAAAATAATCCTTCATTATGATCACATGATATGTGTATATATAGTCACTCTTGTTTACTTTGGATTTTTGACATTTTATACATAATTATTTCTTTTCAATTTGTTGTTCCTCCATTGTCTGAAGTTGATCAAATGACATACATTCATGGCTTTTATTCGCTATGTTCGTTAAGATTGTTATATCTTCATGATATCATTATCATTTATTCTAGTCTAGGATTCAACTACCTAACATCTTATAAGCACTTTATGTGACTCATGGATGAGTCAGGTTTTGGTCCCTGGAGTACGAGTTGCATTCATAGTTTGATGACTTCAGTATCTCATCATATCCTTGTGGGCTAGCCATTGTGAATCTAAGTCGAGTTCACCCTACCCGTGTTAGATCGAGCACTCTATGAGGGTTTAACGTGCTCTATAACAGATAGGCCAAGTCTTTTTGTATAAGACGATTTTGGTCTATTACGAATATATTCGTACAATTTCCATATGGGATTGATATATAAACCATTTGTTGTTGAACCTAAGAATGAATACGCATAACATCTCAGACCTATTGTTAGCATATTAGAAACAAATTATAAAAGAGCTATAAAAAGCATCTTTTTAACTTCTCAACTCAACAAAAATAAGATAACACTTCAACAACTGATTTTCTCAAACAATTATCGACAATAAAACAAAGTCATCACTATGCCACAATGAGCTAACAAATTTGAGGAAAATTGTTTCAAACTGGACCCATGCTCGATCCATCAACCAAACAATCCAAATATTAGATATATAAATCAAGCTAAATTTTTTGAGAATTTCTTAACACACCCTAAGTGTTTCTAATGCACCACATAAATTTCCAAAAATAACTCCCGTTTTCGGAGATGCGTCTCTGAACGCATCTCTTATACACATTTCATTCGTGTTTGAGTCAAACCCATAATTTATGAATAAATTTATTATAGAAATGCATCTCTGGAGAATTTCCGAAAATTTATTTCTGAAATCTCTTGCTCAGGACCGACCCAAGGGTAAGGCGACCCCTACAAGGGCTTTAGGCCTCAAAATTTTGGACTATAAAAAGACCTCAAATTTTTTTAATTTGGTCATAAATACTTCAAATAACATATTTCTTACATAAAATCTCATTGTTGAATTAGTAGAAGAAAAACCTTGTATTTCGTCACCAATAGTATCTGTTATTCAATATCAAGTGCAACTCGCTAATCCACTTTGGGGTCATATTCTCATCAAAATTCGGATCAATGTCGTTGTTAATTTTGAAAAAAAATTAAACCCTATATCTTTTTAAGACTAATTTGAATGAGTTGGTAGAAGAGAGATCTTGTATTTCATCACCAATAATATCTCTTATGTAATATCAAGTACAACTCGCTAATCCACTTCGGAGTCATATTCTCATCACAATTCGGATCAATGTCCTTGTTAATTTTGAAAAAGCTTAAACCTTATATTTTTTTAAGACTAAGTTGAATTTCACATTTTCAGTTAAAAACTAAACATTTCAAAAAGTGATGTGTAGACGGTATTTGTACTTAAACACCTATTTTCACAACACTCAAACATGTAAATTTTTTTCTTTTTTTGAAAATAGCAAATGCATTAAAAACATCACAAGAAGTGCAAACAGTTACACGATAAAAATCATCACCAAATCTACTCCAACAACAAAATAATCTAGAAACTTAATGCTCAAACTAAATACTTTTGAGATCACTGCGCCCTAGATATTTTGTGGAAAG
This sequence comes from Lathyrus sativus, assembly GCA_963859935.3. Taxonomy (NCBI): domain Eukaryota; kingdom Viridiplantae; phylum Streptophyta; class Magnoliopsida; order Fabales; family Fabaceae; genus Lathyrus; species Lathyrus sativus. The sequence continues at coordinate 58,669,508 of OZ012738.1, read as the reverse complement.
TGCAATTGTCTGTCATGTCACGTGTCATAGAGTGGGAACAGAGAGAGAGAGGACATAATGCCATTTATGTCAAAGTACTAAGGTTTCTTCAAATGTCGAAACGTGTTGTGTTTCTGACAGCACCCACAAAGAGTATACTCAATAAACTACTACTAAGGGACCGTGGATTGCAATGCTTTGTGTGAGGGGACCACTCAGCGTGCTGAGTTGTTTCGATGCAATTTTATTGGTATCCACAAAAATGATGCCTCTGAAAATGTTACTATATCTATCAGATCATATAGTTGCATTCCAAAAATATGTGTGTTCTCCATTAAATTTCCTGCTGTCACCTTTTCCTTGATTTTCCACTCTTAAACTTCATGCACACGCTTTTTATTTTTTTATTCGGTTTAGGTGGAATATACTCTCCCCCATTTTATTTTATTTTTTGTTTTTGTGTATAATCTCCATTAAATTTGTGTATAAGTATTGCTTTTTATCTATTTTAAAATATTTAAAAAAATAGTAGAATATTGTTCATTTAAAGAAAAAAATTAATCGAAAAAATTTGAAATATTTTTATTATTCAAATATTTTTTATTATTAAATCATTAGAAAATAATTGATTTAATGTGTTTAAAAAAAGTGTGCATATGATGGCCGAAAGTCTACTTGTCCAAAAAACCCTTTGCCAATTCAACCATATACCATATTAAAAGTGTGTAAGAGTAGAAAGATTGAAAATATTTTTTAAGTACGATATTTGAAGAATTTAAATTCATATAAGAGATCTCCAACTGTGAACTCATTTTTGGATTTTTTGTGGGACCTATTAAGCCACGTCAGGTTGAAGCAACTTAACTAATTTTTCACTTCAATGATGCAACTCTGAAGAATTCATATTGAGTCCCACAACTTTACTTTATATATTAATATTTTATTCATATTAAATTTTATATCAGTTAAAATAATAATTTTAATTTTAGTGTTTTAAATTAAATTTGATATAAAATAAAAAAAAATTAAACTTATAATTTAAAATGATAATTAAAATTAATCCAAAATACATGATATATAATTAAAAACAATAAAAATAAATAACATCACATAATTAATCAAACTTAAATTTCATCATCTTCATGTCCAAAACGTTCCCAAATATGTTCGACTAGGTCTCCTTGAAGTTTACGATGAACTTGTTTTTCTTGAATACTTGCTCTTCTTTGTAGTCTTGTTGCAAGATTCAGATGAGGACCGCTAAATGCTTCGGTTGTTGAGTTATTGATATCCACATTATCATAAGAGTAATCAAAATTACCTCCATATGTATGTCGTTCGTCTTCCACAATCATGTTGTGCAATATGATGCAAGCATATATGGTATGCTTGAGAGTGTCCATGTGACAGGCACGTGCTGGGCCACGTATAATTGCAAATCGAGATTGAAGCACTCCAAATGCTCGCTCCACATCTTTTCTAGCCGATTCTTGATGTTGAGCAAATAATTTTTTCTTTTCTCCCTGTGGCATTGAAATAGTCTTGACAAATGTAGCCCACTCAGGATATATACCATCTGCTAAATAATACCCCATGTTATATGGTGTCCCATTGATTGTATATTGCACATTTGGAGCACGTCCTTCCAAAATATCGTTAAACACGTTGGATTGGTTTAGCACATTAATGTCATTGTTTGAACCTGCAATACCAAAAAAAAGCATGCCAAATCCATAAGTCTTGTGATGCCACTGCTTCAAGCATGATTGTGGGCTTACCATGATCACCTCGACAAAATTGTCCTTTCCATGCAACAGGACAATTTTTCCATACCCAATGCATACAATCGATGGAACCCAACATACTTGGAAAGCCACGTGACTCTCCCATTTGTAATAGATGTTCAACATCAGTGTTGTTAGGCTTTCTCAAATACTCAGTGCCAAATACAACATTGACACCCTTAACAAATCTTTCTAAGCACTCAATTGAAGTGCTTTCACCGATTCGAACATATTCGTCTACAAGGTCAGCAGGAGACCCATACGCCAACATATGAATAGCAGATGTACATTTCTGCAATGGTGAAAGACCCATTTTACCTTTTGCATCGACCCTCATTTGGAAATATTCATCATGATTTCCAAGGGCATCTACAATTCGAAGAAATACATGCCTATGCATTCTGAACCTTCTTCGGAATTGAACATTTGTGTATACTGGGTTTTCTGAGAAGTAGTCATTGAATAATTGATTGTGCCCTTCTTCACTACCTCGATCTACCGTTGTTTTTCTCTTTGGCCTAGAGGAAGTTCCAGATCGACGTTCATTTTGAAGTTGTTGTTCTTCATCACTGTCGTCCATAAATTCTTCTTCAACCAACTCCCAAAATTCTTGATCGTAAGTATCTGAATTGTCTGAATCCATTTAGTGAGTAAAGAATGAGAGAAAAATGAGAAGAATAAGATGAGAATGAGAGAACAATGACATAAGTGGTAGTATATATAATGGTTAGTTTGAATAACGGCTAGTTTGAATTAAAGTGGTAGTTTGAATAACGGCTAGTTTGAATAACGGCTAGTTTGAATAACGACTAGTTTAAATAACGGCTAGTTTGAATAACGACTAGTTTGAATTAAAGTGGTAGTTTGAATAACGGCTAATGACCATTTTACATAGGTGTTGATAAATTAAAGTGGTACTAATGACCATTTTACATAGGTGTTGATAAATTAAAGTGGTACTAATGACCATTTTACATAGGTGTTGATAAATTAAAGTGGTACTAATGACCATTTACATAAGTGATACTAACTACATTCCATTTTTTTTCATCTTATTACAATATTTTTCACGAATATCGTGTTGACTATCATTCATAGTAGAAGTGTCTTTCATCATCATTTGCACTACCCTTAATTCTATCTCGTCCTCCTTAGCTTGCGCAAGTCTGTCCATTGCTATTACTCTTTTATTCTTTGCATCTTGCGTTGCATTTGGAATTTCTGATGCCTTACCCTTCCTTTTTGCTGCTTTTTGTCCCATTGGACGCTCCATTGGTGATGATGAGTTAAACTCATAACTTGAAGTTGTATCTGGGTTCTCCGATGATGCCCCACTAGCATAAATCTTTGTTATTTTTGCAGAACTCCAATCGATTCTTCGACGATGCGCCATTTAACTTCATCTTTTAACAATCGCCATGCATACTCAAGATTGAATGTTGTACCTTGATCCTGAGCAAAAATAACATGTGCATCTGCCATGACATCGGTCTCGGATATCCCACTTTTCTTTCCTTTAAGAGCTATTTTGTAACACCCAACAAATTTTTGAACCATGCCATTTATTCTATGCCATCGACATTTTAACTGTCCCCCTAACTTTTCCCGCAATTGCCCACGATATTGGTTATAACTAGCAGCAATTCTTAACCAAAAACTCTCAGCCTTTTGATCAACTTCCACAATTGGATCCTTTGAAACATTGAGCCATGATTGGATAAGTAGTATATCCTCTTCCCTTGTAAATTGCTCTTGAGATCTTTTTTTAACGACAACCCTTTCTTCTTTTTCAGTACCAACTTGAGTAGAAAATGATGGGATTTGAGTAGAAAATGGTGGAACTTGAGTAGAGAATTTCATACTATTAGAATTCATTTGAGGTATAGGATACATATTTGGATTGTTTGGTGACGGAAGAAATATGGCGAGGTTTGTTGGCACAAGTGGAATTTGAGAATTTTGAGGATTAGGATTTTGACAATTTTGCATGTAATTGAAAAAAGCTTGTTGATAATGAAAATGATTAGGATCTATTTGGCCAAAACAATTGTAATTTGAAGTAAAAAGATGAAATTTTGAGTTAAATATTTTGTAAAAAAAAATGTTAATGAGAAAAAATTGTTGAAAAAAAAATTAAAAGTATGGGAATAAAATGATGAAATTGTGAGAGAGAAATTTCAAATTGAAGAGAAAATAAAAGTGAGAGAAATTTGTGTTGGTAAATTTTTGGAAACCAAAATTATATTTATAATAAAATATAAATTTTTAAAAAAATAAAAATAAGTAGCCGTTTCACAACGGCTAGTTTTATTATATTTATTATATTAGCCGTTAGCAAATGTAAAGAACCGTTGAAATGGTAAGCAACGTTTGCCACTTGAAAAGCATTTTACCAATATTAAATACATATATAATTAGCCAGCTGACGAACTTGCATGAAGAACCAACGATGAAGTTGGTCTTAAGGGCACTATAGACAAAAACATTAAAAAAGAGACTTTCTTTCTTCTTTTTTTTAAAATTTTAAGAGTGTGTTTAGATGAAAATTTAAAATAAAAAAATAAAAAAATATTGATAAAATTTAAAATGACTTGAGAAAACTTATTTTTTGAATGAAAAATAAAGAGGCTTAATAAAAATAATTGAAAATTATAAAATATTTTCTGTAAGTTAAATTTAAAAATATTAAAATGACACATAAAAGTAAAAAAATTGAAATAGTTTTCTTACTCTCTATTATTAATGAATTTTCAAATAGTTACTATCTCATTTTTTACCATTGATTGTAGAGTATCTTATCCATCCAATGTTATTCGATCTAAATTGATTAATAGATGACAAAATAGAAGTAGTTAGTTATTAGTTATATAATTAGTTACATTCTGTTATGCTTTTAGTTATCTCTCTTCCCACTATATAATTGGTGTAATCTTCATTCAATGAATAAGTGAGTATTGTTCTGCATTTTATCCTCTCCCTCTTCTCTTTAAGCTTTCTTGCCATTTTTCAATGACTTCCATACGTGAAGCATAATATAGTATAATCGTAAAATAGAAGTAGTTAGTTATTATTTATCAAATCAATCTATTATGTATTGCTTCTTGAATCCTCACCCCTAGCTTTTACTTCTATTAAGGACTAAAACCATTCAAACAAAAACAAAATGACTAAATTTAACACAATTCAAGTTAGAATGATAAAAAAATATAATTAAACTTAAATAGGATCTCAATACTCTCCAAGACTGCAAATAATTCTTCATTAGGAGTAAAGCTAGGTTTGAGAATATTATGAAACAAATTACTACACTTAGTATTGTAATTTATCATCTGAATGATGAAAGCATAATCAAGGAAACAAATCCAATATACAATATTGATGAGACACTTTGCCTTACCCTTATTTTCATTGTTCATAGTCAGAGGGATTAATTAGTCCTCAAGTTTGGAGAAATTCGCCTTGTTCTTGTTTCTGGAAGTCCAATGAATAATTCAGTTTCAACATCTGAACTTGGACTACTTTGATCTGCATAAGCTTCAGCTTCAGCTACATTTTCTCTATCATCCTTTTTTGCTTGCTGTGATGAATATTTATCATACTACACAAAATTAGAAATTTTCAGTATTCCATAACCGAAAGATACTTCGCGAAATTTCCGGAAAATTAATTCAGATAGAAAGTGAAATCACCTTCTCAGAGAGCATGACATTTTCAGCAATTAGGGTTTTTTCCTGAATTGTATTCAAAACTGCTTTAGTTAGAATCTTACATTTTCCGTTAAAAACATTTGCAAATATCAATCTATAGAGAACTTACCTTTTCTTTTAGCTCATCAATTTTTTCCCTGAAAACCTGAGTCTGAAAAATCAACAGTTCATATGTATAAGAATCTATTAATTTTGTAATTAGGAATATCTTTTGATCACGCTAGCTAACCTTTTTTGCTCGAATTTTGGTTATACTCTTCTCCAACTGTTGCTCTATCCTTTGTAGTTCATCAATGGAACAACTCCCTAAACCTTCTCCTAAAAGTTTTCTGCAAACGCGATATACTTTCATCTTAGACATTGAATATTGTAAAAATAATTGTGAAGGTGAATAGAAATTCAAGATATTTAACCGTTTTGAAGTCTCAAGAAGATCAATCTTTTTCATCATCTTTTCTGCTTCTTCCTTAAAATGCTGTAATGTATAAGGCAATTTCATTCAAACTACAAATTCAAATTAAGAGTCTAGAAAAATGAATAGGAAATTAAGCTAACCTGAGTATTTTCGGCAGATTCAGATGTTGTTGGAGTATTATGAATCCTTGAATGACTGCGGTATCGTTCGATTGTTTCTAGAATGCTGTAACAATAAAGCTAATGTTACCGATGAATTGGTTAGAAAATGAGAAAACCTGCTCATTGCTGTTCTTCAATTTAATATATACGCAGAAAATGAAATATTTTGTAATCTATAGAAAGAAATGAATAATACCCTAATTAGATTTCATTTCTGGAGAAATTATAGAGCAATGCATTCATTTTCATTCCCTCATGTGATTTTAAAAGCAATCCCAATTTGTGTCTATATGATATTATGATACTATAAAATCATTAAAAGGTATGTTGTTTTATTGTGAAGTATGTTGATATGAATATTTAAAATTAAAGTTTAATTGATATGTATTTAGAGTGTAAAATAATTTTACACTATCATCCAATAGCAATTTATTAATCTGTTTTGTCATACTATTAATTTTAAATTACATTATGATGTGACGAAATACATAATGGTGATTGATTGACGGTGTAAAATAATTTTACACTGTCAATGTATACCAAATAAATTCTTACAATTATACTTACTTGGTCTCATAGTTAGTGACTCAATTGACCATTTTAAGTTTATTAAAAAAAAGGGGAAAAAAGTAAAAGAGAGAATGGAGTTTTTTTACTAAATTATTAATTATCAAATATTGAGAGCAATGAAAATAATAATAATTAAAGAGTACAATTGAGAAAAAAGTTAATTTGTATTGTAAATTAAAATGAGTCATTCATTTTACTAAATTTTTTTTTTAGTAAATAGACCACTCATTGTGGGACGAAAGGAGTATTATCAATGATACAAGTGCAATTGCATGTTGGGAGAAGATAGAGCTTGTGCTAGATTGAGTGAGCATGAACCCAGTTCCATGCTAGACTGGTAATTTGTAGGGGTATCGGAGAATTCGTGTGAGCTTGCTAGGACTTGGAAGAATTTGGTGCATTATTATGTTATAGTGTTCTCTTGGCAACTACTTCAAAATAGGCTTATGACAAGGAAAAGTCTTCTAAGGCACAAGATTGTGTCGAATAGTAGTGATATAGGGTGTGTTGTGTGTGTGCTGGAGAGGTGGAGTTGACTGCTCAACTTTTTATCTAGTGTGAGCTTGCTTGTGATATTTAATATAGGGTGTTTAGGTGGGTGGGGCGGTCTGGGCCTTTACTGCAACTGATTATAGGGTTGTTTTAGATTTTTCGGGGTTTAGGAGAGAGAAAGATGAAGTTTTTAGGTCTGATCTTGATGTGGCATTCTATAATTTAGACTATTCGGACTTTGAGGAATAAAATTATTTTAGACAGGAACGCTTGAAGGTTAATCACTAGATATCTTTGATTACCTGTCTAGCATGGAATTGGGTTCATGCTCACTCAGGGTTTTGAAGTTTCTCTCTTAGACTTGGAGCAGGACCCACTCAAGTGGTTATGTGTTTAGAGGAGCGTTGGGTGTCCAACTGCCATTCTTTTGTTTTAGCAGGCGTTAAGAAGAGTAATTTTTTAACATGGGTGAATTACAAGAAATGGGGTTCACAATGCACCTTAAACACAGTCAAATGAAGGTCTTTTATGCAGCTAAAACAATGGTGTTGAAGAAGGCTACGGAGGAAGAAATTCAAGGCATATAAAGGTATAAAGTTTGAAATCTAGTATCATTACTAACACATATGAAATCAATTGTAGGCAATTGGGTTTACCAAGTGAATTACCTATCCAATATCTCCATTGCAAAGCACAAGAAAAAATAAGTTGCAAATGGATTCTTGCAAAAGCTTTATGTCAATGACTCACATCCAACTGCAATCCAACATGTTCCCTTGTGGAAGAAAATTCCAAACTGGGCAAAGGTGAATAGGGCAAGGAAATGGATAACACCCTACTCAAGAAAATGTTATGATGCTTGAGGTATGTTAGCAATTCTAGACTTGATATATGCTTCATATATGCTTCAGGGAAGGTGTGGTACATAAATTAATCCAAGAGCTTAAAGTGCCACATATGCATGCACTAAAGAGAATAAGGAGATACCTCCAAGGTTCAATTAGTTTTGGTGTCTTCTTGTTAAAATCTGAAAGCCCAAAAGAAAGTTACTTAGATTTTGTGATACACATTGATGTGGTGACAAGTTTGTGATGATAAGTACAATAAAAAAAATGTGTTTAAACTCTTAAATTCTCTGGTTTTGGGGTGTTCCAAGAGAAAATTATTGTGGCATTGTCATCATTTAAGGTTGAATACATCTCAACTTATAATGTATCGTGCCAAGGTGTCTGATAGCAATTTATGCTTGTGAAAAGAAAATTCAAAAGAAAGAAGTGGTAAAACTCTTGGTGGACCAAAAATCAGCTATCAAAGTTGTTAAGAATCCCATATCTCGTAGGAAATAGCAAGCATCTAGAAACAAAATTCCATTTACATAGAGACTAAGTGAGAATAGGGAAGATTCCATTAACATAATATCCAAAGTCGTTGATTAAATTGAAAATGCTTAACAAAACCACTTAAGATTGAGAAGTTTAAATAAATGAGGAAGATGATTAATGCGCTTAGCCTAGAGACTTTAAATTAAGAAAATTTTTAAAATGTAATTTAAATTGTTGAGGTAGTTAAGTTCCTTGCTATACGGGTAATAAGTTATTTAAGTCAGTTATGTTACTTGCCCATAAAGTTGGTTATGATGTATGTGTTTATGCCTCATTAGTGTTTGAAGGTATCACCCATGTGTTGTATAAGTAATTATTATGATTGTGAGTGAATACAAGTGAAGTGCATAACTATTTTGAATCTCAGCCATCACTTCCATCTGTGTGCGTGTGCGCGCGCGTTTTTATCGAATTCAATTTTTTTTGGCCGAACACTAAAATTTAGAAAATTTCTAAACCATTTATTTGAGATTTTTATAAAACTATAGAATTTCCACTTTTCATTGAGACTAGTTTATTTTTTAAATATAATAATAATAATATATTGAAAAACTAAAAACCTTATGGGTTGATCGAATACAAATGATCACACGTAAATGTTAATATTTCCTTAAGTCAAGTCCCTCATAAATCTCGACAATAAAGTGAGGCAATACAAAATTTACACACAAAGAACAAAAATCTCAACCATCTAAAAACTCTATACAAGATAGTAGTAGAAAACTTACACACAATGAACAAATTATCGACACATTCCACATGGTTTGAAAATAAGACATATGAAATAGATTAACATAAACACTAACACGATGTCTAAGTTAATTCACTTTAGAGGGGATCTTATTTAGGAGAAGCTTTTGGGAGAAACAATAACCTTTGATGTTCCCAACTCCTCTACCTTATAGGAAATAACTAGATCATCTATTGGGGTCAAAAGTCTATGCCAAAACAAGAGGCAACTGAGGCCTCATAGGAAATCATCAGATTATTCCCAACCACCTTACCCACAAGGCAACACTACCCGTAAACAATCAAAAACATAATCGAGCTAGGTATCGAGCAAAGAGACAACCTTTCACCATATAGAGCCCTCCTAGAACTCAACAGAGCAACCACTAAAACGAGGGAAGGAAAACTATGAACCATACCTAAATAAAAGGATCTCCCTCCAAACAGATAGGCATTCGTTCAAGATTTTCCACCATCACTTTCCAGAAAGGGCGAGTTTTACCAATCTCAAAATGACGCACCCTAGAACTCTCCCATCGAGAGGCCCATGTACTTGAAAGGTAGACACCCAACTCTACAATTCAATAAATTCTCGACCAACTCCATAAATAAGCATTCCACATCAATACCATAAAGTCAACTTTTGAAGAAATTGACTTTTAATCCCAAAACCAGCTAATAGCTCTAATGAACCGCTTTAATAGTCCAAAAGTTGTCAATTGACTTCTTATCAATAATCAAAGTGTCATCAGCATACTAAAGTGATGATACAACCAGAACCTTGATTCCCACCTTGAACCCAAATAAAGCCCATATCGAAGTTGCACTCTACATTGCAGCTTAGCAAACCTCCACGATAAGAAAAAAGAGGATAGGGCCCATCCTTCTGCTTAAAACCTTTATGGTTATTAATTTATTCACTAGGACACCCATTGAAAAACAATGAGAAAATCACCGAGAAGATACATACCCCATTCACCAAATACCTACCTACGAGAAAGTTAGATTGGTCGGAGAAAATTAGCTTATATGAGGCTAACCTAGCGGTCAAAACTCTAGCCACTAACATATACAAGAATGGCATTAGAGAAATGAGCCTAAAATCCCCAAGAAATAAAGGGAATGCCACCTTCAGAATTAGCGATGAAATAATCACACATAATATAGACACATTCCTTCAGAACACATTCCTTAAGAACGCCGAAACTTCTTAAAAAAAGAAAAGTTAAAATCATTTGAATTCAGACTTTCTCATCCACGATAGTTACAACACATAAAGCCAATGGATCTTCAAAGAGCTCCATGTTCAATTTTCAGCTAATATATATATTTGTCTCTATACTATTATTTGTTGAAATGATTTTTTTGTTTGTTTAAGAATGTACAAACTTATGTATTAAATTATATTTTTATGTTCAAAAGTTAATTATCCTCTTGGATACTGTCCGTAGACTAAAGACATGACAATCTTAATTAATTGTATTGCATTATTACTATGGCAATGATTATAAGAATCGAATTCAAAATCAAATTTTGAAAGAATTCAAGCCCATTTTCTTCAAAGTAACAAATCTAAGTTATATATTCTAACTTCTAAATGTTCGTATATATTTGTCATGAAAGCTTCACCAGTATATATAAGAATAGTAACTATGTAACTGTTTGATCTCTCACTTCATCTTAATATGGTTGGGGTGCTAGGGTACTATAAAAAATAATGGAGTTAAAATTCATTATATTATAATATTTTAAGGTTGTTTAAGGTTTTTTTTTAGGGTTTATCTTCATAAAATAATAACCAGATGCAATCAGACACAAATTGAGAAGAAAGAGATAAATAAATAAAATATAAAACAAGTACATGACATAAACAATACCTTGAACTTGCAAATTCATAAAGTCTTCCTCTTGGTGAAAAAACAATAAGAGCAACCTCAACATCACACAAAATTGATAATTCAAAAGCTTTTTTCATCAAACCATTTCTCCTCTTTGAGAATGTTACTTGTCTGCTTGTTGCGTTCTCTATACGCTTCAACTGCGTCTTCCCTCTCACCATCTTTGCTGAAATCACAACATCAACAAGAGGAGAAGAGGATGAAAGTATAGTAGCTTTCAAGATCTAGAAAAACTGTGAGAGATGAAAAAGATGCAAGATATTTGTTAGAATCACTTACCAACCAATCAAACCAAAATCTTAAGGTTGAATTGAATTATGAAGGATGAAAGGAACAAACAAGTGGGAAGTTTAATGAAAAAATAGAAGAAGAGAAAAAACAAAGTTTTCAACGAAAAAAGTGAGATAATTGTCAGAGTATTTTGATGAGAAAATTAAATGGTGTTAAATAGCTTCCTAGGATAAGGGTCTATTATAAAAGCTACATTAAAGATTTATATCTCATATCAAAGAAGTGATTTTTCTGAACTTACCAGCAAGACAAGCAACTTCAAGAGGAAACTGATTTTCACCAAATTAGCAAAATCTAAGAAAGTAGAGATAGGAATAATAAGTTAAACCTAAAAAAGGAAAAGAATGTTAAAAAATAAGAAGAGCAAAGGAATCAAAAGAAAGGAGAAACTAAGCACCCCCAAAAGTAGTAAGGTGTGTTCAAAGGAAAAGGATTGGATTTGGATTTTACATTCTTTTTCAGGAAACACAGAGAGATACCTTTCCTAATTAATCAACCTTATTCCATCTAGCTACCCCACCATATTAACAAACAACTTTTTTTTATTGTAAAATTGAAACCTTATAATTTTCTTGTTTTAGTAAAATCAGACTTTACTGGCCCATAAAGAGAAATTTCTAAATTAAATTCAATAGTATGTTGAAAATAATACTGCCAAATTTTATGAAAGGAAAGTAAATGCATTATGCATATATGTAACGAAAGGACAGATTTAACTCTTTTTTATGCACTTATTTATTTATTTTCTTGTGCAAGGACACATATAGGTAGTAGACCGGTAGTGTTATTGACGAATTATATATATATATATATATATATATATATATATATATATATATATATATATATATATATATATATATATATATATATATATATATATATATATATATATATATATATATATATATATATATATATATATATATATATATATATATATATATATATATATATATATATATATATATATATATATATATATATTCTATGATTTGCCAAGTCTCTCAAATGTAGTTTCTAAATTAGATTTTTTATCTACCTTTTATTTGCATTCAAATTATGAAAGAAAAAAAATATAAGTGATAAGTTAATCTCATTGATTTAATAAGTGTTTCAATCATGAATCAAGAGATTGGTCTGGAGACAATCATTTCATATATGAAGTCAACAATATTTAGTGAAGTGGTATGATGTAAATCTGCAAGTTTAACAATCTAACACTAAAGAATGAAATAATATCCGAGTAACTTGTAAGAGTGAGAATGACATAATACATGTTATGGCGATTGGTAGTGCCTTTTTATGGAAGACGATAAATATATTTCTCATTTAATCTAACTTGTGTCGCAAGGAGTCTGTGATCAAATCTGACGGTGGTTGATGCATCAGTAGGTCCTGTAAGGTGTCCGACTCTACGCTACTATAAAAAATATATTTTATGAAAAAGTTTTCGCCTGTGATCAAATCTGATAGTGGTTGATGCATCAGTAGGTCCTGTAAGGTGTCCGACTCTACGCTACTATAAAAAATATATTTTATGAAAAAGTTTTCACCTTAGCTAACAAATAAGCAAGGTGTAAATCAAAGACGATTCACTTTTTTTAAAATACTACCTATTTTCTCGATAAAGCTGAAAACTGAGGTAAAATTTTTTTATGATCAACTCGCTCTTTGAATTCCAACAAATTCATTTAGCAGATTTTAATTTATTATTTTTTTAAAAAAATTATGACTTACTACATTGTTTATCTTAGCAACCGGGGCAAAAAGTAGGTTTTGATAAACTCCCTATTTGAATCCCAAGAATTACATTTTAGAAAATTTTAAATTTTATTTTTATTTTTTTATGACCTATTACCTCGGTTATTTTGGTAACCGATGGGAAAAGTAGTCTCTTTTATTTTTTTAAAGGTCTTTTAATTAAGTAATAAATCGTTTTCACCCATTTATAGAGTAATGGTCAATATATTATCAACTCATCAATCCTCTTGAAAAATCAGTGATTCACGTGAAATTCTCGCCATCCAATCATAATGTGAATGCCACAATGATCCATCATGAATGCAAAGTCATGATAAGCAACTTAGTCTAATGAAAACAATGATAATAAAGGTAGTTGCTTGAAGTACATCACCATTCTCTAGGATGAACTTCAAAAGAAGGAAAATGTTTCAAGGTTGGTTATTTAATGTAATATCTTCTCTTGTAATTGCTTGTTCAAAATGTTTGATCTTAGTTAAAAACGAATGTATGTAACTTAGTAATGTTAGTTGTTGTTGTATTAAGTAAAATGTTTAATGTTGTTGTTAAGATTGAATATTTAAAGATTTTATTGATTTTGTTATTGTTAAGATTTAATGTTATACAATTCTATTAGTTTTATTTTTTGTTGTTGTTGAAACGTAATGTTTAAATACCCTCAACTAACTCAGACCCTCAGTACACTCATACCCTCCAAAACAAATATTTAACTACATCTCAGAACACTCTAATATAAGAGTATAATAGAACAAAGAAAAAACATGTTTAAAGTGTTTTTAACGGATGCATATTGAAATGAAGAACTTGAATCATATATAGCATTTGACTCCTTTTTTTTTACAAAATTAAGCGATGTGAAACTTCAAAGAACTTGTATCCTATATATAACCCTGAACTCTCTTCATTCATAAAATTAACTGACGTGAGACTTTTTCAACATGTATATTTTCAATCAACTCCAACAAACTTGTCTTCTACCACCGACAAACTTAACACCAATGCTCCTAGCTCGTCTTATACCTCGAATGGAGGAGTTCCACTCTTCAATTTATGAAGAGGATTTTGTAAAACTGATTTTGTAAAATTGATTATGATTAAAAATGAGTTAAATATAAAATGTATTTTATTTGAATAACTTTATACCAAATTTAATTGGACAGTAAATATATAAAAATTACATTTAAACTAAAAAAAAAACTATGAGTTATAAATTATAAACAAAAATCAATTCTAAAAAAAGGAATGAATTATACTTCAATTTAAAATCAATTATATGCAATTCCTTTTACCTATAGATAGTACATACTACATTAAAAAACTTTTTTAACTAAGACAATGAAGAAAAAGAAAAGGAGAGATTTGAAAATGATAGTGCAAGAAGTATGCAGCAAACACAAAAGAAACACGTTCGTTTAGTTTGGTTCGTACAGCAACCTACGTGAAGCAACCAATTAGGAATCGTAAACGAAGCACCACCATTATGTCCCATCCAGATGCTTTTTCTATTTTATACTTTTCGTACAGATAATCTTTTTAAAATTATATTAGTCTTTTACACCACTTGTTCATAACGAACCATTCCATTTGCTAAATAATTAATCACATTAGCCACATCACTTTCCTCCTGTTCATTGCTCCCTCTAAGAATGTTGCTCCATCATCTAAATGTGAGTCTGAGGATTGAATATTGTATAATGTTTTTTTTTTCAACTATTGATGTATCTTTATTAAATTTTTGAGTAAAATATACAACATCTCCAATTATGTTTGCGTGTTTTGATTCATCTCCTATAATTTTCTTTTTTTATTTTCTCTTATAACGTGAAGATTCTCTCTTTATGTCCTTAAATACATTAGTTGCTTACTTGACTGTCATTTAATTTAATTTTATTATTTTTTTAAAATCTACTTCAACAAATAATAAAAAATAATTTAAAAAAAATTCTACATGACATTTTTTATTTTTTTTTTATTTTAATTATTTAATTTTTTTTAATTATTTAATTTTTTATTACGAGGGGGTAAATAAAAACTCACTCGTATTACAGAGAGTAAAATATAATTTCGCTATTTTAAATATTTTTTCAATTGTTATCATTTTAATATTCACACAACCTTGTAGCATCAAAATGAAAAATAAGAGATCAATGAAAAAAGTTTTGATATGTTGCATATCAAATACTTTGTAATCGAGGCACTATGTTGGTTAGTATCAGTTTGAAAGCTTTTATAAATAAATAATACAAGTAGCATATTCCATATCACACTGTTTCTTGAATGTAGCATGAACACCACATGTGCAAGTTGGAAGAACTCGTAAAGTTTCAAGATCTTCCTAATGTATTTTAAGTTCATTGAAGTACGTTGTCACTGATTTCTCTCCTTTGACACATAGAATGAATATGTTGAAGAAGGTATGATAATTTGATATGATCAGTTTTGGAAAATTGATAATGGAGATCAGTCCAGAGTTGAACAACATTGTTGACATAGATGGTGCTCTGCGTTATGTCCGGAGAAAGAGACGCAGATTTCATGCTTGCACAATGTTGTTGTAACGTTCCCATGCGTCGAACACTAGATCTGATTAAGTAGGAGCAATGATCTTGCCATTAATAAATTTGATCTTGTTCTTTCTTAAAATAGCTCTTTTCGTTGATTTACTCCAAGATTTATAGTTGTTTCTCCAATAATGGAGGCAAAACAAGAATCGTGCATGGATTTTCAGGATGATGTAAGAAGTAAGAGCTTGAATGATCAAGAGCAAGATTCTTATCATTGTTGATGGTGAATAGTGAAACAAAAAATTATTCACACTATTGATACCATAATATAATTTGTGTGCATGTATATTGACATCATTTTGTGATTTAGTTGTTTTTCTCCAAGTTATATTTATCTTTGAATTTTGATATTATTTGTGATTTAGTTTTTTTTCTCTAATTTTGGAGATGCGACAGTGATGATTAGAACAAAAATTTTATTTTTAATGAATTGAAAATATTAAATAGGATAACTTATTTATTAATATTTTTTAATTAATAAATTTTTATTTAATTAAATTTTTTATAAATATATTTTGAAAATTATAATACAAATTTTGAAAGTTTTTTTTTTGACTTAAGGCCAAAGTTTTTGAAAATTTTATCAAACCCAAAATTTGACATCTTGTATAGTATGTGATTATTATATAAACACTTAAGGTAAGTGTTTGAAAAACGTGTGGGACTTGTTTCCTCAATAACATCACCTTTCTCAATCTCTTTTCCTTTATACATCATCATCTTGAATTTTGTTGTACCATCATTTTCGTCAATCTATTTCTCTTTCTCTGTAATTATTTTATTCATTCCCTTTCTCTCTAATCAATTAGCAGAAGAAAAAGTTTTAGTTGTTTTTGACAAATTTGTATGTTTGTGTTTCTCTTAAGATTCAAATGTTTAAATGGGTGCTGCGATTCTCACTTTATCATAATTATATATTTTTTGTTTTGAATTGAATTGAAAGAGCAAATAAGGCTTGTTCAACCTGTAAAATATTTAGAATAATCATGATGATAAAATATTGCAGCAGAGTATATAAAAACTAGTGATCTCTACACACATTAAAACTTACCACATAGGTCATTTTGATTCCAACAAGATTGAGTATAAAGATAGTCTCTAATGTTTTTTTTATGTTCCTAGTATTAACCAAAATATGTTTAGTGTTGGTCAATTGATAAAAAAGGATTTAAAATATCTTTCAAATATTAACTATATTGTTTCTTTTTGGGTTGGCTATATTATGCAAAAAAAAACATGATATACTCAAGATATTTTTGTGAAGAAAGGACACGTGTGGGAATAGATGTCGCATCATGTGTGTAACATCTGATCCTTGTCGGCAGGTCAATGTTGTGGCTGCTATGCGCATTATTTTTTAGTTGTCTCAATCGGATTTGTTGATATATTTTAGTAATGTATCTATGCAGGTTTGTTTGATTAAATTGGACGTGATCAAATCAAATTTAAATAGAGATTTAAATTTGAAATAAAAACAAATCATATATTTTTTTTGGAGGCTTTTGTAGAAAAAATAAAAAATAAATAGTGTTGGATATTAATCAGGGAAAGACTAGGAGAAGTGGAGGAGTGAATATACTTAGGAAGATTGGGAGTCTCTTAAGCAGATTTGAGAATGTTTACGTGAAGCACGTGTTCAAAGAAGTTGTTAGACGATAGACTTCGATCTAGAGGAAGGGTAAATAGATCACAAATTTAAAACGAAAAACTCTTGGAAAAAATTTGTTTTAAAAAAGTATGACACAATGGAAAAACAATTTGAATCAAATCGTCTAACTGAACCAACTATCAAAAAGCTATATGCGCAACATAAATCTTATGGAATGATAATGAACACAAATCATTCAAAAATGATCAAGTCACGGATCAATCAAATGCAAAGCTATTCGTAATGTTTATTTCTAATGAACACAAAGTGATAAAAATACTCAAAACAATTTATCCAACACATTGTGTGCGATTGATCACGTTTGAAAATTTGATTTATTTTGTTGATGTAAAAAGCCAATCACAATCAAAGTGATTGTGATTATATCAACAATAGCAATTTAAAACAAAGTTGAAAATAATTTTCAATCAAATTAATTGAAACAACAACGAAATCGATCATTTGCAAAAATAATAATTAAAGAAAATTAAAGCGATAAAGAGACACAATGATTTGTTTAAAAAATTCCCCAATTGGCTTCGCTATAGGTACGTCTTCCCTCAATCCAAAATCGAATTGAGATACTTGCAATTAACCTTATCTTTGTAAAAATGTTAATACAAGAGATGAAGAATTCTACCCCCACAAACTCTATTGTATGTTGTAGATTCAACCACCTCCAAAACCCTTGATCAAAGCTTGATCAAGTCACCAACAACGTGGCTACAATCCTCCGATTATTCTGAGCACGAACTTGTTGAACCCAAGATTCTCGAACACGATTCATCGTCTCGCGTTACTCCCTTGCAAGAAAACCACCTTGTCCCAAGTCCTTCACCCGGTCGAATCCCTGTGATCTTGTCCAAGAAAACCATCTTGTACAAAATCTTTAAATCACAGTGATCTTAAAGGAAACCCCATCTTGGTTTTCTTATTTAAAACATTCAAAGATCCCAACCCCAATATTATCGATTACTCCAAACCTAATTAGACGTTATCAATCCTAATTAAGATGGTCACCCAATCGTAAAATGATGATGTCTAGTTCAATTGTGTGTATGAATAGAAGAGAGGTTGAAGATAATGGGAATGCATTGTAATCTGGTTTCGTATAGGTAATTCACTAGTACCTTGCTAGATCACTACTAGAAAAGTTGTGTTCAACCACGTGATTTAGTAAAGTGAAAATCATGTGGCAAAATATAGACAATTGGGAAGTGATTTCACGTCACTAACATGTTTAATATTAAAATAATAAGAAACAAATGTAGCACATGACCTATCAGATTTTTAAAAAATAAAACTTTTGTGACGTGAAAATCACGTCGCAACATATAAGTTAAAAAAAAAATTAAAACGATAGATCTACTGAAGCAGAAAGGGGAAAATTTTAAAAATTTGGGTTGTGACGTGCATATCACATCGCAACCATTTAGGAGGGAAAAATATCTGACGTAGAGGTGATGGTTGACTGTGCTGCAGGTTGACTAACAAAATAAAAATGACCGTTGTAACTTTTGCGACGTGAATATCATGTGGCAAAGTTGCGAAGTGATATTCACGTCATTACCAAATTAATGTGAACAATTAAATTTTAGCCGTTATAGGTTGCGACGTGAATTTCAAATGGCAAAGTTACGACGTGAAATTCACGTCACTAGGATTTTATTTATGACATGCGTGCCGATTCCCAGACCACACTTATTCCACATTTTTTTCTTTCTCTTTCTCTCTGTTTCTTCTTCTTCCACAATTTGTTACATCTTCTTTGTTTCCTCTTCTCATTTGTTCTTCTTCTTCTAAATTTTTTCTTTATTTTTCTTGAGTTGTTTCTTCATTTTGCTTCTTCAGGTAATATATATTTTCTCTTAATATGGTTATTATTACATTTATTTTTATTAATTTAGTTTAAAATGTAATTTTATATGAGTTTAATATTTTTTTTGTGTCAAATTATCATTGTTACTGATTGAAGAAGGAGATTGAAGAAGATAATTGTCTAGAAGATTGAAGGAATGTGAAGAAGAGGTATTTTTGCTATTTAATTTTTTTATTTTATTTTGATTTATTAATTTTTGTTAAATGTAATTCATAGTGTGTCGAAGTCGAAATAACAAGGAAGCAGTCGAAGTCTAAGTCAAGTATCGAAGTGTCTAAGCTTTCAGTGTGTCGAAACAATTTGTTTTGACACAGATTTGTTTTGATGAGATTTGATATGATTTAGATTAGATTTGATTTTGAATATTTTGGGCGTTTTATGTTTTGGGCTTTTGTAAACCTAAAGCTATAAATAGGTGTCTTGCTTTGTAATCAAATAGAACATATTTCACAGTTGCAGAGTTTAGCAAGTGAAAGTTCAATAGTAATTAGAAATCCCACAGTTTGTGGGTAACACAATTTTCTCCAAATATTTCTTCTCTCATTCTTCTC
Source organism: Lathyrus sativus (assembly GCA_963859935.3). Lineage (NCBI taxonomy): Eukaryota > Viridiplantae > Streptophyta > Magnoliopsida > Fabales > Fabaceae > Lathyrus > Lathyrus sativus. The sequence continues at coordinate 58,649,694 of OZ012738.1, read as the reverse complement.
TTTCTTGATGTTTGTTTGTTTGTTTGTTATTCTTCTTCTCTATTGCTGTTCTTGATAACTCTTTACTTGTTATCACCATTACTATCATATTATGAGTTTGTTCGTCAATCTTGAGATCAAGATTGAAGGGAATTCTTCATAGGTTGTGAGGTGAATTTCCAACATCTAGTATCTAGAGCCCCGGTTGAGAGATTCAAGGAAGGAAGATAGTGATGGCGATGAACTATCTGAACGACAACTTTCCGGCAACCCTGCCAATTTTCAAGAAAGACAATTAAGAGAATTGGTGCAAGCAGATTAAGGTGATTTTCTATTATCAAGATCTTTAGGATCTTGTGAAGGACGGTGTAACATCGCTTAGGGAGAACGCAACGGAGGCGGAAAAGGCTGCGCACAAAGAATTGAAGAAGGATTATAAAGCACTCTTTATAATTCATCAGTGTGTTGATCCTGATGACTTTGAAAAGGTTAGTCATGTTGATTCAGCAAAAGAAGCATGGGAGATTCTTGAAAATTCGTTTGGAGGCGCAGAGAAGGTGAAAGAGGTGAGGTTATAAACTCATAAGAGAACCTATGAGTTACTTCAGATGGAAGACAACGAAAGCATTATAGATTTCTTCACCAGAGTTACAAAGTTGGTGAATCAAATCAAAATATGTGGAGAAGCGCTGGCGAAGAAAGTAGTTGTCTCAAAGATTTTGAGATCGTTGGCTTCAAAATTCGACCCCGTGGTAGTTGCCATAGAAGAGCCGAAAGATCTCTCAGTGTTGATGAAGGAAGAGCTTCAGGGGACTCTTGAGTCTCATGAACAGCGGATGGCTGAGAGAGCTGTAGGAAAGTCGAAAGATATGGCTTTGCAGGCGCAGTCAGAAAAGGAAAGAAAAGGAAAAGGTAGCTGGAATGGCAACAAAGGAGGAAGCCAGTCGAATCAAAAGAAACCTTGGAACCAAGGCACCAAAGAGGTGGTATTGCAGGTAAAGGAAGAGGTGGTGGTCGAAAGACACACAAAAGCCACATTCAATGTTTCAATTGCCAAAAGTATGGTCATCATGTTAGTGATTGTCCAGAAAGGAAGAGAAATCAAGAGACTGATGCAAAGCTGGAGAAACATGAAGAAGAAGAAATGTTGCTAATGGTCACAACAAAAGATGAAGAAAGATTCCAAGATCAGTGGTACTTGGCCTCAGGATGCTCATCACACATGACTGGAAGGAAAGATTGGTTTGTCAACATGAAGCCCTCGTCGAAGAACACAGTGAAGTTTGTAAATGACAACACTCTAGCAGCTAAAGGTGTTGGTGATGTTCTGATTATGAGGAAAGATGGAAAAAGGTCAACAATTTCCAATGTGTTATACATACCAGGCATGAAAAGTAATTTGCTTAGTATAGGGCAACTTGTCGAAAAGAACTACAAGGTAGTTGTCAAAGACAAGATGATGAGAGTTCTCGACGCAGGTGGTAGATTAATCTTGAAGGCTCAAATGTCTCAGAATAGGACCTTCAAGATTGAACTCAATGTGATGGAGCACAAGTGTCTAGCAACTACAACCAGCAGAGATGAGTGGTTATGGCATTTTTGACTAGGTCATCTCAACTTTAATGTCATCAGAGAACTGAAGAGAAGAAATATGGTTTCAGGATTACCAGAAATCGACATTCCAAGGGAAGTCTATGAGGAGTGTGTTCAGTCAAAACAACACAAGAAGAGCTTCAGCAAGGATGCAGGAAGGAAGTCGAAGGCAATACTTGAAGTCATATACTCTGATGTATATGGTCCAATCCAGGTGGATTTGATTGGTGGCAATAAATACTTTATCACGTTTATAGATGATTACAGTCGAAAGTTGTGGACTTACCTCATCAAGAAGAAAAGTGATGTGATTGAGGTATTTTCCAAATTAAAGTCCATGGTCGAAAAACAGAGTGGTCGAAAGCTGAAAATTCTGAGGACTGATGGTGGTGGGGAGTATGAGTCGAAAGAGTTCGATACACTATGTGTAAAAGAAGGATTGTACATGAGGTGGTGCCACCCTACACTCCACAACAAAATGGGATTGCAGTACGCAAGAACAGAACCATCACGAATATTGTAAGAAGTATGTGGAATGGAAAGCATCTACCCAAAGAATTATGGGGAGAAGCAGTTTTGACTGCAACATATATATTGAATAGATGTCCGACGAAGAATCTTGAAGGAATCACACCAGAAGAACTTTGGTCTGGTGTCAAGCCTAGTCTCAGTCACTTAAAGGTGTTTGGATCTATAGTACATAGACACGTGTCAGATCAGTTGAGAAGGAAGCTTGATGATAAGTCGAATCAGATGATCTTGTAAGGATATCATTCGACAGGAGGTTACAAGTTGTTCGACCCAGTGAATAAGCTGGTAGTGATCAGAAGGGACATGAGCATAGATGAGCTTAAAGAATGGGATTGGACTGAGAATTCCAAGAAGGATTCAGTGAGAATCTCTTGTGAAGAACCAACCACTGAAGTCAAAATAGAAGTTCGACAGGAACCAGTTGCAGATGAAGCAGGTTCAAGCAGACCTCGACAAACAAGACACATGCCTGCAAGGTTGCAAGAATGTGTAATTACATTAGATGATGTAGTCAATGAAGAGGGTGAGCTGGTACATTATGCCTTCTACGCAGATGTCGAACCAGTCAATGCAGCTAAGGCATTGAAAGATTCGAAGTGGGTGAAAGCAATGACTGAAGAGTTGGAGTCCATCAAAGCCAATGATACCTGGTCACTTGTCGAATTTCCGCAAGCCAAGAAGGCAATTGATGTGAAGTGGGTTTACAAGGTGAAGGTAAATCCTAAAGGAGAAGTAACTCGACACAAGGCGAGACTTGTGGCGAAAGGATTTCTTCAGAAGGAAGGAATCGACTTCGATGAAGTATTCGCACCTGTTACTAGAATCGAAACAATCAGGTTGGTTGTTGGTCTAGCAAATATGAACAACTGGCACACATGTCAGATGGACGTGAAGTGTGCATTCCTTAATGGCCCCTTAGACGAAGAAGTTTATGTTGCACAACCAGCTGGGTTTGTGAAACAAGTGGAAGAAAGAAAGGTGTACAGGCTTCATAAAGCCCTGTATGGACTTAAGCAAGCTCCAAGAGCTTGGAATAAGAAAATCGACAGCTTCTTAAGGGAGAAGGAATTTGTGAAGTGTACAACTGAGCATGGAGTATATGTAAGAAGAAGCAATGATGAATTGCTTATACTATGTCTCTATGTTGATGATTTGTTGATAACAGAGAGTTGTAAGAAGGAGATCGAAGATTTCAAAAATGACCTGAGTGAGGAGTTTGAAATGTATGACTTGGGAAATCTCTCATATTTCCTTAGCATCGAATTCTAGAAGACAAGTAGAGGTTTGATGATGCACTAAAGAAGATACGCACGCGAAATACTCAAGAGATTTGAGATGCAAGATTGCAACCAAACTTCGACTCCAGCTGAGCCCAGATTGCAACTGTCGAAGGATTCAGATGAAGATGATGTTGACCCAACCCAATACAGAAGACTTATTGGGTCACTTAGATACCTTTTTCACACAAGGCCTGACTTAGCATACAATGTTGGTATGGTAAGTAGATTCATCCAGAAGCCAAAGGTATCACACCTAGCAGCGGAGAAGAGGATACCGAGGTATCTGAAAGGAACTCTCGACTATGGCATTTTGTTTCCAACAGCTCATGAAGGAAAATAATGCAAGTTAGTGGGATACACAGACTCCAGTTGGTGTAGTGATGCTGAGGATCGAAAATCCACAGCTAGGTATGTGTTTATGTTAGGTGGTGCACCAGTTGCTTGGAATTCGAGAAAGGAACCAGTAGTGGCATTGTCATCATGCGAAGCAGAATATATAGTTGTTTCTCTTTGTGCATGTCAAGCAACTTGGATGGTGAATTTGGTCGAAGAATTCACAGGGAAGAATCATGGAGCAATTACCATTAAGATAGACAGCATGTCAGCTATCAACTTGGTGAAGAATCCAATAGCTCATGGTCGAAGCAAGCACATTGAAATGAGGTTCCATTATCTTCAAGAGCAAGTAGCAGAAGATAAGATGAAGTCGGAATACTGCAGAACTGAGAATCAGATTGCAGATATCATGATGAAGGGAGTGCAGGTCGAAGTCTTCCGAAGACTAAGAGCCATGATGAATGTAGACAGTTTAGACACAATGAATTAGGTGGTGTGTTAAATGTAATTTATAGTGTGTCGAAGTCGAAATAGCAAGGAAGCAGTCGAAGTCTAAGTCAAGTGTCAAAGTGTCAAAGCTTTCAGTGTGTCGAAACAGTTTGTTTTGACACGAATTTGTTTTGATGAGATTTGATATGATTTAGATTAGATTTGATTTTGAATATTTTGGACCTTTTATGTTTTGGGCTTTTGTAAACCTAAAACTATAAATAGGTGCCTTGCTTTATAATCAAATAGAACAGATTTCACAGTTGCAGAGTTTAGCAAGTGAAAGTTCAATAGTAATCAGAAATCTCATAGTTTGTGGATAACATAATTTTCTCCAAATATTTCTTCTCTCATTCTTCTCTTTCTTGTTGTTTGTTTGTTTGTTTGTTTGTTTGTTATTCTTATTCTCTTTTGTTGTTCTTGATAACTCTTTACTTATTATCACCATTACTATCATATTGTGAGTTTGTTCATCAATCTTGAGATCAAGATTGAAGAGAATTCTTCATAGGGTGTGAGGTGAATTTCCAACAATTTTGGATTGTTGTTAGATGTATAATTTTTTATTGTTAGATGTATAATTTTGGATTGTTGTTAGATGTATAATTTTTTATTATTATATGTATAATTTTGGATTGTTGTTAAATAAATTTTATTTTAGTTTGATTTAGTTAAAAAATAGAATATTAATAAAATATAAAAATAGAATATTAAATTTATTTTAATGTTTTATTATTTTTAATATTTATGTGTTATTAAAAACAAATTTTTGTATATAGTAACAATATTAAAACTGAATATTAACAACATTTTTAATTTTTATGTGTTATTACTTTAAAAACTGAATATTAAAAACCAAATATCTTATTTTTAATGTTTTATAGAAACAAATTTATATTATTATTATTATTATTATTATTTGTTATTAAAAAATGATTTTTTTATTAAAAACAAATTCATATATATAGTATAAATTTATATATTAAAAACTGAAAGTTAAAAATTAAATATATTATTTTTAATGTTTTATTTTTATTTTATTATATTTACATTAGAAACAATTTTATATTTATATTATTATTATTTTTTATTAAAAAATGATTTTTGTTATTATGTGTGATTAATTTTTTTTTTAAGATATAGTATAAATTGATAACCTTTAAAAACTAAATATATTATTTTTAATGTTTTATTTTTATTTGGTTATATTTACATTAGAAACAATATTACATTCATATTATTATTATTATTTGTTATTAAAAAAAGATTTTTCTTATTATGTGTTACTAAAAACAAATTTTTATATATAGTATAAAATTATATATTAAAAACTGAATATTAAAAATCAAATATATTATTTTTAATGTTTTATTTTTATTTGGTTATATTTACATTAGAAACAATATTATATTTATATTATTATTATTTGTTATTAAAAAAAGCTTTTTGTTATATTTTTGTTTATTATATAATATTTTTGTTATTAAAAAAGATTTTTATATATAGTATAAATTGATATATTAAAAGTGTATATGTTTAATAGGATATAAAGAATAAATCTTTAATAGTTTATGTTTAATAATATATAGCATGTGTAATAGTTAAAATAAAAGATATATATTTAAGAAGAATATATATTAAATAGTTTTAATTTATAATAGTTATTGTTTAATAGTAATTTTTAGTTAATATAAGTTTATGTTAAGAATAATAATAAGTTAGTTAATACTTGTATTTAGTATTTTATAAAAATTTCTGAAATTGATATTAAAATCACATATGTAATTAAAAAAACAATGATTGTATAAATATGCAGTATGGAGTATTATAGGTATTATCGTAGTTGGATGTACGATAGGTTGTATCCAGGAAAATGCGGACTTAAACCAAATTTTGAGAAGGGAGTTAAAGGGTTTATCACGTGGTCATTTTCTCAGGAATGTTGTCGAAGCGAAGGAGGAGTTAGTTGTCCTTGTCTTAAATGTTGATGCAGACCTATAATTAGTGACCTAGAGGAAGTAGAACGACATTTGAAGAGAAAGGGTTTCATTGAAAATTATTGGGTTTGGACATATAATGGAGAAGAACTACTGAGTAGCGTATCAGAGACCAGTAATACACATGCTTCAAGTAGTCAATCACCGATGGAACATAGGGAAAACTTTAACCTGATCAGTGAGATGGTGGGCGATGCTTTTGGTATGAATGTGACCAATGACGAACTTAAAGATTTTGATGGGGAAGAGTTGCCGAATGAAGAAGCGCAAAAATTCTATCAGTTGTTGATTGAGATGAATACGCCGTTGTTTGAGGGGTCATCGGACTCAAAGTTATCAATGTGTGTGAGATTATTGGCTGCCAAATCAAATTGGAACGTTCCTGATCAGTGTTTGGAATTCTTCACAAAAATGATGCTCGATTCGACTCCTATAAAAGACAACTTGCCTACAAGTTTTTATGATGCAAAGAGGTTGGTCTCGAAGTTGAGTTTAGAAGTAAGAAAGATTGACTGTTGTATTAGTGGTTGCATGCTGTTTTATGACAATGAGTTTGGTACTAATGATGGAGCGTTGGAGAAATGTAAGTTCTGTAAGAGTCCAAGATATAAAGTTCGTAATAAAGCCATTAACCGTAAGCAAAAACGTGTAGCAGTGAAGTCCATGTTTTATCTTTCGATAATACAAAGGTTGAAAAGAATGTTTGCTTCAATGCACAGTGCAAGTCAAATGACATGGCATAATACAAACAAAATAAGTTCAGGCACTATGCGACATCCATCTGATGGCAAGGCATGGAAGCACTTTGATTGAATACATACTGATTTTGCTGCAAAACCTAGAAATGTAAGGCTTGGATTATGCTCTGATGGTTTTACTCCATATGTCCAAGCGTCTGGAAGTGGGTATTCTTGTTGGCCAGTTATTGTAACCTCTTACAACCTCCCTCCTAAGATGTGCATGACAAAACCATACATATTTTTGACCCGTATCATTCCAGGACCATCAAGTCCAAAAGCCGAAATCGATGTGTACTTACAACCTTTAATTGATGATTTGAAGAGGTTGTGGATTGGAGAATGGACTTATGATATATCAAGTAAACAAAACTTTACTATGCGAGCTGCCTTGATGTGGACTATTAACGACTTTCCAGCATATGGCATGTTGTCTTGATGGGGTACGCATGGAAAAATGGGATGTCTGTATTGCATGGGGAACACCAAGGCGTTTACGTTGGAAAAGGGGGGGGGGGGAGGTCGTGGTTTGTCTGTCACCGTAGATTTCTACCAAGAAATCATCCCTATAGAAGAACCAAGACTGATTTCAAAAAATATGAGCAAGTAACAGATTTGCCTCCGCCTCGATTGTCACTAGGTTAAGTATGGAACCAAATTTGTGAACTATCAAAATTCACAGATATTGGTAAAACATGTAGAATTCAAGGATATGGTCACACACAATTGGACAAAAAAAAGTATATTTTGGGACCTCCCATATTAGAAAGATAATTTATTGCACCATAATCTTGATGTTATGCATATTTAGAAGAATTTTTTTGATAATATATTTAACACGGTGATGGATGTTAAAGACAAAACTAAAGATAATGAGAATGCTAGACTAGACATGGAAATTTGGTGTAATCGAAAAGAGTTGGAGTTGAAGCGTCAACCAAATCGAAAATTGTTGAAACCCAAGGCGAATTACAGTCTAACTTCCCAAGAAGCTAAAGCGGTTTATCGATGGTTAAAATAATTGAGAATGCCTGATGGTTATGCTTCAAATTTGGCAAGGTGTTCCGGCGTTAACATTGGGAAGTTGCATGGTATGAAAAGTCATGATTGCCATGTTTTTATGTAACAATTGCTTCCATTTGCATTCGGTTCACTACTCAATCACGTGCTTAATCCACTAATTGAAATTAGTCAATTTTTTAGAGGTATTTGTGCATCATCTTTAAGAGTGGATGACATCATTAAGTTGGACCGAAATATTCCAGTCATTCTCTGTAAGTTGGAACAAGTATTTCCGCCTGGGTTTTTTGACTCTATGGAACATCTACCTGTGCACCTTGCATATGAAGCTTTTCTTGGTGGCCCGGTTCAGTATAGGTGGATGTATCCTTTTGAAAGGTTCATAGGTGATTCAAAGCGATCGGTGAAAAATAAAGCTAAAGTTGAAGGATCAATATGTGCACATTACTTGCATCGAGAAACATCTCATTTTTGCAGTCACTATTTCAATCACATGATGTTAACTCCAAGAATCATAAGGAATCCTATAAATGTTAACGAAAGAAGTCAATTTACCTTATCAGTCTTCGGGCTTCCAGGTCGTCCTTCTGGAAAGAAGGGTGTGCATTGGCTGACTCAAAAAGAAATGCAATCAGCACATGTTCATGTTTTAATTAACTGCGTTGAAGTTAAACCATATCTTGAGTAAGTATATCCTAATTGTTTAATATTATTTACCGTGTGAGTACATAAATTATTACCTTGAAACTTATAGTGTGTTTCTTTATAGGGAATTTAACGTCTCTTACTTTCATAGCACCGGTGTACAAGCAACATTCGTTCAGATACATGCTTATTTTCCAGCATGGTTCAAGGAGAAATTGTCATGTATTGTTGCACTGACTCAAGAAATACTCCATTTGAGAAACTTGTCTGAAGGCCCTATTCAAAGTGCAAATGAATGGCCTACATACTTCGTGAACGAATATAAATTTCACACTGAGACATGGACTGAAGGGAAAAAAAACCATAAATAGTGGTGTATTTGTAAAAGGAGTTACAGATGGTGGTGAGGATGACTTCTATGGATTTGTTAAACATATCTACGAGTTGGTATATAATTATTTGGACTTAGAAAATAAATTTGTCTTGTTTTATTATAACGGGTACGATCCATCAGCCAAAGGTACAAAAATAGATAAGACATATGGTACTGTTGAGATTCGAATGTACCGAAGGTACAAAGTGTATGACCCTTTCATAATGTCACATATTGTTAGACAAGTTTACTATGTTCCTTATCCTTCAGTTGTGCCATATAAACGAGGGTGGTCTGTTGTAATCAAAACAAAACCATTGGGTCATATTGAAACTGGCGATCCATTGGAAGATGTTGCCTACCAAGTTGATGAAGTTGAACAAATTAATGATGTGATTGCAGTTGAACAAATTACAAGTTTGTCTGATACAACTCTTGAGGGGCATCAAGTTGATGCGCTATATTGTTGGATGAAAATGACAATCACGACGAGCATGAAGAGTTTGGATCCGAGGATAATGTCACATTAGATTATGATAACGATATGGATGAACATGATTTTGAATAAATTGTTTTTGTAATTTAACTTGATAAAACCTTGTATTGAATGTGTTATCAATATATATATATATATATATATATATATATATATATATATATATATATATATATATATATATATATATATATATATATATATATATATATATATATATATATATATATATATATATATATATATATATATATATATATATATGGGTGTGTGTGTGTGTGTGTGATTGTGTTTTTTAAAGATTTATTAAGAGATGTTGTTCATGAATATATATTAAATGTGTATTATATATAAATAGGTAAAATGCCACCTCGAACTGGTAAAAATAAGAGTAAGAAGTCCCAACGTCCGAGAGTAGTAGTATGTCAGGCACCTCAGTCGGCCACGTGTCCTCCTCCGCAGAGTCAGTTAGATTCTATGTCCATGGCCAGTTCTCAGCCTTTCATAACATTGCTCTCCCCTCAGGAGTATCCAGCTTTTATTAGCTCATCTGACGCTCCAGCTTTTATTAGCCCATCTAGGGGACCAGCTTTTATTAGCCCATCTGGGGGCCCTAGTTATCCATATCAGCAGTCTGGGGGACCTAGTTATCCATAGCAGCAGGTACCCTCATCCTTCACACAGTCTGGGGGATCTAGTTATCCATCTCCCTACCAGCAGGTTCCCACACCCTTCATGCAGCCGGGGGGATCTACTTTTCCAACTCCCCTACAGGTACCCTCATCCTTCACACAGTCTGAGGGATCCCACCCCGCACAGACCACACAGGTACCTTTACCATCCACACATATACTTATGTGTGAGGATAATGATGAGGCAGTTGATAATGATCATGAGGTGGCTGATGAGGAGGCAGCTGAGGAAGATGATGAGGAGGCTCCCAATGATAAGGTGGTTCAAATCATTAATGGAAGATATTTTATTTGGCCCAGCGAAAATTCGTAAGTTTTAAATTTTTAAGTATACATGTTTCCGTTTTTTATATTAACTTATATTTCATATTAATATAAATTATTGATGTTTAGTTTCGAGCCGTGTCGGACTGCTGCCCAGTGCGTAAGTTATGTTATTCGGCAAAAGTATAAAAAAGCTTGGAAGAGATTTAGAGAAGTTAAGGGGGGATGAAAGAGAATCTTGGTTTAATTTATTTATGGTATAAGTAATTCATTTTTGTTAAGTTATGTAATTTATTTTTTAACTTATTTTTGTTTTAATTATTTTTTTATTATAATTGTCTAACTATTTTATTTGGATGTCTTACAACATTGTAGGAAAAGTGTACGTGGGAAAAAATGAATGAGAAAGAGGTTAGGAAAAATTATTTTGGTAGAACAACAGTTCGACTTTTTAACATGCTACGACGTGCTAGAAAGCGTTGGGAACTTGAAAATTATTTTGGCAGAACAACAGTTCGACTTTCTAACATGCTACGACGTGCTAGAAAGTGTTGAGAACTTAAAAATTATTTAAGCTGTATTCAATTTAATTTTTTTTTTTAATTTTATGTGTAGGAGGATTACCAAGTATTGCTCACACAATTTTTGATAGAAAATCCTCAGTATACTCCAAGAGGTTCTTAGCTGCTTAATCCACGAATGGATTTTTACATTTGGGGTTTAGTAACTGGCGGAAATGGACCGAATGAATGTTTATTTGGTGCTGGAGCTTTGGTCGATGGTATGAGAAAGGGGGACATAACTCTATTTAAAAGAGTTGGAGATGGTGAGGGATCGTCACATCTACCACAATTGACCCCCAAGATGCTAGAAACGGTAAGACAACTAGCGCTAACTGAAGCGAGACGTGAAACGGCAGCCCAAATGGAGGAGCAACAACGTCAGATAGAGGCAATGAATAAGAGGCAAGATGAAATGGAGGCGATGATGCGCCAATTTATGCAATCGCGAGGTGGCGGTAATCCAGTTGTTAGAAATAAAGAAGTGGGTGGTCAACAACAGTTGGATGACGAGGATAACAATGATTTTGACATTGACATTGACAGTATATTATACACTTTTTATTTAAAAAGTTTATTCTTAATTTTGATATTTATTTATATTTATTCATTTTTGTTATTTATATTTATTAACTTTCCAATTTAAATTATTATTAAAATTAATTTAAAAATAATTTCTATTTATTAAATTGAGTGGACAAACTATAATTATAATTTTAAATTTAAATAAAAATATAAATTATTTTAAAACCTACCAAAAAATTAATCAATTTAAAAAAAAACAAAAAAAAAACACTTAGCCACGTGATATTCACGTCACAAGTTGTGAAGTGAAAATCAGGTCGCAAGTTGTGAAGTGAAAATCACGTCACAACTTTCTTACACACGTCTGCCACTTTGTCTGCTACATCTGTTGTGACTGAAAGTATGTTTTATTTGTTGCGACGTGAAAATCACGTGGCAACAAAGTTGTCACACGTCCTCCTGCCACGTGAATAGTCACGTCGCTAATATCAGTTTGTGAAGTGATTTTCCAAAAGTGAATTTCACGTGGCAAGATCCAGTTTTTTTTGTAGTGGATAAATGGTGCATGTATAAGTATACATGTGTTGTCATACCCTAAAATTTCCCCACCTTAGTTCTTTCATTTGCATTAGCATCAATCATTTCTTGTGTGGTCTTTGTTTGCTTTATCCACAAGTTAGGGTTTTACATCAAGAAGTCCAAGTGGTTAATCAATCAAAGCTTGGTATGATCATCAACATCTCAATTTTCTACTTATTCATGAATCAATGGTTTTCCCTCATCAACAATCAAGTTTGAGATTGCATCAATTCAAGATCATCAAGTCGCAATACCTCAAGTGCACGAAATTAGGGTTTTGGTCAAAATCAACTTGATATTGACTTTTTGACCATAACATGATCTCATGCTATGGAACCTTATTCAATACCCTCATTTGTACCTTTGAAGTCCACTCACATGATCTAATTAGCTCAAGAAGTTTTATTCATTGACAATTGCAAGATTTGAATTCATCTGATACAAAGTCAACAGTTGATCAAAGTCAAAGTTTGACTTTTGACATTTTTGATCAAATATGGTTTCCTCAAGTCAATAATCATGAAAATATGGAAGATGATTGCATTGGACCAAACTTAATCAAGAAAATCAAGAAAAATATCCAAAGTTGTCAAATTAGGGTTTTTGAATTTTTTGTAAGTATGAAAATGCATGATCAAATTTAACTTGATGCATTAGATTTGTTCTTCATTGAACAAATTTAATCTCGTTCAAAATTATTCTCACACTTGCTTTGATAATCTTTTGATTTATTTGAAAGATTATTCGCAATTCCCTCCCTTTTATTAGTTGATCGAAACCTTGTTTCAATTAATTAATTATCTCTTGCTCTTCTCTTTAGGATCTCTTTAGTGCATCTCTTTCTTGATCCCCCGCTGCATTAGACGTATGCAACAAGCTGGAGCACTGTATAAATTGCGTCGTTACTCTGTCAGTTCTAATTTTTGCACTATACTTTAGGTGTTAGAGAAGGGATGAGAGTGGAGAATTCCTATACTCATTCTGGTTATTTTGGGTAAGGGAAGAATGACCGTATGCCTGGAATAATCGTCTCTATCTCTAGACTTAGTGTCTCCTGATCCTCAACAAAGTTGATCATTGATCACTCATACCTTTTCAATCTATCCTTTGATCAATAACCATTTCTTTGGTTCAAGATCAATGTCTTCCTTCCCTCAGTTAACTATAGTCTGTTTATTAACATAATGAGTTTCTCTTGGGTTAATCACCTTCTCTTGGTTCATCACCCGTTCTTCAGTTAATCACAATCCTCCTATTAAAATCGTTTTTCCATGGGTTAATCACCTTCTCTTGTTTCATCACTCGTTCCCCAGTTAATCATAGTCTGTCTGTTAACATACTGAGTTTCTCTTAGGTTAATCACCTTCTCTTGGTTCATCACTCATTCTTTGTTTAATCACAGTCCTCCTATTAAAATCGTTCTTCCTTGGGTTAATCACCTTCTCTTGGTTCATGATCCGCTCCCCATTTAACCACAGTTTGTCTGTTAACATATCGAGTTTCTTTTGGGTTAATAACCCTTTGCTTCATCATCCATCCTTCGGTTGATCACAATTGTTGCGGTGAGAATCGTGATACCAAGCTATTGATTAACTTGAATCTTTAATCCTTAAGATCACAACCAAACTTTAATTTATCCAAAGGAAAGGTCTAAAGAAAGAAAGAACCTTTTGCGCGATGTAACGACAACGCTAAGAGATTTGGGGATCGGGGGTTGGTTATGCATAGGGTAGGTATCTCACATCCTAAACATCTGTAGTACTCTACAAGAACCTTTTGTTTGTTTGCATGCTAAGTTTGTTAAATGTTTGCTAAGGTTTGGGATTGGGTAAAAGGTGTAAGGATGATAGGTTAAAACCTAATGATAGTTTCTAAGTTTGCTCGCAAAAACGTTGTGTCCTCTGCCTACGTATCCTAACTAGGATGGAATCAGAGCAATCGTAGTTCACCTCACAAGGGTTGAAGAACACTTGATTGTGATCAAGGTTCAGAGGGGAACAAACATATCCATGCTTGTGTAGAGTTTAAGATAACTCGATAAATCTATGTTGAACTCTCAAGAAAGGGAAGTAAGTAATCATATCCATGATTCTTACATAGAGTTAACCAAACTCTATCCTAAAGTTCTACGTTGTAAGACCAAATGGTTCTATCCAGACCAAAAGGTGGGAGAAAGAGGGAAGGTTGTTCGTCAAGATATCGCATCTTGTGCCTACGTATTCTCATTGTCCAATGAGAAATCAGAGCGGTCGTAGTTCGGGCACGAACTACAGAATAAAGGTCAATTGGTTCTTTCCATACCAAAAGAGGGAAGAAGGTTCTATCCAGACCTATGAGTTTAAGTCCTATTGGTTCTATCCAGACCAAAAGGGAGAGAAGGTTCTATCCAGACCTATGATGTAATAAGCTATCTATGACCCAAGGGTCAATAGAGAGACTTTTCCTTTGGAAGGAGAGAGAGGAGGCAATCTTGGATGAGAACTAAAAAGTTCCATCACTTGGGGAAGAAATACTTAACAAAGCAAATGAACAATTAATCAAGATGAATAAGATTACAATCAAATAGGCATGCATATTACAATAAGCAAGGATCAAATAGGATGAATGGTTACAACCAATAATCAAATATCTTAACAAAGATGATAACATATCTTAATAAAGATTGAGGGCATATCTTTAACAAAGATGGGAAGCATATCTTGACAAAGATGGAAAGCATATCTTGACAAAGATGGAAACATGATGAAGGTAACAACCATGTAAATAAATCACAATTTGAGAGTAAACATGTCATAAACTCAAGGTATATCATGTGTAACAACAATATGCATTAATGACAATCAAACATAAGCAAATTAATTTAACCTTATAATTTAGGAGGAAATATCATGGGATTATGGTGACAACCAAAGGAGAGTAAACCCTAGCATATTAACTAACATGGGAAGCAAAAATCTCACAAGAAAATTCAAGCATGTTCAAAGGGAATTCAACAGTATGTGGGATAGCGATCTTAACAATGCACTAAAGTTCACATAGAAAAAAGACATTATAATTGAGAACAACTTGCAATATTTTTACATCACATGAAAATAGACATTAAAACAAGCATGTTGCAAAAAGAATGAATTCAAAAGGATGAAAACTGACAAAGATATGATTTTTGGAAGTTTCATGTACAAATTATACACAATAAGCAAAAATAAAATAAAAAGGGCAAGGGGTGGGAGTTGAACCCACGCCCTCAGTTCACAAACACAAGGCATCAACCACCAGGCTACACATGCGCGCACTGGTAGTGAATGGGGAATGATGAAGAAAAACAAATCAATCACAATTGAAAAATAAAACACAAAAAAGGGTTGATCCAAGGATCGAACCCTGGTTTGGCAAGTGAAAGGCGTGTGAATTAGTAAGGTTTCTACCACTGGGGTGGCTATACATCCATTGATTTACCACCCCTAAAAATATATAAGGCATGCCTTTATGGAAATTCTGGGGCAAGTTGGAAGCAAGAACAAGGCATTAAAGCTGATTTGCATTTTCATCATAACTAGATCAAAACTCAATGGAATCAGATGAAATTTTAGTCAAACTTGAGTGTTTTTAAACAAGGAATAAGATGGTGCAGTTGGAATTTTGAGATAACATCTTGAAATGAAAACACGATAGAACTTGCAAATTTGGCAATTGAGATGCAACTTGATAACCACACAACAAATTTGAGTTTAAATCCAACAAAGGGCATTGTACACAAGTTTCATATGTCATGACAGATGTTTAGAACATTAAAGGCTCAAGCAAAAATCAACAAACATGGATTTGGCACATGAATTGTAAGATGAAGCATGGAAATGCTGCCACTGTCAAGACAGAAAGGGAAGATGAAATGCATTTGGGAAACCAATATAAACTATGAGCTTAAACATACCAAAAATGTAATGCACATCAATCACATATGTTATAACAGAGGTGCTACACTTATGACTCACACATACTATGAAAGAAAGAAGAATGATTCAATGAATTATAATTGTGGTGTGTGGTAAGTGTGCTGCTATCCAGATTTTGACATAAAAAGCAAGGCAAGAAAGGAAATCACTTGATCATATCATAATCAAATCCAACATAAGTAAAACATGTAGGATGCAATGTAAGAACAAAGGATATTACCATCATAGTGCTCAACACAAATTCATAACTGTCATGCCAATGAAAGATTGGAGAAAAATGCAAGTTGAGGGGCAAATCAAGAACATGCATAAATGAAATGAAATAGACCACACATACATCCTCAACACATCACATGAGGTGTGTCTATACCTCAAAATTGTTCACAAACAATATGGAATTGAAAATCATAGGTCAGCTGCTCACTTAACACAATACATTGCAACATTGGACTCAAAAATGAATTGGGACCGCTTGAGGTCAGAAAAATGTATACAACAACTTTCAAACATGGTTGTGAATGAGTCTATCACTTAAAATGGCCATGAAATGCACAGAAAAAGAAGATGATCATCAAAATGCAATTGTGCCAAACATGTGGAATGGGGCTGTCATGACAGAAAAATAGGACATACAAAAATGATTGATTTATGCACAAACAAATCTTACATGCTATTAGAGGTCTGACTATGAATGAGTTACCCTAAAACTAATCTAGCCACAAAAAGTGAAGTGTGTGCCCTAGTGGTTTTCAAAACTGTTAGCAGCAGATGATACAAACTGGTCCAATCACAATCAAGTGGTATCATGTTGACAAACATCACACACACACCTCATAAATGGATAAGAGAATGAGTCACAACTCAGAAACTAGGCACATTGCAAGCAAGAAAGAAATTGGCATATTCATGGTATGTTTTAGCTTAAAAGGAGCAGTTTGAGGGTGAAATAAGAAAACAGGTAGACATAGATCAATCCAATCATCCACACACCTTAGAATCATGAATATAAATGAGTTACAACTCAAAACATAGGCATATACAAACAGAACAACAATTTGGTATGGTCAAGGCACATTCTAGTATGCAATTGCAATTGGAAGTGGAATTGTGAAAGCATACAAGAACAGATCAAGTGAACAATGTGCACACATCATTATCATGATAAGGAATGAGTTTCAACTCACAAGATGATCATATGACAGTTGGAAAAGAAAAACATGTTGTGGAAGGAAATGAGAAAAATTGCCTTGGCAAGCTCATGTGGCAGCAGGTGGTTTCTTTCAAATTGTGAGGTTTAAGTGGAAACAAATATCACACACACATTACAAATATGCTAAGAGATGAGATTATGCTCAGGAACCAGGTCAAAGCAACACCAAACATAAAATGACATTTTGAATCTCATGAATATGCAAAGAGCCAATTTCAAATATGCAGCAGGCAGTTTCATGACAGTTTGGGTGTTTTGGTAGCATACACAAGTTTCAAATTAGTAGGGCAGTGATATTATGCACATAGATCATGTAGACATGGATTGAAACAGAATGTAGCATGTTTGGCATCATGATATTTTGAAAAAATGCAGTTGGGAGGATGCCATAGCAGTTTGAACATCTAAAGAGATTTTGAACACATGGGCACCACACACATCCTCAAAATAGGTAAGCAAATGAGTTTCTAATCTTGACATCAAACAACAATTGATCCAAAACAGGAATGGTATGCACAACCAAATTTTGACAGCAAAATCAACCAAATCTCATGACAGGCCCTAATGGCTAATCTTATGTTTTCAACCAATCAAACATCATGAGCAAGATCATGTAAGCATCACACAATGATTTAGAACAAATGATATACAATCATGGCAAGCACAACAGTCTAACACACAACTCATGGTAATGATAAGCAAGAATAACATAAAAATAGCATAATGTGAAAACAAGAGCCACATTGATTCAAACATGATCAAGGGCAGGGGGAATCTATGAGTAACTTACATGTTAATCCAAACATCACTAAGGAACTAAGACTAACAAGCCTAGGGCAAGCATATCAATATTTCAATATTGGCTCCTAAAACTACCACATGACCAAAATCTTCACAAGCAAGTTAATCATGATATCAAAGCACAATCTTGTAAAACATTATCCACATATCATTTACAAATGAAAGTATTCTAACAACAACAAATATCATGACCATGAAACAAGAGTTCTTGACAAAGAACCACAATGAGGCATCAATGGTATATTTTCACAAAATCACCTCAAAATGACAAAACATGATAATGTATAATTAAGAAGGAGTTTGAATGTCACATACCTCTTGTAGACAAGTCTTAAGCAAGCTAAGAAGCTTAGAAACCCAGAGATCCTCCTCTTTGGCAAGGATTTGAAGCTTGCTTCCTCTTGAAGTAACAAACCAACTTTCAAGACAGTTGGAGTTGTGTGATTTCCATCTGGTTTTTTTAGGGCTTGTACAGTTGAGATATGATGTATAGGAAGTGTTAGGAATGTTAGAATGGTAGGAAGTGGTTCAAGTGAGAATTTGGCTTTCAAAATGCAAGAAAGTCAAACTACTAAGGTGTGAAGGTTGACTTTTGTGAAAATGAGCTTTTTGAGTGGTTTGAATGTGTGGACACCTTCTACACAATGTTTAGGGATTGTGTGGATGGTTTTGAGGGACTTATAAGTGGTAGAACTAATCTTGAGCAGAGTTTTGCTCAAGACAGCTTTTTGGTGAAAAATGGAGGTTTTGCAAGTTGTGATTCTTGAGGAAGTGAGAGGGAATTGAGAGCTATCGTTTCTCTGGGTTTTGGAGATTGCTCTGGTGTATCTAACCTCAATGAAGAGGCCTCTATTTATTATAGTGAAAACAAGAGTGAGGGCAGCTTGGTATTTTACCACTTTTGGAGGGAGTTTCATGAGTTTTTCAAATGAATCTTGTCAAATCTCTTCCTATCAGTTCCATGGACCAAAGAAGATCAGAAAAATCAAGTGGAGATGGACATGAAGTGATTGAGGTGAGCTTATAGTGTAGGGTGAGCCAGCTGCAACAGTTTTGGCATGAAAAGTTTCTCTCTCCTTCTTACACATTTGAATATTTTATTACACAAGTTGCAACTTGCCTCTCTCGCTCTCTCTCTCTTCAAACCTTACATTTTTCTACATTTATCTTAATCCACACATCTGAACATCATATTGAATCATGATCCAAGGGTTGAGGATGTCTCAAGTTGTGAAAATCTGATTTTTGAGAAGTGTTGGATTGTGGTTTCAAGTGTTGACATCCCTAACTTCCATGGCTCATAACTTCCTGCTCACACATGCTATTGAGGAGTTATACCATAATTTGGAAAGCACTTAATTAGCTCTATAACTTTCATATTTTGGAGATTTCCAAATTCTATATGGAACTAGGTTGAAAAACCCTTCCAAGTTGCTGAAAAAACCACTTAAAAAGGGTAAATAACTTAGAATTTTTCTAAGTTATTTCCCTTCTTAAAATGAATCTTGTCATAACTCCCAATCTATGCATTTTTTGATCATGTACCACTTTGAGGCTTTTGTAGTATTTGCCAATAGCTTTCCAATGAGCTTTAAATCACTTCATTTGGATGTGTGGTTGAGGAGTTATGGTCTTGCCCCTTTCAAAACTATAATTCCCGATTTTTGCAATTACTTCTTAACCCTTGATCCAATGGTCATGAAATTTTATGGGGAGGTGCAATATGACATAAGGAACATTTTTAATTCACATCTTGAAGTCAAACTCCTTATTTTTGAAGAGTTGACTTTTCGGTCAACCGTTCGATCAATCGGTGACTACCGAGTCAACTGTAGGTGATCCGGACATTCTGAGGACTTGAAACTCTTTGGATGGACTTTACTAAGCCATAGGAGCTTAATGGACCTTGATCCCACCATTGAAACACTTTTCAAATCAAAAGTCAAACTACAGTTGATTTTTTCTGATCGAAAACCCTAATCGGGTGTCTTGAATTGCACTGTTCTCAACTCCTGGGTGACCACCTCAAATTGAATTCATACTTGATCCAATGTAGTGTCTTTGATCTTGTTTGTATTTGAATCAATCAAAAACATTGATTGATCAGACTATCGAAGCCTCGATTTTGACGGTACGGAACCCTAATTCATCTGCATCTTGACAAAGATAAACTGGAAATGGGTTAAGGTTAGTTAATCAAATGAATATGATCCTACAATGATGATGAGGATCTAAGGGGTCAAAATTTGGGGTACAACAGATGCCCCTATTTAAATATCTTCACTAGATGGTAATGAGGGGTGACAATCCTCATAGAATCGCAGTGAAAGGTATTTAAATATAGTAAACCAGAAATTTTGTCCCTTAGATCCGATGGTATGCAAAAGGACGAATGAAAATATGCCATGAATCTAAATGATGTTATATGATGCTTGAATGCAAGACAGATGCAGACACGCGAGCAAAGATAAAAGAACGACAATACAACGAGTAACCACTCACGAGGACCCAACACACTGGGAAAACATTCAAGACCAAGTAAGCAAGATAGTTCAATCATCACTAAAGATGCTTGTTCAAGAAAATCTTTCACGCAGGGAACACAAATTCCACCAGGGAAGACACATCTTCATTGGGGAAAGGAGATACGGACCTCACAGGGGAAGAAGCTCACTAGGGAAAACTTTGCTGGGGATAAAATCCACTTGGGAAAGCAAAGCTTCATCGGGGAGACTGGAACGAAGACACGAATCTCACTGGGGATAACCAGATGAGAAAATTTCCTATAACGAAGAGTTCAAACGGTATCTTCAGGAAAAGGTTAGAAACAAGACCGGACGTGCCGGGGAAACTAGTATCCACTAGTTTTCCGGGACTCGACTGGAAAAGCAAAAGCTTCAACTGGGGAGACTGGTGACGACCAGAATAACAAACAGCTTCAAACAGTGCTAGTTTCCACTAGACTTACTGGGGATATGGTGACAACCAAATCAACAACGGTTTCCAAAAAGTGCTAAATACCACTAGACTTCCTGGGAATATGGTGACAACCAAGTCAAAGTTCCTAATTCAATTGGGAGTTTACAAACAATATTGATAAAACACAATGAAGGTGAGAAAATTACTTAGAAGGGGGGGTTGAATAAGTATGACAAATAATCCAAGATTCAAACACAGTTATTTTTATCCTGGTTCGTTGAACTCAACTACTCCAGTCCACCCTCTCAAGAGTGATTTGCCTTTCTCAGTCAAGGACTTAATCCACTATTTAATCAAACAGATTACAATAGTAACACCTAAGAACAACTATTCTTAGTCTTCTCAAGAGCTACTGATCCCAACTGGATCCTCTTAAGGAAACCTTTTACAATCAATGTAAAACTAATACAAGAGTAAGAATGCTTCTAAAAAGCTATTATCACAACTGTGATATTTCTCTTAAGTTTAAGAACAATGTTACAGCAAATAAGATAAAAGAGCTTTTTGAGAGATTTGCTTTGAGTGAATTTTGCAAGTAGTTCGTTACTGAAGAAGATGGAGTGGACTTCTTTATATAGGCACTTAGATCCATGAAGTCTTCTCAACATTGAAGGCTGTGCTGAAAAGCCTGGAGCCTTTTGTCTTTACATTGGAGGCTGTGCTGAAAAAGCCTGATGCCTTTTGTCTTTTACTTTGCAGAAACTTTCCTTAGAATGGAATGCACAGATAAAACCTTTTTGTCTGTGTTCTTGTGTCTAGCATAAAAGAGGAAAGAGCTGTTGAGATATGCCAACGTACATATTCAAATCTTCTTCACTAAGTAAGTTCAGCTATCAACATCAGAGTCTGGATCTTCAGAATCTCTAGAGTAGAGATCTTCTAGATCTTCAAAGTCTTGGGATGTTTTTCAGATTATGCTGAATCAGAGTATGTGCAGCTTGTGTGCTTGAGCGTGTAATTCTGTCAGAGCAGAGTCTTCTATATCAGATTCTCAATACTTATGCAGCGCAGTATCTTCAGAGTCTTCTGATGACTAAGCTTCTGAACTCTCAGAGTCTTTTATTCTTTAGAGGCTTCTGCTTCAGAATCTTCAGTAGATAGCACTCAGATTCTTCTAGAGGCAGCGTTTAGATCTTCATCTAAGATGCTCTTGAACCTTTGAAGCCTTTCATAACATCATTGTTCAGATCCAAATTTGCTCTTTAAGAATATTTTCTTTAGTACCTGTAGCAAACAGTCTAGAACAAATTTAGAGTATATAATTCTTGAATACAAAATTCATAAGTGTTATCATCAAAACATAGTGATATAACTAAGAAACAATCTGTGTTCTTACAATCTCCCCCTTTTTGATGATGACAAAACATGAGAAATTTTGTTCAATAAGAAAATATGAATTATAACTCCCCTTGAGATTAACAATCTCCCCCTGAAATAAATACTCTACTAGAAGAAAATACTTCCCTTTTTGATTAAGTATATTTCAGATTCAGGACCTAATGCAAGAGGTTTGACTTTCAGAATCAAATCTTGATACCAGGTAATTATGACTTCCTTCAGTCAGAGTGCCTGGTTATCATCTTGCTTGAATTATCTTCCAGAGTAAAGGTATCAGAGTAAGCTATCAGAGTTGATTGAATACTCAGATTTGCTTTGAAGATCAGGTTCTGGTTGGAAAAGTCTCTGGGTAACTTCAATGAATTATGTCAGATATATCAATGTAATCTGAAAGACTTAAATTCAAAGTAAGTTAATAAAATGTATGAATTTCAGTTTTAGTAATTGCTTATAGTTTGAACAATGAAATTCTCTTTTTCTCCCCCTTTTTGTCATAATCAAAAAGATTTTTAAAGACATAAAGATACAGAAAAAAAGAAGCATATAGAAGCAAAAACATCAACATTCATTTAAGCAGAAAGTTCACAATCAAACAGATAGATGCTAAAAAGCATAACACAATAATAAGAAAACAACAGAAGCTTTAACATGTGCAAAAACATCAAATAAAACTAAGTCTGGCGTGAGGCAATAAGGGTCAGAAGCTCTGTCATTTTGGCAGTTGACTCTTCTTGCTTAGACATCCAGGTCTTGATCTCATCAGTTGTCTTCTCTTGCTTGACCATCCAATCTTTTATTTCCTTGACATCATTCACAAGCTCTGTGACCACAGATGAAGAAGGAGCAGATGCAGTAGCAGCAGTGTTCTCTTCAGACCGGTTCTCTTCAGAAGCTTGTTCAACCATTTCAGATTCAGGAGCCTCTGGAGGAGCAGCTTCCAGAAGCAACACAGGAGGAGGAGGAGGCATGTTCATCAGAGTTATCTTGATTAATTCTGCAAACTGAGTCTTAGCAAGCTTAGAGCATTTAGCTCTAACTTTTAAAGCAACTTTGTTGAACATCCAGATGAAACGCTTCCAAGCAGCATTTGAAACAGTTGGATCCAAACTTGTCATGCACACATCCTTAACACGAGCATATTCAGAATCTATCTCCTTCTTGAATATTTCAAACATAGCATTAACACATGATCCTAGATCTGACTGTTCAGAGGGTTTAGGATTAGGAGTGTTAGCAGGAGTAGGTTCAGATGGTTGAGGTTCAGATAGTTGTGGTTGAGGTGATGTTGGTTGAGATGTTTGGATGTCAGATTGAGGGAGTTCAGATGGTTGAGGAATGGTTTGTGTTTCAGATAGACTGGTTTCAGATGGTTGAGGGATGGTTTGTGTTTCAGATGTTTGAGTTTCAGATGGTTGAATTTCAGATGGTTGAGATATGGTTTTCTGAGGTGGGGAGTTGGGTGGAGTATGAAACATGGAAATGTTAACATGTTCCTTCATAGCATTGTCAGAACGTGCTTGTTTGAGTGACTCTGGTTCAAAATCAGATGAATCAGATGATTCACAATCAGAAGATTCATCTGAGTGAACAGATGTTGAAGAAATGATAATGGATTGATTGAGGGGTTCTATATCCAGAATATTGTCAGAAAGATTTGGATCTTCTGATGGAACTGGTTGTTCAGAGTGTTCAGTTTGAACAGTCTCTGGTTGGTTTGGTTCTGAGATGATTATATCTGGTTGGGGAATTTCTAATTGGGGATTTTCTGGTTGTGAAATTGCTGGTTGTGGAATTTCTGTTTGAGGAATTTCTGTTTGTGAAATTTCTGGTTAAGTAATTTCTGTTTGTGGAATTTCTGATTGAATTGTTTGAGGGGGTTCAGAGGGAATTGGTACAGAAGATGGTTGTGAATGTACTGGTTCAGATGAGGGTGGTTCAGATGAAAGGTTTGCAGATTGTTTGGGTTTAGAAGTTCTATGTCTAAGGTTTGGAGAGAGTTGAGGTGATGAAAGGGGTGAATGAACAGTAGGTGTAGGATCAGATGTTAATACCTGATGAATAGTGTCTCTAATCTCTTCCAGAGTGGCATCTCTAGAATTGATTCTGGCTTTCTTTGCTCCTTTCTTCTTCTTCCTTGGAACTTCAGATACTTTCCTTTTCTTCTGAACCGATCCTTCTTCAGCTTTTCTCTTACTACGCCTTTCCTTCATCAGATTGGGCATTTCTTCTCCTTGTTTCTGAACAAGGTTAGCAGGTAGAGGTATTCCTTCCTTCAGACACTCTGCAATGTAAGTCCAGACAATACTTTTTGGTTCATCTGCACTGAACATTGGAAAGTCTTCTAAGGGTATCCTTCTGCCATTGACCTCCTCAGAGTTTATCTTCCTTAGTTTAGCATTCAGCTCTGAAATGATTTTCATCCTTTTCAGAGTGAGTCCATTTATCTCAGATCCAATGATGTATGACAGATCCTCTGTTATCTTTACATCTGTCAGATGCTTTACCAACTTGTTTTCTACAAGGATGTCTGAAATAAGTCTTCCCAGAGGTATCCAAGTTCTAACTTTCCCAGCTTTAGCTCTGACCTCTTCTCTAGTCTCTTTGACATGAGTCAGAAGATGACTGAAAATCAGATAGGGCAGATCAACCTTAATATTCTGGCTGATGCAGTACATGAAGTACAGATGCTCTGAACTCACATAGTCTGGTGAGTTGGTTGACTTTCTGTGAAAGATTGTACTCATAAATATCTTTGCCCAGATCCTATAGATAGGTTTCAGATCTTTAACCTTACTTGTTGGTGTTCCAGCTACAGTAATTTCTTCATATACCTTAGCCATATCAATACGTGAAGAGCCTAGGTTTGTAACACCATCAGATTCTTCATAACTGAACAGTTGCCTGATCAGTTTCTCAGTAATCACTATCTCCTTCCCAAGGACAGATGAGTGAATGAAATTAGGACCAGTACTAGCGTGAATCCAGAATTCCTTTACAAGAGTTGGGTATACAGGACCCATCAGTCTCTCAAAGTACTTCTCCCAGCCTTGAGCTTTAATGGAAGTTGTTAGGTCAAACCCATTTTCTTCTATTGATTCAAGATCAACGAAACTCTCACACAGAACCTCAAGATCTACAACTGGAGTAAATAAAGTGCGTTCTGGTTTCTTGTACATTATATTTTTGTTGGAGATTTCAGCAGCATTTGATGTAGAAGCCATTGATGAGGATGAAGCTTTTGATTTTGGTTTAGGGTTTTGGTAGAGGTTGAAGAGAGAACAGAAACGCATAAGTGCAGTGAGTGTGAAAAATGTGAAAATAGTGTGATAGGTGGTATTTATAGAAAACTAAAAAATCAGGCATTGAGCACATCAAAAGACACATACGCACGTTTACACAGCATTTAATGAAAATAATCATTTCAATTTAAAATTATGACAATTGGGGGAAATCCAAGAAAAATGAGATTTTCAAAGCAATACTTCAAACGTCAATTCAGTAGACCACTCCATCTTTTCAGATACTGAGTGACACGTGTTTGCTTTGTATGTGTATCTGATACCTCTCAAGAAATGAAACGTTTCCAATCATTCAGATCTTCTGAGTTTGTTAGTTCAGAGTTTCACACAAATAAATTAATTAAAGATAAATGAACAAATAATCAGATGAAATACTTCAGATCTTTAAACATTTTGCATCTGATAAGTTGCCTCTGATAAATATTACTCTGGACAAAAATCCATACAAATATTTTTCAGAATGAACTTAAATCTATCTTCAGCTAGGGGTTTTGTGAAAATATCAGCCCATTGATGATCTGTATCAACAAAAGCTAGATTTATTACACCCTTCTGAACATAGTCTCTGATGAAGTGATGTTTAATTTCTATATGTTTAGCCTTAGAATGTAAAATTGGATTTTTTGACAAACATATAGCAGAAGTATTATCACAGAAGATAGAAAGATTACTCTCATAGATCTGATAATCTTCTAACTGACTCTTCATCTAGAGCATCTGCGTACAACATCCAGCAGCAGCAATGTATTCTGCCTCTGTAGTTGATAGTGCAATAGTGGGTTGCTTCTTGCTGTACCATGAGATCAGATGACTTCCAAGAAACTGACAGCTTCCAGAAGTGCTTTTACGTTCAACTCTGTCTCCAGCATAATCAGCATCACAGAATCCAACTAATGAAAATTCATCAGATCTTCTGTAACACAGACCCATGTTAGTAGTACCTTTCAGATACCTTAGAATCCTCTTAACAACTGTTAAGTGTGATTCTCTAGGATCTGATTGGAATCTTGCACATAAGCAGACACTAAACAGAATATCAGGTCTAGAAGCAGTCAAGTATAGAAGAGATCCTATCATACCTCTATAGAGTTTCTAATCTACCTTCTTACTTACCTCTTCCTTACCTAGAGTGCTTGTAGGCTGCATTGGAGTCTTTGCCATTTTACTATCAACCATGTTGAACTTCTTCAGAAGCTCTTTAACATATTTGGTTTGATGTACGTAGGTGCACTCTGGAGTTTGGTTGACTTGGATTCCCAAAAAGAATCTCAATTCTCCCATCATGCTCATTTCAAACTCTGCCTGCATACATTTAGCAAACTCCTTTCCAAGCGTAATATTTGTTGATCCAAAAATAATATCATCTACATAAATTTGACAAATCAGCAAATCTTTCTTAAGAGTCTTACAGAATAAAGTTGTATCCACTTTTCCTCTGATAAAATTTTTCTTCAGAAGAAAATTGCTCAACTTCTCATACCAAGCTCTGGGAGCTTGTTTTAAGCCATAAAGAGATTTCTTTAGTTTAAAAACATGATCTGGAAAGTTTTCACTTTCAAAACCAGGAGGTTGATGGACATATACTTCCTCTTCTATAATACCATTAAGAAAGGCACTTTTAACATCCATCTGATACAGAGTGATGTTATTCTGTGCAGCAAATGAAATAAGAAGGCGTATAGATTCTAACCTTGCCACTGGAGCATAAGTTTCAGTGTAATCAATACCTTCTTGTTGACTGTATCCTTGAGCAACCAGCCTTGCCTTATTCCTTTCAACTTCTCCCTTTTCATTCAACTTATTCCTGAAGACCCATTTTGTTCCAATAACATTGAATCCTTTAGGTCTAGGAACCAGATCCCAAACTTCATTTCTGGTGAATTGATTTAGCTCTTCTTGCATGGCAATAATCCATTCATTATCTTTCAGAGCCTCATCCACAGATGTTGGTTCAATTATTGACACTAAGCCAAACAATGAAGATTCAGATGTTCTGAGATAGGATCTTGTCCTGATTGGATCATCTTTCTTTCCAATAATCACATCTTCTGGGTGAGATGCCTTGATTCTGGAAGAAGATCCTCTGACATTTGATCTTTCAGAAATGTGTAAGTTGTCCAATTGAGAAGATAGGGGAATAGCATCTGGAGTTGCTTCAGTTTCCTTCTCTTTAGTCTTTTCTGCCTCTGATCCTTCAGAGTCTGTGAGAATCACTTCTCTATTTGCAGAATTCTCAGACTGCTTTGGCTTTTCAGAGCCAAGCTTATCATCAAATCATACATGAATAGATTCTTCCACAATCTGTGTTTCAGTATTGAATACTCTGTAGCCTTTAGAGCGTTCAGAATAACCAAGCATGAAACACTTATGTGCTTTGGAATCAAACTTGTTAAGATTCTCTTTAGTGTTAAGTATATAACAAGTACATCCAAAAGGATGAAAATATGAAATGTTAGGCTTTCTGTTCTTCCACAGTTCATATGGAGTCTTTTTCAGAAGAGGTCTTACAGACACTCTGTTTTGAATGTAACAGGCTGTGTTGACTGCTTCTGCCCAAAAGTGTTTTGCCAGATTTGTCTCATTGATCATGGTTCTGGCCATTTCTTGCAAAGTCCTGTTTTTCCTCTCTACAACCCCATTTTGTTGTGGAGTTCTAGGACAGGAAAAATCATGAGCAATGCCATTTTCAGAAAAATATTTTTCAAAATATTTATTTTCAAATTCACCACCATGATCACTTCTGACTTTTATGATTTTGAAATCCTTTTCATTCTGGACTTGCTTGCAGAAGTCAAAGAACACAAAATGTGACTCATCCTTGTGTTTTAAGAACTTTACCCATGTCCATCTACTATAGTCATCAACAATGACTAATCCATACTTCTTGCCTCTGATGGATGCAGTTTTCACTGGTCCAAACAGATCAATATGAAGTAATTCTAGTGGTTTGGAAGTAGAAACAACATTTTTTGATTTAAAAGATGTTTTTGAAAACTTCCCCTTTTGGCATTCTTCACAAAGAGTATCTGAGGTGAACTTCAGATTAGGAAGTCCTCTGACAAGATTAAGTTTATTAATCTGAGATATACGTCTCATATTAATATGGCCCAATCTTCTGTGCCAGACCCATTGCTCTTCATTAACAGACAAGAGGCATTTAACATTCTGAACTTTAAGTTCTGAAAGATTTATTTTATAAATGTTGTTTTTCCTCTTACCACTAAATAGGATAGAGCCATCCTTTTGACTAATAGCTTTACAACATTTTTGATTTAAGGTAATATCATAACCATTGTCACTTAATTGACTTATGGACAATAAGTTATGTTTTAAGCCTTCAACAAGTAAAACATTGGTTATAGAGGGAAGTTTACCATTTCCAATAGTGCCAGATCCAATGATCTTGCCTTTCTGGTTCCCTCCAAACTTCACGTCACCTCCAGATCTAAGTTCCGGGCTTTTGAACATAGACCTTTCTCCTGTCATGTGTCGTGAGCATCCAGAATCCAGGTACCATGACTGGCGTCCTGATCTTGCTGCTAAGAACATCTGCAACAGGGATTATTTTGCTCTTAGGTACCCAGATTTTCTTGGGTCCTTTAGGGTTAGTTGGTTTGTAGGTTTGTCTAAACTTCTGTTTTTCAACATAATGTTTATTCTGACTTGCCTTGGGTTTAAACACATAATTATTCTTCTCAGAGCTTGTGTGTTCAATGTCATTTAAGTGACCAAACTTAAATTGAGAGTACAGAGGTGTCTTCTTGATGAAGAGTTTGTCAACAGATTTTGGATTACTTCCAGAGGAAGATTCATATCCAATACCTCTTCTGTTATTCCCACTAACACCATAGATCATAGAAGCCATTTTGCTTCTATCTATGCTCTTAGTAAGGAATCTCTGAAAGCTAGAGTCATATTTTTCTAAAATACTTTCACATGACTTAGTCTCAGATTCAGATTCTTGTTGAGCTATTTCAAAGTCATTTTTGATTTTCAGATTAATTTCTTTTTGCTTAACAAGTTCTGTCTTCAGAAGATCAATCTCAGATTTAAGACTGCTTTTTAGCTTCTTGTATTTGAGTTTGATATTGTTATAACTTTTCAAAACTTCTGATAATACTTTAATAAGTTCTTCTTTAGTAAGTTTAGCCATTACCTCTTTAGCGTCATCGTCAGATTTAGAATCAGATTCAGATCTTGAAGTTCCTTCCTCCTGATATTCTATGCTGGCCATCAGTGCAACATTAGCACATTCTTCTTCTGATTCAGAAGATGATTCAGATTCATCTGAGTCATCCCATGTTGCCATCAGAACCTTCTTCTTTTTGTCAACCTTCTTCTTGGGTTTTTCTCTTTGAAGTTTGGGGCAATCATTCTTGTAATGCCCAGGTTCTTTGCACTCATAGCATACAACTTCTTTCTTGCCAGATCTTCTGTGCCCAGAAGATTCCTTTCTATGATCAGATTTTCTGAAGTTGTTGAACTTCTTTCCCTTGTGCTTCCAGAGTCTGTTGATCCTTCTGGCTAACATGGATAATTCATCTTCTTCTTTAGAAGAAGATCCTTCAGAGCTTTCTTCAATGACCTGCAAAGCTTTAGCAGATTTATTAGATTTTAAAGCAATAGATTTACCTTTCTCTTTCTTCTGAGGTTCATCTTCCTCAAGCTCAATTTCATGGCTCCTTAGTGAGCTGATGAGTTCTTCTAAAGAGATCTTGTTCAGATCTTTAGCCATCTTCAAGGAAGTCACCATTGGTCTCCATCTGGTAGGTAGACTTTTGATGGTTTTCTTTACATGATCTGATGTGGAGTATCCCTTGTCCAGAACCTTTAGACCAGCTGTAAGGATCTAGAATCTAGAAAACATAGTTTCTATATTTTCAGATTCTTCCATTTTGAACGCTTCATACTTCTGTATAAGCGCCAAAGCCTTGGTCTCCTTCACTTGAGAATTTCCTTCATGAGTCATTTTAAGTGACTCAAACATTCCATGAGCTGTTTCTCTGTTAGTAATCTTTTCATACTCAGTATGAGAGATTACATTAAGCAATATTGTCCTAGTCTTATGGTGATTTTTGAAATCCTTCTTCTGGGCTTCTGTCATTGATTTTCTATCAACTTTCTTGCCATCCTCATTTGTAGGATGTTCATAGCCATCAATAACCAAGTCCCACAAATCAGCATCATACCCAAGGAAGAAACTTTCTATCCTGACCTTCCAGTAATCAAATTTCTCTCCATCAAACATGGGAGGCTTTGTGCTGATTCTAACCCCTTCATATTTGTTACAGTTGGATGTAGAAGTATCACCCATAATGACAAACAGATATTTATCAAAGTAACTTTTCTCACTGGATCTTTACTGACACGGTTAAGTGGTAGCACACGCAGAACCGGAGCTCTGATGCCAACTGAAGGTGAGAAAATTACTTAGAAGGGAGAGGGGGTTGAATAAGTATGACAAATAATCCAAGATTCAAACACAGTTATTTTTATCCTGGTTCGTTGAAATAAACTACTCCAGTCCACCCTCTCAAGAGTGATTTGCCTTTCTCAGTCAAGGACTTAATCCACTATTTAATCAAACAGATTACAATAGTAACACCTAAGAACAAGTGTTCTTAGTCTTCTCAAGAGCTACTGATCCCAACTGGATCCTCTTAAGGAAACCTTTTACAATCAATGTAAAACTAATACAAGAGTAAGAATGCTTCTAAAAAGCTATTATCACAACTGTGATATTTCTCTTAAGTTTAAGAACAATGTTACAGCAAATAAGATAAAAGAGCTTTTTGAGAGATTTGCTTTGAGTGAATTTTGCAAGTAGTTTGTTACTGAAGAAGATGGAGTGGACTTCTTTATATAGGCACTTAGATCCATGAAGTCTTCTCAACGTTGAAGGCTGTGCTGAAAAGCCTGGAGCCTTTTGTCTTTACATTGGAGGTTGTGCTAAAAAAGCCTGATGCCTTTTGTCTTTTACTTTGCAGAAACTTTCCTTAGAATGGAATGCACAGATAAAACCTTTTTGTCTGTGTTCTTGTGTCTAGCATAAAAGAGGAAAGAGCTGTTGAGATATGCCAACGTACATATTCAAATCTTCTTCACTAAGTAAGTTCAGCTATCAACATCAGAGTCTGGATCTTCAGAATCTCCAGAGTAGAGATCTTCTGGATCTTCAGAGTCTTGGGATGTTCTTCAGATTATGCTGAATCAGAGTATGTGCAACTTGTGTGCTTGAGCGTGTAATTCTGTCAGAGCAGAGTCTTCTATATCAGATTCTCAATACTTATGCAGCGCAGTATCTTCAGAGTCTTCTGATGACTAAGCTTCTGAACTCTCAGAGTCTTTTATTCTTTAGAGGCTTCTGCTTCAGAATCTTCAGTAGATAGCACTCAGATTCTTCTGGAGGCAGCGTTTAGATCTTCATCTAAGATACTCTTGAACCTTTGAAGCCTTTCATAACATCATTGTTCAGATCGAAATTTGCTCTTTAAGAATATTTTCTTTAGTACCTGTAGCAAACAGTCTAGAACAAATTTAGAGTATATAATTCTTGAATACAAAATTCATAAGTGTTATCATCAAAACATAGAGATATAACTAAGAAATAATCTGTGTTCTTACACACAAGACTTCGGTCGGGGAAGTTGGTAACAATCAACTTTCGGCACTAATAACGATTAGTTTTCAAGCAATGCCAGTGACTACTGGACTTAGAGGGGACTGGTGATGACCAAATCAGGATATACCAATAACAATTGGTAATGGATAATGCTAGTAACCACTAGACTTAACTGGAGAAATTGGTAACGACCGAGTCCAAGGAGACCAATGACCATTGGATTTTCAAAGAGTTTGGTAACGACCAAGCCAAAGTGATGATAACAATCTGATTTAAGCGATGCCAATAATCGTTGGACTTAGGCTAATTGGTGACGACCAAATCTAGGGGTATACCAATAACAACTGGTACTGGACACTGCTAGTGAAAACTAGATTTTCCAAACGATGCTAGTGACCACTAGACTTAGATAGATTGGTAATAACCGAATCAAGAGGTACCAATAACAATTGATTCTGAAGTTAATACTAGTAACGACTAGGCTCAGAGAGACTGGTAATAACCAAATCAACAGGTACCAATAACAATTGGATTCCTGGCGATGCTAGTAATTATTGGACTTTTAGGGAATTTTGGTGACGACCAACTCAAGTACCAATGACCATTGGTTTTAAGAGGCAATGCTAGTAACCACTAGATCTTTAGCAAAGATCGGTGAAAACCGAATCAAAAGGACTCCAATAACGATTGGTTGGCTTTACTACCTGGATCAGTGACACCTGGGTTTGGAAAATTGTTAGTGACGACCAAGAAGCACAAATATATCCCTCAATGCCCTAGGAACAAAAACTAATACCATTAATACATTAGGATACAGTAGAGACACAACCCTCAACATATTAGGATTGGACGAAGACCCTCAAAACTTTAGGATCAAAAACTAAACATCCTCAATACATTAGGATATAGAAGAGACATAACTCTCAACACATTAGGTTTGGACGAAGACCCTTAAATATTTAGGATAAAAAACTAAACATCCTCAATACATTAGGATATAGAACACTTCATGCAAATGCAACCAAAGGTACGCAACCTGTGCTCGTGATGGCAACAAACATCTTCCAAAGGTACAAAAATTGTGCTTGGAATCAAACAGTACATCTCCAAAGGTACGAAACCTGAGTTTGGGATGGCAACAAACATCTATCTCCAAAGGTACAAAACCTGTGCTTGGAATGGAACAAAACATCTCCAAAGGTACGAAACATGTGCTTGGGATAGAAACAAACTTCTTCCAAAGGTACGAAACCTGTGCTTGGAATCAAATAATACATCTCCAAAGGTACGAAACCTGAGCTTGGGATGGCAACAAACATCTATCTCCAAAGGTACGAAACCTGAGATAGAAACAAACTTCTTCCAAAGGTACAAAACCTGTGCTAGGAATCAAACAATACATCTCCAAAGGTACGAAACCTGAGCTTGGGATGGCAACAAACATCTATCTCCAAAGGTACGAAACCTGAGCTTAGGATAGAAACAAACTTCTTCCAAAGGTACGAAACATGTGCTTGGATAGAACAATATATCTCCAAAGGTATGAAACCTGAGCTTGGGATAGCAAATGTCATGACTTAGTTTGGAATGATACACAACCGAATTGTCAATGTCTGTCGTCCACTGGATTTTCATAATGTCAATTACCAACGGGCCTTAAATATGATTGGTCACCACCAAATTACTTATATCAGTATCCACTGGATTTTCAAACAATGCTGGTCACAACCATGCGTCAACATCCTTAAGATAAACTTCTCAAATGAGACTGCTATTTATCGTTGAAGAATTATAAGCTTCTCTAAAGAGACTGCCACTTATCGTTGAGGATGAATAAGCTTCTCTACAGAGACTGCCACTTATCGTTGATGAAGGTTAAGCTTCTCCCAAGAGATTGCCACTCACCGCTGAAGACGATTAAACTTCTCCGAAGAGATTTCCATTTATCGCTGAAGACGATTAAACTTCTCCGAAGAGACTGCCATTTATCGTTGATGAAGGTTAAGCTTCTCCCAAGAGATTGCCACTCACCGTTGAAAACGATTAAACTTCTCTGAAGAGATTGCCATTTATCGCTGAAGACGATTAAACTTCTCTGAAGAGACTACCATTTATCGTTGATGAAGGTTAAGCTTCTCCCAAGAGATTGCCACTCACCGCTGAAGACGATTAAACTTCTCCGAAGAGATTGCCATTTATCGCTGAAGACGATTAAACTTCTCAAAAGAGACTGCCATTTATCGTTGATGAAGGTTAAGATTCTCCCAAGAGATTGCCACTCACTGCTGAAGACAATTAAACTTCTCCCAAGAGACTGCCATTTATCGTTGATGAAGGTTAAGCTTCTCCCAAGAGATTTCCACTCACTTGTAAAGATGTTCTTCTTGATAGATAGTGCAAAATAAATGTACGTCCAGGTAGGTTCGGCGACCGACAGGGACCAAAGTTCAATCTAGAACATAGCTAGAAAGAAACTATCAAACAAGACTCCACCCATTGAGAAATGAACTCGAATGGTGACTTACTTTATCCAATCATGGAAAAAGATAACTGAAGCAACCATCATCCACGAGGATTAAACTCTATGGGGAATTGAGAAAAGATGGACATTTTATGCTTAAGGGCTGACAACTCTATTGGAGAGAGACAACATACCCAGTCACTAAGGGGGGAACCAAAGTGAAACAGGAACAAGTAACAACCAGAGATAGCAAAAATGCACAGATATTATGCATATGTTTATGCCATGCTTATGTTTATGCTGACGAGACAGACAAAACAAAACTGGAGATGAAATAAACATCTCGACACGGAGACCCAACCAACTCCACCAAAATTGGACATCAAAGGGATGATCATGAAGAACAATAATTCCACTTCAAGGTTACCACCTACTTTGGGAGAGAGTAATCTTCTTAGGCCAAAACATCATGACTTTACTTGGATTGCCATCATGAGCTTGAATTCCTTGTTGAAGGAAAAAAAACACCAAAGGAAGTTCCAAGATCAACCGAAGTAACAACTTAATCGGAGAGCTGGCAAAGGGTATCACGAGACCAAAATCTTTCTGCCCCATTGATAGTATAACAATCCTCTTCAGTGAGCAACAGCCCTTGCGACAAACTGTCTTTAAACTTTTCTGCCCCAGATTACATGGTCTGTGGGAAGAAACCATCAAGAGAACTAGCATAAAGATGCTTCAATGTCTTCAACGGTGCTTGCAGAACAAAGTCTCGGATTGTGGAAGTAACGACTGGGTAACAAACTTGCCCCTGCTTACTGGTAAGTGCAAAAGATTTTCCCCAGACTAAACTTGTTCATTGAGAGCTTCATCTGATCTTGACCTAGTTGGCTCTGATTAGCTGAACGTTGTAACAAATGATTAACAAATCCTTCAAATTGGTTGCCCCAGGCTGAGTTTCCTTTATCAAGTCAAATTCCCTAGCTGACAGCGCTTGTTGGGATTCCTTTGATATTGGATTGTTTTACACGCAATGTTGTTTATTAAAAATTGGAAATTTTCAATGTAAAATTCATGCAATCTTTTAAAAACATTTTTGACGAAACACACACGGCGGAGTGATCAAGTGATCAAAGTGAAAGTGATCCAATCATCTTACAAATGATGGATAAAGTGATGAACACACACAAACATCAAAGATCAATAAGAGTTAGGTTATCCAACCTTGCTGTAATATGCTTTCAAAACAACCTTGCCTCAATTAGGTCTTTTAAGTTGTAACGTGGCTTGGTTCATGGTTCATGAAACAAAGGATAAAGGCTCAAAGTTATTTGTCCTACCCACTCTCCATGATGAAATCCAATCATACACTCAGTTAACTCAAACTACACATTCAGGTTCTTACAGATTTAAGAATTGGACTGATGATAGTTAGTGATGGCTTACAAACCTAGGGTAGTCACAACTCCCTTACAGTATTCGATAGCTTTTGCTATTTGAGGATTTTTTAAGAGTGATAACTCTTACAACCTTCCTCTCTTTTCATCCCTGACTTCTTGTCTGAACTTCTTTGTTCGAATATACAGTCAATGGGATGCCCCATTTTTGCCTAAGTCTCCTTCATAGGTTTTAACTTAGCGGGCTTTTTCATTTTTCTTCTTTCTTTCGAGAAAGGGGGTAACTACCTGGTTTAATGGATACGGCGAACCATCATTGTCTCTTATGCTGAAAAGCATCCTTGACACTTTCTTGTTGTGTACGAAGGAAAACCTGAGTGCACCACCTTTATATGAAGAGTGTCTTGTATGCACATATCTCTAAGTTAACTGAGAACTACCCACCCCCGGTTTGAAATTTAAGGTTTTGTTTTTGTAAAGAAAGAAAACTCCTACTTCTAGGCTCGAAGGGGTTAACGAGGGATTATCTTCGTTATTTCTCCAGTGTTTAGGGATTGAAACAATGCCTTACATCATCGGCAAAGTTAATTTGAAATCATATCAACAACAGTTATGGATATAATTTTCATCATCCTCCCCAATCTTTGCTTTAAACAACAGTTTAGTAAAGAAAAGAAATTTTTGCATTTGTCGTATTTCATAACAATGAAAGGAAAAAGAAAGAGTGAAACGAATGGACTTAATCAAAAGATGCACAAACATTAATATTGCCAAATTCAAATAAACAACAGCTTACAAGAAAATCAAATACAAAGAAGTTACAACACATGCTGAAACAGTCCACAGTTGCCAGCCTTAGGGAATTAAAATTGTTTAACACAACAAGGAAAGAGCACCATCGAGGGCCTTCTTCCTTAGTCCACCCTATGCAGGGATAGGGTTGCTTCTTCGTCAAGCAGAAGGTTAATTTATACTCGAGGTTCGCATATCTTGAACGATATGACTCCTGCCTCAATCATCTCTTTCACCTTGTTCTTGAGGATATAGCACTCCTCAATATCATGACCTGGCGCTCCATGATGGAAGGCGCATAAAGCGTCAGCGGTGAAATAACTTTGGTGGCCCGGAGGAAGAATGGGTGGAAGTTCCTTTTGAACTAAACCATTCTGCAAGAGTATGGGGAACAACCTTGCATAAAGTATAAGAATACTCAGAGACCCACCATATGGCTGATTGGTGGACGAAGCCGATCCTTCTTGTCGTTGGGACAAGATCAAATCTTTGATAAAATTTGTCAGACTCCTCTTGGCACGTTTTACCCTCTCTAGCTCGTCACTGAGCTTCTGGTTTTCCTGTTCTTGAGTATCCATTATATCCCTGACGGTAGTAGCGAAAGCTTCGGTGTTACTCTTCAAGCGAGCAACTTCTTCCCGGAGGGCTTGGTTTTCTTGCTCAAGGTGATCCATCCCTTTGAATGCTAGCTTTTGTGATATACTCTCTCCCTCTTTCTCTGATATCAACAGAACACATGATGAACCAAAGGACAGACGCGATGAAGAATGATATGCAAAATGCTGATGCAAGTGCAAAAGCGCAACCGGTTTTACAAAACTCAGAAGTTTGATTAGGTCAAAAACCCTATTTCATTCATTTTTGGAAAAGTTCCACCTTTATTTAAAAAATACCAGAGATCGACTGAGTTTTACAAAACTAGTTGCAACATGACATGTTTATGGTGATATGATGGGATGATGCACACATAACATAATGGCAAGTATTCACAAATACAATGTATACTCAAAGACCTCCTAGGCTCAAGATCAAAGCAAGGAGTCAAAGGTCTACCCATCCCCAAGGATTTATACTATGAGTTGTTTGTACCTGCCGAACGGGTTCTTAACAAAGTTCCCAGAGTCATCAACCCATCTTTTGGATATTATCAACTTCCCAAATCACTTGGTAATCGATAATATTCTCAAGAGAGTCTTGTCCAAGTGTAGTATCGTGTATCAACTATTTCGGAAATACTTCCTTATAGCCATCACACTATGTCCTAATAAGGCTAAAATGGGGTAGAATGTATTCTAAAAGTCCACATTGTCACGGGCTCCTTCGTCGAAAGTAGCATTGTTTTCACGAATACTCGATCAACAATACTAAACTTTCAAGAGGGCCTACACTAAGCGGTGGTTTCTCAAGTTAGCTTGGTCGGGAATCAACTCCCTATAAGCCTTCTTGAATATACCACCGTCCTATCATAATTTCACTCAAGTCCGGGTATAAGACCGTCTCACCACTCAAAGCACCGAATACCCAACAATCAAACATATATATTGACAAATATACATGTCAAGCAAATATTTACAAATATAGCATGCAATTAAACAAAATAGGCTAAACCCTCAAAATAAGTTCGTTTCCCCAGTGAAGTCGCCATTTCTGTTGCGGTGAGAATCGTGATACCAAGCTATTGATTAACTTGAATTTTTAATCCTTAATTTCACAACCGAACTTTAATTTATCCAAAGGAAAGGTCTAAAGAAAGAAAGAACCTTTTGCGCGATGTAACAACAATGCTAAGAGATTCGGGGATCGGGGGTTGGTTATGCATAGGGTAGGTATCTCACATCCTAAACATCTGTAGTACTCTACAGGAATCTTTTGTTTGTTTGCATGCTAAGTTTGTTAAATGTTTGCTAAGGTTTGGGATTGGGTAAAAGGTGTAAGGATGATAGGTTAAAACCTAATGATAGTTTCTAAGTTTGCTCGCAAAGACATCGCGTCCTCTGCATGCTTATCCTAACTAGGATAGAATCAGAGCAATCGTAGTTCACCTCACAAGGGTTGAAGAACGCTTGATTGTGATCAAGGTTCAGAGGGGAACAAACATATCCATGCTTGTGTAGAGTTTAAGATAACTCTCTAAATCTATGTTGAACTCTCAAGAAAGGGAAGTAAGTAATCATATCCATGATTCTTACATAGAGTTAACCAAACTCTATCCTAAAGTTCTACGTTGTAAGACCAAATGGTTCTATCCAGACCAAAAGGTGGGAGAAAG
Source organism: Lathyrus sativus (assembly GCA_963859935.3). NCBI lineage: Eukaryota > Viridiplantae > Streptophyta > Magnoliopsida > Fabales > Fabaceae > Lathyrus > Lathyrus sativus. The sequence continues at coordinate 58,610,477 of OZ012738.1, read as the reverse complement.
GGGGAAGGTTTCTCGTCAAGATATCGCATCTTGTGCCTACGTATTCTCATTGTCCAATGAGAAATCAGAGCGGTCGTAGTTCGGGCACGAACTACAGAATAAGGGTCAATTGGTTCTTTCCAGACCAAAAGAGGGAAGAAGGTTCTCTCCAGACCTATGAGTTTAAGTCCTATTGGTTCTATCCAGACCAAAAGGGAGAGAAGGTTCTATCCAGACCTATGATGTAATGAGCTATCTATGACCCAAGGGTCAATAGAGAGACTTTTCCTTTGGAAGGAGAGAGAGGAGGCAATCTTGGATGAGAACTAAAAAGTTCCATCACTTGGGGAACAAATACTTAACAAAGCAAATGAACAGTTAAGCAAGATAAATAAGATTACAATCAAATAGGCATGCATATTACAATAAGAAAGGATCAAATAGGATGAATTGTTACAACCAATAATCAAATATCTTAACAAAGATGATAACATATCTTAACAAAGATTGAGGGCATATCTTTAACAAAGATGGGAAGCATATCTTGACAAAGATGGAAAGCATATCTTGACAAATATGGAAACATGATGAAGGTAAAAACCATGTAAATAAATCACAATTTAAAAGTAAACATGTCATAAACTCAAGGTATATCAAGTGTAACAACAATATGCATTGATGATAATCAAACATAAGCAAATTAGTTTAACCTCATAATTTAGGAGGAAATATCATGGGATTATGGTGACAACTAATGGAGAGTAAACGCTAGCATATTAACTAACATGGGAAGCAAAAATCTCACAAGAAAATTCAAGCATGTTCAAAGGGAATTCAACAGTATGTGGGATAGCGATCTTAACAATGCACTAAAGTTCACATAGACAAAAGACATTATAATTGAGAACAACTTGAAATATTTTTACATCACATGAAAACAGACATTAAAACAAGCATGTTGCAAAAAGAATGAATTCAAAAGGATGAAAACTGACTAAGATATGATTTTTGGAAGTTTCATGTACAAATTATACACAATAAGCAAAAATGAAATAAAAAGGGCAAGGGGTGGGAGTTGAACCCACGCCCTCAGTTCACAAACACAAGGCATCAACCACCAGGCTACACATGCGCGCACTGGTAATGAATGGGCAATGATGAAGAAAAACAAATCAATCACAATTGAAAAATAAAACACAAAAAAGGGTTGATACAAGGATCGAATCCTGGTTTGGCAAGTGAAAGGCGTGTGAATTAGTAAGGTTTCTACCACTGGGGTGGCTATACATCCATTGATTTAGCCACCTCTAAAAATATATAAGGCATGCCTTTATGGAAATTCTGGGCAAGTTGGAAGCAAGAACAAGGCATTAAAGCTGATTTGCATTTTCATCATAACTAGATCAAAACTCAATGGAATCAGATGAAATTTTAGTCAAACTTGAGTGTTTTTAAACAAGGAATAATATGGTGCAGTTGGAATTTTGAGATAACATCTTTAAATGAAAACACGATAGAACTTGCAAATTTGGCAATTGAGATGCAACTTGATAACCACACAACAAATCCGAGTTTAAATCCAACAAGGAGCATTGTACACAAGTTTCATATGTCATGACAGATGTTTAGCACATTAAAGGCTCAAGCGAAAATCAACAAACATGGATTTGGCACATGAATTGTAAAATGAATCATGGAAATGCTGCCACTGTCAAGACAGAAAGGGAAGATGAAATGCATTTGGGAAACCAATACTAACTATGGGCTTAAACATACCAAAAATGTAATGCACATCAATCACAAATGTTATAACAGAGGTGCTACACTCATGGCTCACACATACTATGAAAGAAAGGAGAGTGATTCAATGAATTGTAACTGTGGTGTGTGGTAAGTGTGCTGCTATCCAGATTTTGACATAAAAAGCAAGGCAAGAAAGGAAATCACTTGATCATATCATAATCAAATCCAACATAAGTAAAACATGTAGGATGCAATGTAAGAACAAAGGATATTACCATCATAGTGCTCAACACAAATTCATAACTGTCATGCCAATGAAAGATTGGAGAAAAATGCAAGTTGAGGGGCAAATCAAGAACAGGCATAATTGAAATGAAATACACCACACATACATCCTCAACACATCACATGAGGTGTGTCTATACCTCAAAATTGTTCACAAACAACATGGAATTGAAAATCATAGGTCAACTACTCACTTAACATAATACAATGCAACACTAGTAGTGTCTGAACCCGCTAATGCAAATACTTTTCCGCCCGCTGGAGCTTGCTTTGGCTTAGTACAATTGGGGCGAACGTGACCCACTTCGCCACAGTTGTAGCACTTCACCATATTCTTTCTACAATCATAAGTGGCATGTCCAAGAACCCCACAATTAGCACACTTCTCCACAGATTTTCAACAATCAAAAGACTTATGGCCCATCGCGCCACACTTGTAACATTTGACCACACCAGAACCTCCTCCTCCGGCTCTCCTATCAAAGGCTTCCTTATACTTGCCCTTATCAACAGGCGTCACATAAGGTCCACTCCTTACTTGTTGCTTGCCTTTCTTCTCACTCAAACTCTTATAATGAGAAGAACGAGCCTTACTGTCGTCTTCAAAAATTCTACAACATTCGGTCAAGTCTGAAAATCATCGTATCCTTTGATAACCCATCGCTTGATTTATCTCAGGACGCAAGCCATTCTCATACTTAATGCACTTAGAGAATTCCGCCGTAACCGCTGCATAATGAGGATGAAACTGGACCAATTCTACAAACTTAGCCGTGTAGTCTACCACAAACATGTTACCTTGCTTCAACTCCAGAAATTCCATTTCCTTTTTCCCCTTCACACTCTCTGGATAATACCTTCTCAAGAATTCAATGCGAAATAAATCCCAAGTAATTTCCTCATCATCTACCTCAAGAACTTGTCTCATGCCGACCCACCAGTCGTCGGCCTCCTCTCTCAACATGTGAGTTCCAAGCCTCACCTTGTTTCCTTTAGCACAATCCATCACTCTAAAGATTCTCTCGATCTCCTTCAGCCAGATCTGAGCACCGTCCGGATCAAACCTCCCTTTGAATACTAGTGGTTGGTTCTTTCTAAACTCATCGTTCGCATTCACATTCGGTGCGCCTTGCACCGCCCTAGCCATAGCCTCCAACGCCGCAGCCATAGCATTGTCATTACGACCAGCCATATTCTGAGGATTCCCAAAAATAACAAGGTTAAACAACCGTTTAACCAACACAACAATAAGACAGACACAACTGACTAAATGTTGGCTCTGATACCACTTAATGTAACACCCCCTTTCTATACCCCCAAATAGACAAATAAATCATTTAGGCACGAATTCAAAATTTCAACATAGTATATTTAGAACATGGTATAAAAAAGGCGCATCACATTATCCATGAAAATAAACCACATACAACACCTGCTCATAAAGATATGCAATAATGGGCAACCCACAACAAAGGAATCTTAGTCCTTTTACCCACATTTCAATATTTAGAATAAAAGCGGAAACATCTAAACATTGAATCACTTAACTCATATAAACATCGATTACATCATCAGTTTAAAATCAATCCATAAGTCATGTTTTTACCAAACATACATCAGCAGATACATACACAGATGTATCACAAAAGAATCAAAACAATCCCTAACTACACAGTGTTACATATCAGAGCCATCTGACCAAAAAGAATGAAGACTCGCTTCACAAAAGACCTCCAGCAACCTACTCTGCAATGCCTCATAGAGCATCATAAAACAGCAGAAGGGTGAGAAACTATATCATAATAATCAATGCATATAATTATATATCTATATACATACATGTGATATACACAATTCAAGTTCTCACCACATCTCATCACAATTTATCATATACATCACAATGCATATTCACACAATCAAGCATATTCATCAAATCATGCTTCTATACATACTCATCATTTTCCACATAAACATCTACCATTATGTTCAATTCACTCAATGCATCATATAAAGATGACCAATGAAACTCATAGAGACCGACTCATGACTCTGTGCAGATGCAAATGCGGTACCGACTCAATCCAGCAGATTCTCCAAGGAATCAAGTATTCAACAGATTCTCCAAGGAATCAAATATTCATCAGATTCTCCAAGGAATCGAATATTCAGCAGATTCTCCGAGGAATCAAATATTACAACAAATTCTCCAAGGAATCACATATTACAACAAATTCTCTAAGGAATCACATATTACAACAGATTCTCCAAGGAATCACATATTACAACAGATTCTCCAAAAAATCACATATTACAACAGATTCTCCAAGGAATCAACATCGCTAGAATGTACATCATGATGCCTTTTATGCAAAATGACTCACAACATTTCTCTACATGCATACATATTCGCAAATATATCACTATGTGTTGCGGTGGAAATAGGATCACAAACTATTAATGAGTTTGAATCACAATTCAATTCACAACCGCTCTTTGATTTATCCGAAGGAAAAGGTCAAAAGAGGGAAAACCTATTTTGCATCGTAAACACAATGCGAGGAAAGATCTAGGGTTCGGGGGTTGGTTAAATTTAGGGAAGGTATTAGCACCCTAAACTTCTGTAGTACTCTACAGGAACCTTTTGTTCAAATGTTTACTATTTTGCTTTATTTATTTGCTTAAGGTATATGTACAAAAGGATTAAAAGTGAGAAAGTAGACCTGAGGGGTTAAGTCTAAGTTTACTCGGCAAGACATCGCATCTTGGGCCTACGTATCCTTACGGGAGTGGAATCAGAGTAATCGTAGTTCCCCTCAAAAGGGAGGTTAGAGACTTCTTGACTGTGGTCAAGGTCTCAAGGGGAATAAACGCATCTTAAGGACACGCTTACGTGGAGTGTAGAAACTCCAAATCTCTACGTTGAATTGTTAAGTGAATTAGGGTTAGGTTAAGGATTCCACGGCGGGAAACCCTAAAATGAGCACGGCGGCTCTTTGACCTAATGCTAGGGGTAAAATGGTAATTTTGCCTGTGGCGAGGCATTTGTGAAAGCTAGGGTTTGTAAGGGTGTAGTTTTGAGGATTTGAGATTGAATGTGTGAAGTTTTACGGACTATTGGCGCGACAGCCAAACAGTTAGACCTAACCTTCGGATGTGTGCAATGTGACAGAAATAATGGTAAACGCGTGAGATAATTGAATCATGCAAACAGAGAGATAATGTCATAATTTAAACCATGCAAGCAGAAATTTAAAGGCAGAATTTAAAGAGCGATTGTTAAGTTCGCGAGGTTACATGAGAGGAGCAGATACAATATGATAATGAAATTTGAATTGAACAATAATAAAATAAAATAAATAACGGTAAACGCAATAAACTGCAAAACGAACAAACAACGTTAGTGGGCAGAATTAGATGAATTATCAGATGGTGAAGAATAAAAAGTGCCAGATTCGAGATTTCGTTTCTTATTTTTGACATGAAGAGAAAGTTTTCGGTTTAGGCTTAAAAGGAAGTTTTAACGTTAAATGTATAAAAAAAGTTAAATTTAATTCTCAACCATAGTTTGGTTTTTAAAAAAGTTTTATGTTATTATTTTGAAAAAAAATTGTTTATTAAAAAACATTTTAGTTAGTAAAAACAAAATTCCAGTTGTTATTTAAAAAAAAACAGTTTTTACTAGTAATTGAAAAAAAGTTTTAATGCTGTTTATTTTAAAAAACCAATTTTAATATTTAGTTAGAAAAAGGTTTTAATAAAATTTAAAAATAATAATAATTATAAGAAAACAAATAATATGTAAAACAAAATAAAAATAGAAAATAAAAGGGGTTGGGCCGGTAATCACCTCCGGACCCAGCCCGGTTGGTGAGAATGCAACAAAAAGAGGCTAGGGTTTCAAAACCCTATTCTCCGCGGCGCCGATTCACACTATATCCTCGCTCGTGTCCTTCGGTGCTCTTCTTCGTCTCGTTCGCGATCTTATTCCTCTTGGAGTTATCCCTGAAATATCATGAATCACACAGATTAAATTCAAAACTTTATGCATGCAATACTCACGTTTTTTGTGGCGTAAACGGCTATGAGCAGAAACTGGCAATGATGAAGATTGTTCTGAGCTCAGGGGGGAACTTTGCCCGTCGTTGAAATAGGACGATGTTGGCGATCTCCTTCGGCGAAATATTGCTCGCGTGAGGGTTTGATGATTCTCGTCGCCTTATCGTCGTTCTCTCCACTCTCCCTCTAGGGTTTCTGTGACGCGGTGAGACTGTTCTTTTTATATACTTTCTTTTGCGGCTTCGTGTGGGCCTTTGATCTTGTCATGGATTGGATTTGGTTCACCTGCGTTATCATTTTGATTGAATTGTTGATTGAGATTTGGTATGATTCTTTTCCTTTTTGGATTGGATTCGAATTGATTGGATTATTTGTTTTTTTCTGATATATTTGATCTCATCTGATTTGGACTTTCCTTTTTCAGAACTCCTTGATTGGATGTTATTTGACCCTATTTTCGGATATGGATTTGCTCTGATTTCTCTGGATTTTCATTTGATTTGTTTGATATCCGAACTAGTTTGGTTTTGATGGACTGGATACAGTTTGTGAATTGATATGGCTTTGTGAACTTTGTCTGCTTTTTCTTTGAACTGATACGCTTGTTCATCTGGATTTGTGAACTGATGGACTAACTTTATGATGTAGCTTCGAATCATGTTTCAGTTCAACTTTCTGGTTTTCTGATACAAGTTCACTGACTCTTCTTTTTTTTCTTTCAAATTTATTATGGATGCTTTGGTTGAATCCAAACTGCCGAGAAGGGGTATACGGCGATGATGACGTTCCGTCTGAGCCTAAAAGCTGATTATTTAAATCCTATGATATTGTTTGATGTTGTGAGCAAAGCAATGGTGTTCGGCCGGAACCGTGACTTTTGGTGATTTGTTTATTGGGCAATGATGTTTCATACTGAGCCTCGGCTTCACATTTTGCTTCTCCAACGTGGCCTGCACATTTGGTTGAGGCTTACTTTGAACTGATGCAAATTGGGTTTGCTTCGATTGATGGCTTTCACAGATACCTGTTTTTCTCTGAATTGTTGGCTTGCCTACTGATTTCAAATTGGTTTGACTGTGAATGTTAGGGCTATGATGTGTGAACTGAGCCCTTACACTTGGTGTTTTACCTTTCCAATATGCTTTGCTCGTTTGGCCGTGCCTCACCCTGAACTGATACATGATGATCTTTCCTGAGTCGAGCCTAAACTGATTTCACAGATTTTTCTGAACCGAACTGGCTCTACCCTTTTTCTAAGCATGAATTTGTTTCTTTGCTTATGAACATGTGTTGCTGTACATTTGGTGAATTGACTTATCTGCTCATGTTTTGTGGAGCTTATGACTTCTGTTTGTGAGCCGGTACTGTCTGATTCAGGTGTTTCAGGTGATGAAAAATGGTTCAGACCCGTCGGCATCCGGGTTTGAACCTGAGCTGGCGAGCGTTTACCTTGGTGTTGGTTCAGAATTAATGGGAATTGGTGAATGTGATTCATATCTCAGTTCAGCTTGATTATTAACTTGGAGAATTTACTTGCTAGTTATTATTTACTTGATGAAAGGCAATCATTTTGGTTTTGAAACAAAGTCCTATTCGCGGCAAACCCTTTATCGGCCCAAACTTCTTTTCACTCTTTCTCTCTTGGCTATCCCGTGGATAAGAACATTATTACCTTATCTGACGCCAATGGCATGGATCGGTAACGGGGGTAGGACGCAGCTTCAGTTGTGCCACTCCCGGCACTCGATGATGACATTGTTCTGAGGGTGTCAAAAGTCGCTTCTAACTTTTTTCTCGTTTATGTTCTGTTTATCTGTTCTTTTCTTTTCAGGTGATCGAGGATTACGTGAGGCATTTAAGAGAGGCTCAATGAAGAATGCTTGAAGTTCTTTTCTCTTTTGAGGACTTTAGGACTTAGAAATAGATACTCGTTGTAAATGTACAATCCATTTGTAAACTGAATGATTTATCATGAATAGAATTCAAATATTGTTTTCCATTTCAACTTGTAATTCCTGATTGTTTACGAAGTAAAATTCGCCAAACATTTGTTCCCGTCTCTCAATTATGAATTTCAAATATCTGTGAATAAACATCCGTGAATTATTTAAATTCAATTTTGGTTTGTAGTTCATAAATATTCATGCATAAAACTCAAACTCTCCTTTGATCAGATAAGCGGTAGCCAGCAACGTAAATAAAATCCAAACTGAGATCCTTCCTGATTGTGGGACTTCTTAAATGACTTTAACAAACGTCCCCTTTATTTTCAACTTCATCTCAACTTAATATGAGAATTTAAACTGCTCGTCGGGCATCTTTTGGAATAATCATTCATGTGAACCAATGTCTCAGGAAAATATTTCTTTTGTCCCAAAAATTATAAATTTTACTTAAAATGACCAAACCGCTCCTAGGATAACTCCTGCAAATCAAATCATACTCAAACACTGGTTAGTGGTTAACAGATGTAAAATGACATGTTTATGCGAAATGACTGACCAAATGTAAGGGTAAAATTTGGGGTATTACAATTGCCCCTATTTAAATATCTACACCGGATGATTTTGAGTGACGAAGACTCGAAGGATCATGGTGGAGGGATTTAAATATAGATAACCGAAAATTTTGCCCTTATATGTGGCTATATGCAATGCTATGGACCAAACAAGACTAATGCAGGCAGGGCCATGAACACGATATGATGCGTATACTGGAATGATGAATTCGACGATGCAAATGAACGACACAAAGGACATATGCTATGATAAGAACACACTGGGGAAAACGACGTGCTGGGACGACAGCACAACACTGGGGAATTCCAAAAATGATGGTCAACTGGTGCGAACACGACCAATTGTCTTTTTTTAGAAAAGGAACGAGATTCTCAAATGGAGATGGTACCTATGAGACGGCCTCCACTGGGGAATCTAAAAGTAAAACTGGATCATGTACGACTGCAAGATCGATCACAGAATGCTGGAGCATTGAGCAAAGAATAACATCCAATCTTCTGTAAACTATCTCTCGTGACAGGATCAAACGGGCCTTTCGGGAATCCATAGCAAATATACAGGGTGAAAAGAACCGGTTGTATGCCAAAACAAATGGACTTTGAGTGGTTAGAACAAAATCCTTAATAGTGATGGCGCCTATGAGATGGCCTCCACTTGGGAATGTCTAACGATAAGACTGGATCTACACGAATGCAAGATCGATTACAGAATGCTGGAGCATTGAGCAAAGAATAACATCCAAGCTTCTATAAACTATCCTTCGTGATGGGATCGAATGGACTTTTCAGAAATCCGTATCAGATATACAGGGTAAAAACCGACTGTATGCCAAAATAAATGGGCTTTGATGGGAAATGCCCTGATAAGCTTCTCGAGGGAGAACTGTCACTTATCGTTGGAAGGGACTTACATGCCAAAACGGATAAGCTCTCAAAAGAGGTTGTTGCTTATCTGATAAATAAATCTTCTCATATTTAAAGTCGGTGCCCGGAATATGATTCCAATTCTTCTTTTACTAAAGGGTAAAATAAACTTCTTCATACTTCCGAGGACAGCGCGTCGGGCATGATTCCGCTTCTTCTTTTGCTAAAGGGTAAACTGAACTTCCTCATACTTCAAGATTCGTACTCTCCTGAATATGATTCTGCTCCTTCTTTTACTAAAGGGTAAATGAACTTCTTCATTTCAAGGTTTGTTGCTCCCTGAATATGCTTCGGCTCCTTCTTTTACTAAAGGGTAAACTGAACTTCCTCATACTTCAAGATTCATGCTCTCCTGAATATGATTCGGTTCAAACCTCCCCATACTTCAAGACGACAAGGAAAATGGAAGCCCAACTGCTCGATGGAGTTGGCCATTTGCTGCGAGTCATAACGAAGATAGGATCAGCTTCTCAGGCGAGAAATGTCGCTTTTCTGCAAGAGTGGCAATAATGAGCTTCTCATGTAAGAACTGCTTGTAGAGGTGATAACAGATAATGGTGATAAGCTTCTCGGCGGAGAACTGTTGCATACCGTTGCAGAAGAATGTTACGATAAGCTTCTTAACCGAGAACTGTCGTGTATCCTGTTGTGTAAGGTTGTGATAAGCTTCTCTGGTGAGAACTGTTGCTGATCGATTGTAAAATGTATGATTGTAGAGTTTTATACCGATAGGCTTCTCAGGTGAGAACAGTCGCATACCGATGCTGTAATATGTAGGATTGTTATATCGATACGCTTCTCAGGCGAGAACAGTTGCATACCGATGCTGTAGGATGTCGGTTTGTAAAGTGTTGTTTCGATAGGCTTCTCAGGCGAGAACTGTCGCATACCGATGCTGTAGGATGTACTGATAGATTTTCCAGGCGTGAACTGGTGTGTACCCGTAAAGGATTGTGATTGGTGTTCTCAAAAGATAGTGCAAAATAAATGCACATCCGGATACAGTGATAAGCTTCTCGGGCGAGAACAGTCGCATATCTGCCAAGGTATGGTGAAAAATTTTAAACGGTGCAAAATAAATGCACGTCCGGTTGGGCTCGACGACCGACAAGACTGAGATTCAATCTAGGATTGAGCTAGAAAGAAGACTGGTAATCAAGACTCCATCGAGGGAATGATCTCGAAGGGTAAATATCTTATCCTGGCGAGGAAAGATAGCTGAAGTAACCATCATCCACGAGGATCGAGCTCTGTGGGGAAACTGGAAACACATATGTATTTTATGCTTAGGGCTAACAATCTACTTGGAGAGAATGGACAACCCAGTTATTCGGCGTAATAACCAATGATGGTAAATGAACATGTAAATGCTAAAGGCTTATGTCACCGCGTATGTTAATGTGAATGTATATGTAGGATGTTATGAAATGAGTATGTAATGAGTATGTGAAATGAATATATGAAATAGGCATGTGATGCTTATGCCCCTGCGAAACAGACTAGAGACAGGACGAGAGATGAAATAAACATCTCGACGGAGATACCCTACGTTCTCTGCAACCAATACGTCAATCATGGGTAAGAAAGATCAATGGTAGAACCAAATCTGGTTTCAAAATTCTGACTTCTCTGGGGAGAAGGTAATCCGCTTGGGTGTACAGTATCACGTCTTCACATGGGGAGAAAAAAACTTGAGGAACATTTTCAAGTTACCCCAAAAAAAGTTGTCAGCTTATAGTCTCGCTGGGGACTGTGATGAGGCAATAGTTTAGGAGCCTGTTGCAACACTGAGATTTACTGGGGAATGAAGGCCGCCGTGAGTAAAATCCATCGGGTGCATGAAGAAAAGTTGTGAAACCACATGGTTTTGATCTTGAAGGACCTTATAGTAGTCGCCATTTGTTTCCTTTTTTTTAAAAAAAAAAAACACGGTGCCCCCGGATATTTGCGTTGTGAGGTATGGTCATCTCAAGAGGATTTTATAGAGAACACGGAGTCTGGTTGCCCCACTGTTTTCAAACTCTTTGAGAGATGGGTCTGGCACAAATTAAGCGTGTTACGACGAAATCTTTGAGAAATAGCTCCTTAAGAGCGTCAGACTCGTGTTGGTAAGCGAACTGGGAAACTGCCTGCCCCTGTTTAGCAGGATCTTCAAGTTCCACGGGTTATGTCCATATGTAAATCTCTAAGATATCAAGCAAAGTCGTCATGCCTGAAATGCCTATCCTGAGCTTGTCAATGTACACATATATTTGTCTTGAATTTTTGTTTTGAAAAAGATATCGCAATAGCTTGTGACCGAAATCACTAGTCAGGATATAAGTTTTAATTATAATGCCAACATGAATTTTTTTCCTGAGCATAGCTCGTAGGAGTCAGGAAACGTGATCTTGTCGAGTATGCTTTCAACCGAAGTCCTACTTCAATTAGGTCTTTTAAAGGTTTTATCGTGGCTCGGTTCACGGTTTAAGAAACAAAAGGATAAATGCTCAGAGTTATATTTGTACCCACCCCTTCTTCGTGATATTCTCCAATCCTAATTCAGTTAATCGGATACGGACACTCATATCTCACACGGATTTTCTATAGTCGAGAATTCGTCAAGGTTTTGGGACATGGCAGTCACTTGCCTATTTCTTTTTGGCGTTTTCGATCACACGACCTTGTTCTTTATAGGGGTTCTAAAAAACTACTAGTTTGTCTCTTATTCCCTAACTTTTGCCTGGACAACGTCTTTTGATTTGACTTTGGAGTCCAGCGGGATGCCCCAGTTTTGCCTAAGTCTCCTTCATAGGTTTCAACTTAGCGGGCTCTTATTTTTTTTGAATATTTTTTATGCACAAGTCGTGTAAATCTTTTGAAAGGCTCGTGACTGCCCCACTCCTTAGGTAACCGAGGGATAGTCATTGTATTGGACTTCTTAAGATGCTAAGGATAAATTCTCGAAGGTTTACTCTTCCTTTTTAAGAGTCTAAGCGCTCGATTGGTTTAACTGAAACCTACCCTGCCCCAGGTTAGGATGAAGGTTCTTAAAAAGAAAGAAAACTCCTACTTCAAGGCTCAAAGAGGTTAACGAGGGATTAACATCCTTATATCTCTAGTGTTTGGGATTTGAAACAATGCCTTACATCATCAGCAGGTTTTAATTGAAAGCATACGACAAGAAATCTGACGTTTTGGGTTCGTCATCCTCCCCCCAATTCTCCATCAGAACAAGAGATCGGGTAAAGTTGGCATTATGATTTATGAAAACCTTTTTTTGAATGAGTGAAACGAATGGATTTATTCAAGACAAACATATGCGTTGCATTAATTAATCAAAGATAAACAAGTTCGTACATGCTAAATATGCTTAATCAAAGAGAAATACGTATAAAAATAAACAAATGAACTGTCGGAAAAATCCTTCTAAATGTTTATGAAATCTTGCATTCAAGAGTAACAGTTTCCTTTGGCGGAGCCTCAATGGAAAGGGACATTTGGTTTATGATCACTGTGAGTCGTCATGGCTTGCCCCAGCTATGCTGGTCACATCTTCAACAGTTTTCAGTCGTTGCTTCAAAATAACTTTCCCAGATTCTTTGTTGATCCCGGTCCTATCATCTTGAGGGTTACTGAAATGAAGCGAGATAGACCTTTGAATAATTACTGGATTCGACTGATTTGCTGAGGAGACAACATACTTTGCAGAATTTAAGCTTGACAAGCGGGGAACCCCCGAGAGGAGTCTCGATCTTCGGATGAGCATCGCTAAAAGACAACTTCTTCGTTTCTAGCAAATTTCTGACAAAGTTCTTAAGAGTGTAGCAATTCTCTAGATCATGGTCGGGCGCACCCTCATGAAATAAGCAATGAGCGGCAGCGTTGTAACCTGCAGGTAACGGATTAGGCGGAGGACCCAAAGCACGGGTGGTAATCAGACCTTGTTGTACCAAATGGGGGTATAACTCAGTGAAAGTTATCGAAATTGGAGGACAAGGCTTATACTGCCTCTTACGGGGATAAGGAACCTGATTCTGTGATTGTTGGTGAACAGGAGCGTTGGGCACTCGTTGACTGTTGACAGGAACTTGCATGGGCGGATAACCGGAAGGTTGTTGATAAACCGGTGCTTGATATACCAGAGCTGACTGCACAGGCTGGTATGTAGGAAACTGTTGATCGAAAGGAGGTGCAACAGTAGCTACATAGGGTTGTTGGACATATGGAAATGGATAACCTTGAACATAACTCTGCTGATGTTGCCAAGGTTGAGGAGTATCCATTTTGCGGTTCCTCGAACGTGCAGGTCCTTTACCATGGTCGGAGTTAGGAGTTTTGCACTTTGGAGGGGTAGTTCGTCGAACTGGTTGAGCACTAGGAGGCACCAAACCGGATTGAAGACCATGATGAGGTACATTCTCGACAGTAACAGCTGGTTGAGGTTCCATAACGGTATTAGTAGTCTCAGAAACAATAGTAGACTGAGCATCCACCTTCACACTAAGAGCTCGTAGCATCTCCAAAGTCTGCCCTACACTTCCTCGAAGATCTTCGAGTTCATGGTTGACACGGTTGACCTCTTGGTTTTGATCTTCCATCCTTTTGAAGGGTCGCATTGATGCAGAGAACTTAGGGTGACAAAACTGGAAGGTGAGAAAACCGCGTATGAGAAACCGGGAGACACATGCAATGCAAAAGTAAGATGCTAGAATGTGAATGCAAATGAAGATTTCATGGAATTCGAATATTTACGAATATTGCGGAATACCAAGGAAACTTTTAATTCATTGAAGACAAATTACAAATAATATTCTTGCAACCAAAATAGCTAAATAAAAGCCTAGAAAATCCTAGAGAAGCATCTTCCACAACTTCAGTGAGCAGACGGAGATCCGGAGGAAAATAAATATTTGTAGAGCCTTCTCTTCTTGTAGGATTGTATCTCATCATTCTTCGACTGAATCTGCTTTTGAAGTTCTTCGTACTCGCTGACCATCACATGGTATTTGTTCTTCCATGATTCTGTTTCGAGTTGTGATCTCTTCAAAGTGATCTTCAAAGTCTCAGCTTCAGTCATGAAATACTGGACAGGTTCTTCTCTTTGAGGTAAAGGATCTTGGCGAGAGTAGGGCATCTTCAACTCAATAGCTCTTCCTCGGACCCATTGAAGGTATGGTTCAATGGACACACAATTAGGTTTTCCCAAACTTTCTTTGTCTTTCCTATGCAGATGATTCCAAGAAGATAGAATCTGATCTTGAAGCTTTTTGTCGTCTTCGAAAAAGATTTTCTCCACATGAATACCTTTAGGCGGTTCCTTCAAGGGGTATCCCAACTGTCGGCGAGCTAAGACTGGATTGTAGCTAATTCCTCCGTTGAAACTGAGCAAAGGCACATTGTTGAATTTTCCACAACTATCAATGATCGATATCCCATCGTACATGCGATTATACCAATCAATATCAGAGTGAGTTAAAGCCATAACTTTTTGCGACCAACGTTCTTGATTAGGTCTCCAGAACGGACCGGACTTGGGTAAGTGAGAAATAAACCACTTGTATAGTAATGGCACGCAACATATAATCATTCCTCCACCATGAAAGTTTCGAAGATGTACTGAATGATAAGTATTACCCAATAGCGTTGGAACTGGATTTCTCCTCATGAAGGTCTTGATTGCATTAAGGTCCACAAACCCCTCAAAACTAGGAAAAAACAGCAACCCATAAATAAGCAAAGCAAATATTGTCTCAAAGGCAAACGTGTCTTTATGATCGGCATAAAATTGGGCCTTCTTAATTAGGAAGTCCCTGAGAAAACCAGAGGACCCCCCTTTGGTGATCATATTGTTTTTGACATCGGATATCCTTAGACAAATGGCTTTAGCAATATCTCGTTCTTTAGGGTCTTCCTCCAAGAAAGGGAATGGAGACTTATCCAAGATAGGCAATCCCACCAACTGAGAGTACTCTTCTAGGGTAGGTAAAAGCTGATAATCTGGAAAGGTGAAGCAGTGATAATCTGGATCATAAAACTGTAGCAGAGTCGCAAGAAGTCCTTCGTTTACTTGAATCTTCAACAAAGACAATAGCCTTCCATATCTGTTTTGGAAATTTTCTTGATCTTGAACCAAATCTCTTAGCTTCTCTAGGACTTCCAAATTAAAACCCCTAAAAGTAAATTTCAAAGTATGCCTTCTATGGTGATCCATGGTATCCTGCAATGTTCATAAATAGAGTTTGAATTCCATGAAGTCTTAATGTAATATGATGCTTTATGGATGCAATGCATGAAAACACACAAAGTCCTAGGTTAAAGGTACGTGAGCGGAGTTAAGGTCTACCCATCCCAAAAAGGAGTGTACTATAGGTTAGTCGTACCTGCAGAATAAGGTTCTAAAAAGTGCCCAAAATCATCAGCCCATCTTTCGGATATTATCAACTTTCCGACTGACTCGGGGGTTAATAATATTCTCAAGAGAACCTCTTTTGAGTGTAGTATCGCGTAGCAACCATTGTGGGACTACTCCCACATAGTTCCCGCACTACGTCCTAAATAAGGCCAAGGTGGTGTTAAGGTACTACGGTTCCCAATATCACAGACTCCAATCGATAAAGGTAAATGTTTTCACGACTATACTCGATCAACCGAACCATTTTCGAAAGGGTCTCAACTGAACGGTGATTCTCGAATCAGCTTGGTCGGGACTCACTCCCTATAAGCCTCATCGAATATATCCCCATCCTATAATAATGTCACTAGTCCGGGCATAGGACTTATCTCACAACACAAGGAACAGTCCCAAAATCAAAGTACAATATATACATGCAAATGAATAGTAAAACAAATAGTAATAAATATGAACAAATTAGGGATAACCCTCAAAAGTTTTAGATTCCCCAGTGAAGTCGCCATTTTCTGTTGCGGTGGAAATAGGATCACAAACTATTAATGAGTTTGAATCGCAATTCAATTCACAACCGCTCTTTGATTTATCCGAAGGAAAAGGTCAAAAGAGGGAAAACCTATTTTGCATCGTAAACACAATGCGGGGAAAGATCTAGGGTTCGGGGGTTGGTTAAATTTAGGGAAGGTATTAGCACCCTAAACTTCTGTAGTACTCTACAGGAACCTTTTGTTCAAATGTTTACTATTTTGCTTTATTTATTTGCTTAAGGTATATGTACAAAAGGATTAAAAGTGAGAAAGTAGACCTGAGGGGTTAATTCTAAGTTTACTCGGCAAGACATCGCATCTTGGGCCTACGTATCCTTACGGGAGTGGAATCAGAGTAATCGTAGTTCCCCTCAAAAGGGAGGTTAGAGACTTCTTGACTGTGGTCAAGGTCTCAAGGGGAATAAACGCATCTTAAGGACACGCTTACGTGGAGTGTAGAAACTCCAAATCTCTATGTCGAATTGTTAAGTGAATTAGGGTTAGGTTAAGGATTCCACGGCGGGAAACCCTAAAATGGGCACGGCGGCTCTTTGACCTAATGCTAGGGGTAAAATGGTAATTTTGCCTGCGGCGAGGCATTTGTGAAAGCTAGGGTTTGTAAGGGTGTAGTTTTGAGGATTTGAGATTGAATGTCTGAAGTTTTACGGACTATTGGCGCGGCGGCCAAACAGTTAGACCTAACCTTCGGATGTGTGCAATGTGACAGAAATAATGGTAAACGCGTGAGATAATTGAATCATGCAAACAGAGAGATAATGTCATAATTTAAACCATGCAAGCAGAAATTTAAAGGCAGAATTTAAAGAGCGATTGTTAAGTTCGCGAGGTTACATGAGAGGAGCAGATACAATATGATAATGAAATTTGAATTGAACAATAATAAAATAAAATAAATAACGGTAAACGCAATAAACTGCAAAACGAACAAACAACGTTAGTGGGCAGAATTAGATGAATTATCAGATGGTAAAGAATAAAAAGTGCCAGATTCGAGATTTCGTTTCTTATTTTTGACATGAAGAGAAAGTTTTCGGTTTAGGCTTAAAAGGAAGTTTTAACGTTAAATGTATAAAAAAAGTTAAATTTAATTCTCAACCATAGTTTGGTTTTTAAAAAAGTTTTATGTTATTATTTTGAA
Source organism: Lathyrus sativus (assembly GCA_963859935.3). Taxonomy (NCBI): domain Eukaryota; kingdom Viridiplantae; phylum Streptophyta; class Magnoliopsida; order Fabales; family Fabaceae; genus Lathyrus; species Lathyrus sativus. The sequence goes on along the minus strand of OZ012738.1, from coordinate 58,592,895 downwards.
AAAAAATTGTTTATTAAAAAACATTTTAGTTAGTAAAAAAAAATTCCAGTTGTTATTTAAAAAAAACAGTTTTTACTAGTAATTGAAAAAAAGTTTTAATGCTGTTTATTTTAAAAAACCAATTTTAATATTTAGTTAGAAAAAGGTTTTAATAAAATTTAAAAATATTAATAATTATAAGAAAACAAATAATATGTAAAACAAAATAAAAATAGAAAATAAAAGGGGTTGGGCCGGTAATCACCTCCGGACCCAACCCGGTTGGTGAGAATGCAACAAAAAGAGGCTAGGGTTTCAAAACCCTATTCTCCGCGGCGCCGATTCACACTCTATCCTCGCTCGTGTCCTTCGGTGCTCTTCTTCGTCTCGTTCGCGATCTTATTCCTCTTGGAGTTATCCCTGAAATATCATGAATCACACAGATTAAATTCAAAACTTTATGCATGCAATACTCACGTTTTTTGTGGCGTAAACGGCTATGAGCAGAAACTGGCAATGATGAAGATTGTTCTGAGCTCAGGGGGGAACTTTGCCCGTCGTTGAAATAGGACGATGTTGGCAATCTCCTTCGGCGAAATATTGCTCGCGTGAGGGTTTGATGATTCTCGTCGCCTTATCGTCGTTCTCTCCACTCTCCCTCTAGGGTTTCTGTGACGCGGTGAGACTGTTCTTTTTATATACTTTCTTTTGCGGCTTCGTGTGGGCCTTTGATCTTGTCATGGATTGGATTTGGTTCACCTGCGTTATCATTTTGATTGAATTGTTGATTGAGATTTGGTCTGATTCTTTTCCTTTTTGGATTGGATTCGAATTGATTGGATTATTTGTTTTTTCTGATATATTTGATCTCATCTGATTTGGACTTTCCTTTTTCAGAACTCCTTGATTGGATGTTATTTGACCCTATTTTCGGATATGGATTTGCTCTGATTTCTCTGGATTTTCATTTGATTTGTTTGATATCCGAACTAGTTTGGTTTTGATGGACTGGATACAGTTTGTGAATTGATATGGCTTTGTGAACTTTGTCTGCTTTTTCTTTGAACTGATACGCTTGTTCATCTGGATTTGTGAACTGATGGACTAACTTTCTGATGTAGCTTCGAATCATGTTTCAGTTCAACTTTCTGGTTTTCTGATACAAGTTCACTGACTCTTCTTTTTTTTCTTTCAAATTTATTATGGATGCTTTGGTTGAATCCAAACTGCCGAGAAGGAGTATACGGCGATGATGACGTTCCGTCTGAGCCTAAAAGCTGATTATTTAAATCCTATGATATTGTTTGATGTTGTGAGCAAAGCAATGGTGTTCGGCCGGAACCGTGACTTTTGGTGATTTGTTTATTGGGCAATGATGTTTCATACTGAGCCTCGGCTTCACATTTTGCTTCTCCAACGTGGCCTGCACATTTGGTTGAGGCTTACTTTGAACTGATGCAAATTGGGTTTGCTTCGATTGATGGCTTTCACAGATACCTGTTTTTCTCTGAATTGTTGGCTTGCCTACTGATTTCAAACTGGTTTGACTGTGAATGTTAGGGCTATGATGTGTGAACTGAGCCCTTACACTTGGTGTTTTACCTTTCCAATATGCTTTGCTCATTTGGCCGTGCCTCACCCTGAACTGATACATGATGATCTTTCCTGAGTCGAGCCTAAACTGATTTCACAGATTTTTCTGAACCGAACTGGCTCTACCCTTTTTCTAAGCATGAATTTGTTTCTTTGCTTATGAACATGTGTTGCTGTACATTTGGTGAATTGACTTATCTGCTCATGTTTTGTGGAGCTTATGACTTCTGTTTGTGAGCCGGTACTGTCTGATTCAGGTGTTTCAGGTGATGAAAAATGGTTCAGACCCGTCGGCATCCGGGTTTGAACCTGAGCTGGCGAGCGTTTACCTTGGTGTTGGTTCAGAATTAATGGGAATTGGTGAATGTGATTCATATCTCAGTTCAGCTTGATTATCAACTTGGAGAATTTACTTGCTAGTTATTATTTACTTGATGAAAGGCAATCATTTTGGTTTTGAAACAAAGTCCTATTCGCGGCAAACCCTTTATCGGCCCAAACTTCTTTTCACTCTTTCTCTCTTGGCTATCCCGTGGATAAGAACATTATTACCTTATCTGACGCCAATGGCGTGGATCGGTAACGGGGGTAGGACGCAGCTTCGGTTGTGCCACTCCCGGCACTCGATGATGACATTGTTCTGAGGGTGTCAAAAGTCGCTTCTAACTTTTTTCTCGTTTATGTTTTGTTTATCTGTTCTTTTCTTTTCAGGTGATAGAGGATTACGTGAGGCATTTAAGAGAGGCTCAATGAAGAATGCTTGAAGTTCTTTTCTCTTTTGAGGACTTTAGGACTTAGAAATAGATACTCGTTGTAAATGTACAATCCATTTGTAAACTGAATGATTTATCATGAATAGAATTCAAATATTGTTTTCCATTTCAACTTGTAATTCCTGATTGTTTACGAAGTAAAATTCACCAAACATTTGTTCCCGTCTCTCAATTATGAATTTCAAATATCTGTGAATAAACATCCGTGAATTATTTAAATTCAATTTTGGTTTGTAGTTCATAAATATTCATGCATAAAACTCAAACTCTCCTTTGATCAGATAAGCGGTAGCCAGCAACGTAAATAAAATCCAAACTGAGATCCTTCCTGATTGTGGGACTTCTTAAATGACTTTAACAAACGTCCCCTTTATTTTCAACTTCATCTCAACTTAATATGAGAATTTAAACTGCTCGTCGGGCATCTTTTGGAATAATCATTCATGTGAACCAATGTCTCAGGAAAATATTTCTTTTGTCCCAAAAATTATAAATTTTACTTAAAATGACCAAACCGCTCCTAGGATAATTCCTGCAAATCAAATCATACTCAAACACTGGTTAGTGGTTAACAGATGTAAAATGACATGTTTATGCGAAATGACTGACTAAATGTAAGGGTAAAATTTGGGGTATTACACTATGCATATTCATCTCATACAGGTACATACAATCTATGTACATTCGCAATATACGTATACTCCATAATATATATACTCTTCATTTCAACACATACCATTCCATATAAGGTATATACTTTCACAATCAAAATTCCACATTCTAGGATTCACGCCTTGCGGCTACCCACAGTGTAACGTACCACACGGCACACAAAACTATTCAATTCGTTAAGGATTAAACATAACTGAACAAAGAAATCTGCATGGAAAGGAAAAGCACAGAGAACAGGAAAATGCTGTCGCATTCGCCACCTTCGCCTGGCGAAGCCCCTGGCGATCCTTCGGTACTTCGTTCGCCTGGCGAACTTGCCAGCGAAGACCACTGGGAGTTATTATGGAATTACTCGCTAGCAAACTCGCTTGGCGAACCTTTGCCACACTCATTCGCCTGGCGAACTTGCCAGCGAAGACAAGGTGTTTGCTACTGACTTGGTTCGCTGCTGCTCGCTGGGCTTCGCCTGGCGAAGCTTCGCTGCCATTCGCCTGGCAAACCTGCGAACTCAGAACTCCCATGGTTGTCCAAAAGCCCAAACTCACAAACCGATTGATTCAAAAACCAAACAACCCCAGTAGACTTAGCCCAACGTTACCCGACTAATCTACTCCGTCCATTCTTGATTCTGACCGATTAAAAACACCATTCTACCGATTAAATCTTAAAATGCCCTAAATGGAAAAAACGAGGAAAACTCTCCCCAATCCAAAATCAAACCAACAAAAACATACATAATCATACACATTAACAGTATAATAGAGTTTCACACCCTTACCCGATCGATTAAAAGCTTGGTAGTTGATCTTGAAGAAATTCTAGGTTTTCCTCTTCTTTCTCCTCTTTCTCTTCTCTCTTCTTTCTTTCTCTTGTTTTTCCACTAATGATTCTATCTTTCTCTTTTTATCTCTTATCTCATATTCTATTTTCTTTCCTCTTCATTTCCTTCCAAACACTTACCAACTCACAAATGATTCACTTACATTTAATGCTAATGTCTAAAATACCCTCTAATCTATTTTCCCGAAAACTCTCCGAATCGGCAAAAATAGCACAACAAGCAAACATAACACATTAACACATAAATTTCACAATTCAAAACAAATATCAATCAAACAAATTAAAAGACTCAACAAAATAATGGGAATTCAGTATTTGGGGTGTTACAACTCTCCCCCAATTTAGAAATTTTCGTCCTCGAAAATATTACCTGATCCAAACAACTCCGGATGCGACTCTCGCATCTTGCTCTCCAATCCCCAACTCATATTGCCTTCTGTAGCACCTCTCATGCTACCTTCACAAGCGCAATATCCTTGCCTCTTAGCTTCTTAACTTCACGATCCAAAATCCTAATCGGTAAACCTCAACCGTAAGGTTATCTCTTACTTCAACCTCGTCCATAGGAATAACATGTGACGGATCCGGAACATACTTCCGAAGTTGCGAAACATGGAACACATCATGCAAATTCGAAAGGTTCGGAGGCAACGCCACACGATAAGCCACAACACCAACTCGTGCAATAATCTGATACGGACCAATAAAACGAGAAGTCAACTTCTTCGACTTCAAAGCACGACCCACCCCCGTAACCGGTGTAACTCTCAAGAACACATGGTCACCTTCTTGAAAATAAAGGTCCTTCCTTCTCTTGTCATGGTAACTCTTCTGCCTACTCTGAGAAGCTCTCATTTTCTCCCGAATAAACTTCACCTTCTCCGTCGTTTGTTGTACCATCTCCGCCCCAACTACCGACTTCTCACCCGTCTCATGCCAACACAAAGGTGTTCGACATCTCCGACCATATAAAGCCTCAAATGGTGCCATACCAATACTCGAATGAAAACTGTTATTATAGGTGAATTCAATCAACGCCAAATGACTATCCCAAGCACCACCTTGCTCAAGCACACAAGCACGCAACAAATCTTCCAACGACTGAATTGTCCTCTCGGTTTGACCGTCCATCTGCGGATGGTAAGTCGAACTCAACCTCAACTTAGAACCCAAGGCACCTTGCAAACTTCCCCAAAATCTTGAAGTAAATCTAGGATCTCTATCCGACACAATACTCTTTGGAACTCCATGTAGCTTCACAACCACACAAACATAAATCTCGGCTAACTTTTCCAAAGGATAAATAATATCAATCGGAATAAAGTGAGCAGATTTAGTAAGTCTATCAACAATCACCCAAATGGCATTATGACCTCTTTGCGTATTAGGCAATCCCGTAACAAAATCCATCGATATACTATCCCATTTCCACTCCGGAATATCCAACTGTTGCATCAGCCCACTAGGCTTTTGATGTTCCACCTTAGACTTTTGACACGTCAAACACGAATACACAAAATGAGCAACGTCCCGCTTTAATCCGGACCACCAAAAGATCTTCTTCAAATCTTGATACATTTTATTCTCTCCCGGATGAATACTCAAGTTACTCCGGTGTCCTTCTTCCAATATCATCTTTTTCAACTCCGCATCTCGGGAATACAAATACGACCACGGAATCTTAAAACTCCAAAATCATCAACCTTGAAATCTTCATTCTCATTCACCATCAAGTCGATGAACTTCAAATCCAACTTTTGCTTCTCAGACACGGTTGCAAGAAAATCATTCGTAATATGAAGCATACCAATTCTCAAACTTCTCGGCGTCACTTCACAAACCAAACTCAAATATATAAAGTTCTCCAAGAGTTCCCATTCTTTCACCATCAATGTAGACATGTGCAACGACTTCCGACTTAAGGCATCGGCTACCACATTTGCCTTACCCGGATGATAATTCAAACCAAAATTATAGTCTTTCAAAATCTCTAGCCACCTTTTTTGCCTCATGTTCAATTCCTTCTGATCAAACAAATACTTCAAACTCTTGTGGTCACTAAAAACCTCAAATCTTGCACCATAAAGATAATGCCTCCAAATTTTCAAAACAAACACCACGACCGCTAATTCCAAATCATGCGTAGGATAATTCTTTTCATGCACCCTCAATTGCCTAGAAGCATAAGCCACAACCTTTCCATCTTGCATCAAAACTCCACCCAAACCGGACAAAGAAGCATCACAATAAACCACAAAAGGTTCCGTAGGATTTGGCAAAATCAAGACCGACGCCGTCGTCAATCTTATCTTTAATTCCATGAAAATCTCTTCACAACTAGCATCCCAAATGAAAGCCTTTCCCTTACAAGTCAACTGCGTTAACGGAAGTGCTAACTTTGAAAATCCTTCAATAAACCTCCGATAATAACCGGCCAAGCCCAAAAAGCTTCGAATTTCCGTAACTGACTCGGAGTCTCCCACTGCATTACCGCATCGATCTTGGATGGGTCCACACTAATACCATTACCAGAAATAATATGCCCAAGAAAACTCACCTCCGACAACCAAAACTCACACTTTGACAACTTAGCAAACAATTGCTTCTCCTTCAAAATTTGCAACACAGTTCTCAAATGCTCCTCATGCTCTTCTTTGGACTTAGAATAAATCAAAATGTCGTCGATAAACACAACCACAAAACGATCCAACTGGTCATGAAAAATACAATTCATATATTCCATGAACACACCCGGCGCGTTAGAAAATCCAAATGGCATCACCGTATACTCATAGTGACCATACCGTGTCCTAAAGGCCGTCTTTGAAATGTCTTCCTCTTTCACCCGAATCTGGTGATAACCTGATCTCAAATCAATCTTGCTAAAAACACGGGCTCCAACCAATTGATCCATCAAATCATCTATTCTTGGAAGCGGATACTTATTCTTAATCGTCACTTTGTTCAACTGCCGATAATCAATACACAACCGCATACTACCATCTTTCTTCTTTACTAGCAATACCGGTGCACCCCAAGGAGAAACACTTGGTCTTACAAATCTCTTATCCAACAAATCATTCAACTGCTTCTTTAACTCTACCAATTCCGATGCCAACATACGATACGGTGCCATCGAAATCGGTCTAGTACCTGGAACTAGATCAATTGAAAACTCAATCTCTCTCTCCGGCGGCACATCCTTAATATCTTCCGGAAACACTTCTGGAAATTCATGCACCACGGGAAACACATCCAGTTCCACTTTGCTCTCAATCGACAAAGATGCAAACAAACCAAACAACTGAGCTTCGTCCGCTAAAAGTTTCTTCAACTCTTTAGTGGATAGAAAACTCTCACTTCCATCATCTTCAAAATAAGGAAACCTTACCAACTTGTGATAATAATATAAATGAACTCTATTAAATTGAAACCAATTCATACCCAAAATCACATCCAACCCGTCCAATGACAAACACACTAAATCCATAACGAAGTCTTTACCATACATGGTCAAAGGACAACTTACGCACACCAAAGAAGTAGTTACCGACCCCGAAGCGGGAGTCTCAATAACCATGCCACCACTCAAAGAAACCATGCACAAATCCAACCGCTTGGCACACTCAAGAGAAATGAACGAACGAGTCGCTCCAGTATCAATAATAGCAACTAAAGGCACATTATTAATAAAGCATGTACCTTTAATCAAACGATCCGCATTAGTAGTGTCTGAACCCGCTAATGCAAATACTTTTCCGCCCGCTGGAGCTTGCTTTGGCTTAGTACAATTGGGGCGAATGTGACCCACTTCGCCACAGTTGTAGCACTTCACCATATTCTTTCTACAATCATAAGTGGCATGTCCAAGAACTCCACAGTTAGCACACTTCTCCACAGATTTTCCACAATCAAAAGACTTGTGGCCCATCGCGCCACACTTGTAGCATTTGACCGCACCAGAACCTCCTCCTCCGGCTCTCCAATCAAAGGTTTCCTTATACTTGCCCTTATCAACGGGCGTCACATAAGGTCCACTCCTTACTTGTTGCTTGCCTTTCTTCTCACTCAAACTCTTATAATGAGAAGAACGAGCCTTACTGTCGTCTTCAAAAATTCTACAACATTCGGTCAAGTCCGAAAATCTTCGTATCCTTTGATAACCCACCGCTTGCTTTATCTCAGGACGCAAGCCATTCTCATAATTAATGCACTTAGAGAATTCCGCCGTAACCGCTGCATAATGAGGATGAAACTGGACCAATTCTACAAACTTAGTCGTGTAGTCTACCACAGACATGTTACCTTGCTTCAACTCCAGAAATTCCATTTCCTTTTTCCCCTTCACACTCTCTGGATAATACCTTCTCAAGAATTCAGTGCGAAATAAATCCCAAGTAATTTCCTCATCATCTACCTCAAGAACTTGTCTCATACCGACCCACCAGTCGTCGGCCTCCTCTCTCAACACGTGAGTTCCAAGCCTCACCTTGTTTGCTTCAGCACAATCCATCACTCTAAAGATTCTCTCGATCTCCTTCAGCCAGATCTGAGCACCGTCCAGATCAAACCTCCCTTTGAATATCGGTGGTTGATTCTTTCTAAACTCATAGTTCGCATTAAGATTCGGTGCACCTTGCATCGCCCTAGCCATAGCCTCCAACGCCGCAGCCATAGCATTGTCATTACGACCAGCCATATTATGAGGATTCCCAAAAATAACAAGGTTAAACAACCGTTCAACCAACACAACAATAAGACAGACACAACTGACTAAACGCTGGCTCTGATACCACTTAATGTAACACCCCTTTCTATACCCCCAAATAGACAAATAAATCATTTAGGCACGAATTCAAAATTTCATCAGACTATATTTAGAACATGGTATAAAAAAGGCGCATCACATTATCCATGAAAATAAAACACATACAACACCTGCTCATAAAGATATGCAACAATGGGCAACCCATAACAAAGGAATCTTATTCCTTTTACCCACATTTCAATATTTAGAATAAAAGCGGAAACATCTAAACATTGAATCACTTAACTCATATAAACATCGATTACATCATCAGTTTAAAATCAATCCATAAGTCATGTTTTTACAAAACATACATCAGCAGATACATACACAAATGTATCACAAAAGAATCAAAACAATCCCTAACTACTCAGTGTTACATATCAGAGCCATCTGACCAATTAGAATGAAGACTCACTTCACAAAAGACCTCCAGCAACCTACTCTGCAATGCCTCATAGAGCATCATAAAACAACAGAAGGGTGAGAAATAATATCATAATAATCAATGCATATAATTATATATCTATATACATACATGGGATATACATAATTCAAGTTCTCACCACATCTCGTCACAATTCATCATATACATCACAATGCATATTCACACAATCAAGCATATTCATCAAATCATGCTTCTATACATACTCATCATTTTCCACATAAACATCTACCATTATGTTCAATTCACTCAATGCATCATATAAAGATGACCAATGCAATTCATAGAGACCGACTCATGACTCTATGCAGATGCAAATGCGGTACCAACTCAATCCAGCATATTCTCCAAGGAATCAAGTATTCAGCAGATTCTCCAAGGAATCAAATATTCATCAGATTCTCCGAGGAATCGAATATTCAGAAGATTCTCCGAGGAATCGAATATTACAACAGATTCTCCAAGGAATCACATATTACAACAGATTCTCTAAGGAATCACATATTACAACAGATTCTCCAAGGAATCACATATTACAACAGATTCTCCAAGGAATCGCAAATTACAACAGATTCTCCAAGGAATCAGCATCGCTAGAATTTACATCACGATGCCTTTTATGCAAAATAACTCACAACATTTCTCTACATGCATACATATTCGCAAATATATCACTATGCGTATTCATCTCATACAGGTACATACAATCTGTGTACATTCGCAATATACGTATACTCCATAATATATATACTCTTCATTTTAACACATACCATTCCATATAAGGTATATACTTTCACAATCAAAATTCCACATTCTAGGATTCACGCCTTGCGGCTACCCACAGTGTAACGTACCACAGGGCACACAAAACTATTCAATTCGATAAGGATTAAACATAACCGAACAAAGAAATCCGCATGGAAAGGAAAAGCACAGAGAACAGGAAAATGTTGTCGCATTCGCCAACCTTCGCGTGGAGAAGCCCCTGGCGATCCTTCGCTACTTCGTTCGCCTGGCGAACTTGCCAGCGAAGACAGGGTGTTTGCTACTGACTTGGTTCGCTGCTGCTCGCTGGGCTTCGCCTGGCGAAGCTTTGCTGCCATTCGCCTTGCGAACCTGCGAACTCAGAACTCCCATGGTTGTCCAAAATCCCAAACTCACAAACCGACCGATTCAAAAACCAAATAACCCCAGTAGACTTAGCCCAACGTTACCCGACTAATCTACTCCGTCCATTCTTGATTCTAACTGATTAAAAACACCATTCAACCGATTAAATCTTAAAATGCCCTAAATGGAAAAAAAAATGAGGAAAACTCTCCCCAATCCAAAATCAAACCAACAAAAACATACATAATCATACACATTAACAATATAATAGAGTTTCACACCCTTACCCGATCGATTAAAAGCTTGGTAGATGATCTTGAAGAAATTCTAGGTTTTCCTCTTCTTTCTCCTCTTTCTCTTCTCTCTTCTTTCTTTCTCTTGTTTTTCCATTAATGATTATATCTTTCTCTTTTTCTCTCTTATCTCATATTTTCTTTTCTTTCCTCTTCATTTCCTACCAAACACTTACCAAATACTTCTCACAAATAATTCACTTACATCTAATGCTAATGTCTAAAATACCCTATAATCTATTTTCCCGAAAACTCTCCGAATCGGCAAAAATAGCACAACAAGCAAACATAACACATTAACACATAAATTTCACAATTCAAAACAAATATCAATCAAACAAATTAAAAGACTCAACAAAATAATGGGAATTCAGTATTTGGGGCGTTACAATAAGCAAAAATGACATAAAAATAACATAATGTCAAAACAAGAGCCACATTGATTCAAACATGATCAAGAGTAGGGGGGAATCTATGAGTAACTTACAAGTTAAATCCAAACATCACTAAGGAACTAAGACTAACAAGCCTAGGGAAAGCATATCAATATTTCAATATTGTCTCCTAAAACTACGACATGACCAAAATCTTCACAAGCAAGTTAATCATGATATCAAAGCACAATCTTGTAACAAATTATCCACATATCATTTACAAATGAAAGTATTCTAACAACAACAAATATCATGACCATGAAACAAGAGTTCTAGACAAAGAACCATAATGAGGCAACAATGGTATATTTTCACAAAATCACCTCAAAATGACAAAACATGATAATGTATGATTATGAAGGAGTTTAAATGTCACATACCTCTTGTATACATGTCTTAAGCAAGCTAAGAAGCTTAGAAACCCAGAGATCCTCCTCTTTGGCAAGGATTTGAAGATTGCTTCCTCTTGAAGTAACAAACCAACTTTCAAGACAGTTGGAGTTGTGAGATTTCCAGCTGGTTTTTTAGGGCTTGGACAATTGAGATATGATGTATAGGAGGTGTTAGGAGTGTTAGAATGGTAGTAATTGGTTCAAGTGAGAATTTGGCTTTCAAAATGCAAGGAAGTCAAACTACTAAGGTGTGAAGGTTGACTTTTGTGAAAATGAGCTTTTTGAGTGGTTTGAATGTGTGGACACCTTCTACACAATGTTTAGGGATTGTGTGGATGGTTTTGAGGGACTTAGAATTGGTAGAACTGATCTTGAGCAGAGTTTTGCTCAAGACAACTTTTTGGTGAAAAATGGAGGTTTTGAAAGTTGTGATTCTTGAGGAAATGAGAGGGAATTGAGAGCTATCGTTTCTCTGGGTTTTGGAGATTTCTCTGGTGTATCTAACCTCAATGAAGAGGCCTCTATTTATAGTGAAAACAAGAGTGAGGGCAGCTTGGTATTTTACCACTTTTGGGAGGAGTTTCATGAGGTTTTCAAATGAATCTTGCCAAATCTCTTTCTATCAGTTCCATGGACCAAAGAAGATCAGAAAAATCAAGTGGAGATGGACATGAAGTGACTGAGGTGAGCTTAGAGTGTAGGGTGAGCCAGCTGCAACAGTTTTGGCATGAAAAGTTTCTCTCTCCTTCTTACACATTGGAATATTTTATTACACAAGTTGCAACTTGCCTCTCTCTCTTCAAACCTTACATTTTTCTGCATTTCTCTTGATCCATAAATCTGAACATCATATTGAATCATGATCCAAGGGTTGAGGATGTCTTAAGTTGTGAAAATCTGATTTTTGAGAAGTGTTGGATTGTGGTTTCAAGTGTTGACATCCATAACTTCCATGGCTCATAACTTCCTGCTCACACATGCTATTGAGGAGTTCTACCATAATTTGGAAAGCACTTAAGTAGCTCTATAACTTTCATGTTTTTGAGATTTCCAAATTCTATATGGAACTATGTTGAAAAACCCTTCCAAGTTGCTGAAAAAACCACTTAAAAAGGGTAAATAACTTAGAATTTTTCTAAGTTATTTCCCTTCTTAAAATGAATCTTGTCATAACTCCCAATCTATGCATTTTTTTTATCATGGACCACTTTGAGGATTTTGTAGTATTTGCCAATAGCTTTCCAATGAGCTTTGAACCACTTCATTTGGATATGTGGTTGAGGAGTTATAGTCTCGCCCCTTTCGAAATCCTAATTCCCGACTTTTGCAATTACTTCTTAACCCTTGATCCAATGGTCATGAAATTTTATGGGGAGGTTTAATATGACATAAGGAACATTTTTGATTCACATCTTGAAGTCAAATTCCTTATTGTTGAAGAGTTGACATTTCGGTCAACTGTTCGATCAATCGGTGACTACCGAGTCAACTGTCGGTGATCCGGACATTCTGAGGACTTGAAACTCTTTGGATGGACTTTAATAAGCCATAGGAGCATAATGGACCTTGATCCCACCATTGAAACACTTTTCAAATCAAAAGTCAAACTACAGTTGACTTTTTCTAATTGAAAACCCTAATCGGGTGTCTTGAATTGCACTGTTCTCAATTCCTGGGTGACCACCTCAAATTGAATTCATACTTGATCCAATGTAGTGTCTTTGATCTTGTTTATAGTTGAATCAATCTAAAACATTGATTGATCAGACCATCGAAGCCCCGATTTTGACGGTACGGAACCCTAATTCATCTGCATCTTGACAAAGATAAACTAGAAATGGGTTAAGGTTAGTTAATCAAATGAATATGATTCTACAATGATGATGAGGATATAAGGGGTCAAAATTTGGGGTGCAACAACAATCTTCATGTTAAAAACAATCTTTATGTGGTTTAATCACCTATTGGTTCCTCACCCGTTCTTTTGGTTGATCATAGTCCCTTTGTTAAAACCAATACCCCCGTGGGTTAGCAACCTTCTTTTAGTTCGATTTCCCATGCCTTTGGGTTAGTAACCTTATCTTGGTTCAAATAACCTCTCCTCGATCAAGTATTGCTCATTAGTTAATGTACTGAACCCCTTGTGTCACAATCTTCACTTGGTTCCACACCCGTCCTTTTGGTTGATCACAGTCTGTCTGTTAAAACCAATTTCTCCTATCCTTGTTGGGTTAATTACCTTTTGGTTAAACAACTTTTCTTCTGGTAAAGCATCGTTTGTTGGTTAAATACCAACTTCCTCCTTTTCTCTAGTTAACTACTGTCTGTCAATTAAAGTATCGAATCCCTAGTGGGTCCCAACTTCTATCGATTCAACTTCCTTGCTTTTTTATTCTCTTGGTTTCGACAATATTCCTTTATTTTTCGCTATTGATTTTGACATAATTTTCCTTTGTTTCTTTGTCTTGGTTCCCCGAACTACGAATCTCTGACTTCCTCATTGCACTATGAGGAAATGTAGGCACGAGACTGCGAGATCTTAGTGAGCAACCTTCTTTCAGTCTTCTTCCTTTTCTTCTCTAGTTCCATGAACTACGAATCTCTGAATTCCTCATTGCACTATAAGGATATGTAGGCATGAGGGCCCTAATCCTCCACGAGCACTTTCTTCGTCCCTTTTCCTTCCCTCTTTAGATAGTAGCCTTTAGATAGATAACCCATTCGAGCCTAGAAGCAACTAGAATGGTTACTGTCGAGTACGACAAATGCGTGGGGTGCTAATACCTTCCCTTCGCATAACCTACTCCCTTACCCATTTCTCTTCCCCTTGGGTTTTATCTATATTTTCCCTGTCCTTTGGGACTAAATAAAGTTTGGTGGCAACTCTACTATATCTTTGAGTGTGCGATTCACTCAGGTATAGTCCCGCTGGCTTAAGCTGGAGACTCTGCTGGGGAGTCCTTGCGCTTGCAAGTTAGAGAGTCTCCTAGTCTTGTTTGCTTTGCTTGGTTTCTTTCCTTGGTTGCTTGGGTGTTTATCTTTATGTTTTACTTGCTTTATATTTATGTTATTTATTGCATTTCTTTACTGCTTTAAATATACATATGCTGCATACTCTGGATATCTGCTATATTTTCTGCTGTTGTTAAGATGGGTTGATGTTACTTGAGAGATAAGCTTTATACCCCGGATTGAGCATACCCACAAGATAGAATCGTGGATAGTCGTGTCTCCTGCGTTTCCTTCATTGGGTTGCCACGAGAGCCACACCCAGACTAGTTTCACTTGATAATACTTTCGTCCTATGAGAATTCGCTATGGCTGGATATTTTCAATTGATTTCATAACTCTGGGAGACCTTTTAGGGACCACCTTTAGAAGACTAGAACACACCTGTGAGGGGATATTGGGTTTTCTGCAGGAAACCAAAACTCTTCATACCTTTTGATCTCTTGTACACGTTAGACCTTTACACCTACACAGAATTATATATGCAGATTATCCATATTATTCAGATTGTGTTGGCTTCTTGATTCTTGTGTTGCACATCATTTCATCATATCAATTTACTTTTTGGCTTGTGCATTTCCAAGTTATTCAAGGGCTTATTCTTTGTTGACATAATCATAGAAGATGAGTACTAGTTGCAGCGGTATTTATAGCTACAAGTTTGTGGAGCCTAAGCTGAAGACTTTGAAAGGTTTAACATCACGTCTAATTGAAGATAACAAAGGTGTTTTCAAATATGATTATGGTAATCTTCTGACCATCCTCAACACTGAAGTCAAAGTCACTGCCATTCATACGCTTATTCAGTTTTATGACCCGTCACTAAGGTGTTTCACATTTCATGATTATTAGTTAACACCTACACTTGAGGAGTATTCTCATATATTGAGGATTGAGATCAAGAACCAAGTTCCCCTCATCTACACCAACGGTTGTCCAAAGCCTCACCTTATTGTTGAAGCTTTTTGCAGTGGTAAGAAGGATGTGGAAACTAATCTCAAGACTAAGGGTGATACTCGAGGGTTTGCTCTGAAGTTTTTGGTAGACAAGGCTGTTTCTTTTGCTGAGGCTGGAAGTTGGAATACCTTCAACGTTATGCTTTCTTTGCTTGGGTATGAGATCATTTTATTTCTGAACATGGAAGAAATTATGGATCAAGCTGCCATCAGTATCTCCTTGTCCAAGAATCATGTTCCTACGCTCCTTGATGATACCTATTATTCTATTCATTCGAGGAGTGAAAAGAAGAAAGGAACTATTGTCTGTTTTGCTCCTATGTTATACCATTGGTTCATGTCTCACCTACCACGGAAGGGTTCTGTCATTGAGAACAAGGAAAATCTCAAATGTTCTCAAAGGTTCATGTCTCTGACTGCCGACGACGTCTCTTGTTAGTCTTGAATCTACGACAACACCATAATCATCCTTCATAGTGGTAAAATCTCCAATGTGCCTCTCTTGGGTACAAAGGGAGGAACTAACTACAATCCAAGACTAGAATTCCGCCAATTAGGGTACCATATGCTTGACAAGCCAGGTCTTGAGGTAGTGGAACAGTTCACCTTTCATGAAGGGATTGATGACTTGGGATTACTGAAGAGGTTTAGTGTTGTCTAGACACAGATTCACCGTGAAGGAAGAAATGAATTGGGCAAGAAGAAATGCATAGCAAAAGAATCTTATACATAATGGGTTAAGGAAAGAGTTAAAGAGAGCTTGTTGTCATTTCCTTATGAGGTTTCGATGAATGTCAAGCTTCCGGAACTTGCCATTATTCCTTCATTTGAAGTTGATCAACTCAAGTGGTACTTATGATGGAATCTCCTAAAAGAAGAGACAACTCACTGACACTCAGTGTCAAGCCTACAAGGATGAATTAAGCTGTAAGAAGCAACTTGGAGAGCTTTGAGGAAAGCTCTTAGAGTACAAGACAAAGTTGTAGAGTGAACAAGACCGTGTTAACTAGTTAGTGAAAGACCTTTCTCAATGTTAAGCTGACCTCGAAAAAGCCTTTAGTGAGATTCAAAAGCTGCAAGATCAAGCGCATCAGAATCGAGAGGAAATCAGTCAACTCAACTTAGAGAGTACTCAGTGGGAATGTCAAAGTCTCCATTTGCAAGTCCTCTTGGATCAGAAAGAGGAATTCCTACAAGATCTTCTTCAAGGACCTAATCATTATTTGCTACGTAATCTCATGAAAGATGCAAAATATTGGAGTGAGAGAGACATCCTCCTAGCCAGACTCGTCGAGCACGCACTTCAAGACTTGCCAGGACTGCTGAAGGATGCATATGTTGATGTGCTGCCGCACAAGACTCCTTGGGCAGTTTTTCATTTCTTATCTGTTTGTAGGATGGTTTTTGATAGGATCCAGGATGATCTTGTTGTAGTCCAAAAGGAAAATCTTTGAGTTTTATTTGACTTGTACTTCTTTTCCCTTTATTGAATGAATGAAGAGTTTTCTTGCCAAATTTATCTTTGCACCTTTACTTATAGGCTTTATAATTATTGTTGACAAATATAAAAGCTCACGAATTCCTAGAATTAAAACTTTATTTTTGCATGCATTGCATCCATTCATGCACACAGATGCATGTCCCTCATCCAGAAAAACAAAATGCTTACACCGTGCATCTCAGCCTTGTAGCAAGACGACGACTCAACATCGCTATATCACTCGATCAAGTAAGACTAAGATCATGGCTAACTGTAAACTCGAGAATGCCTCCTACAAGGAAATCTTGGCTCAATTTCAAGTTAGGATGGATCAATTTTAGACTAACATGGATGTTATCATGGAGTTCCTTCGTGCTTAGAAGGATGCCGCTGCTGCCGCTACTATTGTTACAGATGCCACTAATGCAACTGTTGTTACTCTTGTTGTTAATTTTTCTCCTGCTATGGTTGAAGCGTCAATTGAGACTGTGATTCAACTTGTTGGTGTATCCATCTCAGTTTGCTTCTCCTCAAATGTCTGCTCCGGCTGCGTCACAGCTTCTGAATCGACAGACTCTTGTCAGACCTGCTGATCATAATACAGACCTACAGACTATAAATTGTTAGATGAGGGAATCAAAGTTATTGAAGGTTTTTCTGCTTTTGGCATGGATGTCAAATACTTGTTTTTGGTTCCTAATGTTGTATTGCCACAAAAATTCAAGATTCCTTAGTTGCCAAAGTATAAAGTGTTGAGATATCCTCGAAGTCATGTGACTATGTACTGTAGAAAGATGGCATCCTACATTGATAACAACGAATTGTTGGTTCATTGTTTCCAAGATAGCTTGTCCGGAGCTTCTTTGGATTGGTATATAGGTTTAGAGGGTATCAAGATTAGTTCCTGAAGAGACTTGTCAGAAGCTTTCTTGAAACAATACAAGTATAATCTCGATTTGGCTTATACTAGGATACAATTGTAAAATCAGTCTCAACGGACAACTAAAACTTTCTAAGAATGTGCACGGAGGTGACGCAAAATGGCCTCTCATGTGCGACCTGCTCTTTCTTACACGGAGTTGGTTGATATCTTTATGGAAATGTTACAAGGGTTGTACTATGAGAAAATGGTGGGCAGTTCATCTTCAAACTTTGCTGATAAAACGGGTTGAAATGTGGTAGGATTGATGGTACCGCTATTCAAAATCCAACCAACTAGAAACCTCAGAGCAGCCATTGGATGAAGAAATAACGTGAGGCGAATGTCGTGATGGCAAAAGCCTCTCCTCAATATCAGGCTCCTATGGCTCCCATGCTTATTATCCATATCCTTATGTCGCTGATGCCCAGTATCAAGAACCTCCATATCAGTATCATCCACAACAGTAGGTTTAGAATTCTCAGAATCAACAGCCGCAACATCAACAAACTCAACAAAACAACAAAAATCAACAATATCAGAACAGACGGAATAACAACAATCAGAACAACCGCAAGCGTCCGGACTTTGATAAAATTCTCATGTTGTACAAATATATGTTTCCTTATCTGGTTCATCAAGGGGAAATCGTTCGAAAAGAGATCACACCAATAATCCCTCCTTATGGTCCAAAACATAATCTGAATGCATCATGTGCTTACCATTCTGGGTACATATGACATGCTACAGAAGACTGAATTATTTTCAAGACCAAAGTACAAGAGCGTATTGATCAGAAAATCCCGACATTTGCTGAAGAGCGTCCCAATGTACAAACTAATCCTTTGCCTACCCGTGGTGGATCGGGGGTTAACATGATCGAAGATAATCAAAGGTTTGAGTTGATCAGAGATGTCGACAAAGTGAAAACTCCTATGACTGTTGTGATTAAGAAATTAAACGAACATGGGTTATTGAAAGGTATTCATGAATAGTGCCAGATTTGTGATGCCAATCCTAATTAGTGCCGAACGTTGAAGGGTTGTGTTCAGATCCTAATAAACCAAGGGGTGGTCTAGTTTTCCAGATCCAAGTCTGTGGAAAAGGTAGCTACCATTGAGTCATTCACAATCATATATAGGAAGGTTCTCGTGGATGCTCTTAAAAAGAAAATACAGCATATCACTGTTTATGTGCCCAAACCATTCCCTTATCAGAGTTCAAAAGATATTCCTTGGAGGTATGATTCCACATTGTATTCTAGAGTCTAAGAAATACAGCTTTCTGAGTCCGAGATAGTGAATATAACTGCTGATGGAGGCATGACTCGTAATGGACAAGTGTTTGCTCCAAAGATCACATCTAAGCCAGTGCAAGTGCCAATTGTCGTTCCTCCCAAGGATATCTCAACAACCCCTGTTGTGCAACAAAGGGCATCTACCGATGCATTAGTGGCAGTCACTCTGCCTGTGGATATTGCAAAAGGTAAAGAGGTCACCGCTGATGAAAGTCAAGAACTTCTCAACTTGATCAAGAAGAGTGATTTTAAGATCGTGGATCAACTGGGGAAAACCCCCTCAAAGATTTTGATCTTGTCCTTGCTTATGGGCTTGCCCGCTCATAGATTGGCTTTGTTGAAAGTATTGAATACTTCCCATGTAATGCATGACATTTCTGTTAATTAGTTTAATGACGTGGTTGCCAATATAACTGTAACTAGGTATTTGGGTTTCAATGAATCAGAGTTGCCTCCTAAAGGAACCGCACATAATAGAGCCTTACATATATCAGTGACTTGCATGGATGCCTTACTATCTTGTGTCCTCTTGGATATCGATTCTTCTATCTATTGATGCATAAGGGCACGTTGAGTCAATTACTTGTAGAAGGGAGCGAGGTGAGGTTTATCGGCGAGGTAGATTTACCAATTAAGATCGGACTACATTTGTTCACCATTACTTTTCAAGTAATGAATATCAATCATGTCTATAGTTGCTTACTGGGTAGACCCTGGATCCATGCCGCTGGGGCAGTTACCTTCACATTGCATCAGAAGCTAAAATTCATGTATGACGATCAATTGGTTATTGTCTGTGGTGAAGAGGATTTGCTAGTAAGCAAGCTATCATCCTTTCGATATGTCGAGACTGATGAGGGCATAATTAAGGTGCCGTTACAATGTCTTAAATTCAAAGATGTCAGCTCTGCTTCAATCAATCAGAGCAGACCACCAGAAACGACCATGTCATATGCCAAGAGTGCAAGAGAAACTCTTGAGTAAGGCGCCCTTCCAGGCTGGGGGCATGTGTTGGATGTGGTATAGAAACATGGTCATTTTGGACCTAGTTATCATCCTGATCAACAAGTCAGCTCACATGGTCAAAAGAAGTGCAATCTGATCAATTTCAACAGTGTCAGTTTCCAAAAAGGTGATATTGTGACAGTCATTGATGATACTGGTCCTAACAACCAGAATGCAAGATTTCTACACAAGTGTCCTCCCGATTTCAAGCTTAACAATTGGAAGACTATCGTGGTCATCCTGATCAACAAGTCAGCTCACATGGTCAAAAGAAGTGCAATCTGATCAAGTTCAACAGTGCTGGTTTCCAAAAATGTGATATTGTGGCAGTCATTGATGATACTGGTCCTAGCAACCAGAATGCAAGATTTGTACGCAAGTGTCCTCCCGATTTCAAGCTTAACATTTGGATGACTACCGTGGCCCCCATGGTCTTCCCTGCAAACATGTAATGCATTTTGCTTTCCTGCTCCTTCATCCTCGCCCGAGACGAGAGAATAGCTTGTAAAGGGCCTCCTGCTTTTGACGTATTATGTGATAAATAAATGAATTTTTTTTGCATTCAAATCATGCTCTTATCCTTTCTTTATTTTCTTTTTCACAAATAACAAATAGCAAAAATTTTCTTTTACTTTCACCTTTTAAATAGCTCATTCTAAGAAAAATTCATAAACATGCAGAGAAAATACATGCATTGGTGACAACATGGTAAACATCCATTATAACTCTGGGATTTCAACCAACCAAGCCGAAGAAGATGGTGAGGAAAATTATCATAGTAAAACTCTTGGTGATCCATCCATCTTGGGTTATAGGTATTGGGATAAAAGTTTCCATGGTTATTATTCACATATTTGAACAACATATTTTGGACACAACCCATGTATACCACAAAAGAAATAACAAAAAAGAAAAAACTGTTCTAATCTCTAAGAGAGCAGATAATATAATCAAAACGAGCTCCTCACATATAAGGGAAGCGATAGAACTATATTAAACAAACACAATAATTAAACAGAAAAATAAGCTCTAGTCTCTATGATGATCAGAAAGAATTTCAACATTAACACAATTGGTCCCCGACAACGGAGCCAAAATGTTGACATGTCGCAAGTGCACGACTAATGTCAAAGTAGTAAAAAGTATCAAACCACTGAGATCAATGGTGAAGTACTGATTTATATCCTATCGGAGTAAAGCTAGAGTGACCGAACAATGGGTTTTAATAATTGAAATAGAAAAGCATTTAAAGAAGAACAACTTAAAAGTGGGTAAAAATTATATAAAGCAAGCAAGACATAGAGTTATGACTCCTATCCTAGACTTCTCCACACAATCTAAGCATTTATATTGCAGAAATTCTGAATCAGATTATAGAAAAATAGTTAAAATAGCCACACCTGCTCTCGCTAGCGTATTGCCCCACCTCTAACGAACGGGACACATGTCGACTCTCGCTCGTGCAAAAATGTTCGCTAGCGGTCTTTACTTTTGCACAGCTATTAAATATGTGGCATTTATCAATTTCCTTCGATCACTCTCGTGACTCAGATTTTACTATTTAAAAATATGTTTTTCGGTATTGTCTATAACCTCTCGGCGCAAGTCAAATACGTAAAGGCAATACTCCAACTCTCGTAGAAAGTTTTGAAAAACACTCAGACTTTTAAAATAAAGAGTACGAAATTCCTGCAACTAGCCTAAGTCATGCAAATAATTAGGCGATAGTGTTCATAACCCTTAGTCTCCAGAGGACTACTCACTCATATTCATGAACAATTCAATCAAAACAATAATTTTGAGAACCTGAATAATGAAAAAGAAACTCTTTTATTGAAAGTAGATCCAGCTGCTCCAATGGATACTTGTACAAAATTGCGGAATAAAAAGCGTGAAAACAAAACGAAAATTAAAAACTGGATAAAAACTCAAGACTACCTATGAGTTTTTATATTAAACTCTAAGCATGAAAAGAATCTCCAAGTGTTCAATGTCGATTATAATGCAATTAAGATCAGAACCAAGCAATCAAGAGCCTTGAAATGGAGGGAATCAGGCCAAAAAAGGAAACAAATCAGGAAAACATTTCCTGCTTATTACGGCCCATAATAGCCATTACGGGTGCCTGTAATAGGCATTTTTTTGTATGGAGACTTTTTGCTTTTGTAGCCCTTTCTGTTAGCTTTCATTTGTCGCCAGTCCCATGTTATTTCGATTTAGGAAGCTCTAGATATGATCAAAATAACACATGTCTATCGTGATGTGCAACATGCTAAAAGATATACTTTGTGAATCCCTCTGACAATTTGCCGCATTCTTTTTTTGCGATTTATCCTCTTCTTGTTCTTCTTTCGATTGGAATGCTTAATATGACCTGAAAACAAAGGAAATACAATACCAAAGCGTAAAACATGATAAAATGAACAGAAGTCGAATGAAAACGGAAAAATATAAAGGAAGAACAACTAATAAAAACGATATAAAAACCACTTATCAATTTCTCATATTTAGGGGAAACCCTTAACTAGATAGACACTAGGATTAGGAAGGGGCTTTGAACAACATAGGGTTTGTTGGTTTTTATAAGACTAAGTGTACTAATTTAAAGTAGTGGATTTCCTTTCTTGGGTAGAGTGTCCCCCAAACGTAGGTGTGGTTTCATTGAACAGGGTTGCCAATCTCTTGTGTTATTTTAGTGCTTTCTATATTGTTTTATTAGGGTCATATTACTATTATTCTAGTTCAAGATGTTGTATAATTTGTCCATGCATACAGTCCAAAATTTATCCCTTGTGGAACAAAATTTTAATTTGCATCAAAGTAGGCACTCAATTATATTTAGGCGAGCTTTATAGAGGACATTTTCAGTTTAAATAGATATCTATAAGGATGGATGTTCAGTAAACAAGGCACTTGTTTTGGATGGCTGAAATCATGGCTATTAGAAAGCCAAGATGGTAGCTTTTCTCAAGTCCATAGACAACAAAACATGGAAGGTTGTGATTAAAAGTTGGAAATATCATGTGATTACTGCTGAAGACAGCTCAACAAAATTGAAGCCTGTAGCTGATTGGTCCAAGGATGATGATAATGATGCTTTTGCAAACTGTCGTGGTTGGAAAAATCACAAAGTCGCCATCATCCTTTATTTGTTCCTAATGAACTGGGGAAATTATAAGAAAACCCTAAAAGTTAAGGATAAGACGTTAGGATTCTGGATTCGATTAAGTGAGAGGAAGGTGTTAAGCACCCTCACCTCCATTGTACTCAATGTGAACCTCTTATAGTTCTAGGCTTACTAAATTTATCTAAGGGATGCTTGCCCAATTACTTATTTTTTACTTAATGCTTTAGTTTATTTAATTATAAAGAAATATTTTATTATTTTAAAGAAGTATTTTATTATGAAAAGGGGAAAAAATATTTTTTATTATTATTTTACTCTTCAGAGTGTCACAACTCTGTGCCTACATGTTCTCAGGTATAACGAAGAATCAAAATACCGTAGATCGTCTTAAAAATGTTGTTTGTTGAATGATTTTATTTGTGAAAACATCTTATTGCATAGGGATATCGAAAAATTTGTTTGAGGAAAAGGTCTCAACACACAAGGGCGGAGGAAATAATATTTGATGTGTGTTTAGATTGATTTAACTATGTGGTCATTTTTATTTTTATATTTTCAAATTTTTGTCTTTATTTAATTTTAATTGATTTAGTTATTAGGGTTAGTAATGTTTATTTGGGCTTTGGGCCATCTCATTTACCTACCATACCCCTGATTTCTACTTAGCATCATTTGGGATTTTTTTTAAAATTTTCTTTATTTTTATTTTTTTTGTATTTTATTTAATTAGTGTCTAGTTTCTTGCGATGAATTATTAAAAATACAAGAGTTTTATTTTAATACAACAAGTGAAGACAAAAAAATGTTATTATCAAAAATCAAAAAGAATAAGAGAACAGTTAACCAATCAAACCATTTCATCTAACTTAATAAAAAATCAAGAATTTTTTTTGGGAAATTTTATCCAATATCCCTACAGTTATACCTATACCCCTACACTAAATTTTTTTGGACCAAAGTACCCTCGCATAAATAGTTATAATTTTTTTGGTTTGATTACCGGAAGACTTTAAGTATGTCTTCCGATTCATATTTTTTTCCGTTTGTTCACCGGAAGTCTTTTTGCAAGTCTTCCGGTTTATATTTTTTTCGTTTGTTCACTGGAAGTCTTTTTGCAAGTCTTCCAGTTCACATTTATTTTCGTTTGTTCACCGGAAAACTTTTTGCAAGTGTTCCGGTTCATTTTTTTTTTTAAATTTTTAATTTTTTTTAATATTCAACTAGACAAAAGATAATACTAATCAAATAGTTCCGAACTTCTTTAGATTTCTTCTTCTAATTCATTGGAGTGTTGATGCTCTTGCAATTCTACATGTGTAATTGTTTCAATATTTTCCATGCCTACTTATTTTTACAACATTGCGATCTAGCTTAACTTCCATTTTATTCCTAGATAAAGAATCAAGCGTAGGTCTGCATAGAAGAATTCAGATTTTTTTCTATGGTTAAAGTTTTGTTCATTTAATATGATATTTTTGGAGATGAAGATGTTTTCGACTTTCACTAACAAATAATACATTCTATTCTATGATAAAGTTTCTACTGCAATTGTAGGAGAGAATGTTGTGCAATCTTTAAATTTTGATCTATCAAAAGGAGTTTTTGAAATTTGTTCAAAAAGCTTTGAGAGAAATCGAGGTTGAGGAGAGGAGTGATTTTGTGATTAAAGAGAAGCTAAAGTAGCTGAAAGTTTTTCTTAAGAATTAAATTTTTTATGTTTTTGAGAGGAAGAATTTAGAGGTGGAGGAGAGTCTGTCTGTTTTTTAAAATAAATAACATATTAAAATATTTGTCTAGTTGAATATTAAAAAATATTAAAAATTAAAAAAAAAAACATGAACCGGAAGACTTGCAAAAAGTCTTTCGATGAAAAAACAAAAAAAAAATATGTACCGTAAGACTTGCAAAAAGACTTCGGTGAAAAAACGAAAAAAAATATAAACCGGAAGACTTGCAAAAAGACTTCCGGTGAACAAACGAAATAAAATATGAACTGGAAGACTTGCAAAAAGACTTCCGGTAAACAAACGAAAAAATAAATAAACCGGAAGACTTGCAAAAAGACTTCCGGTGAACAAACGAAAAAAAATATGAACCGGAAGACATACTTAAAGTCTTCCGGTAAACAAACAAAAAAAATTATAATTATTTATACGAGGGTATTTTGGTCCACAAAATTTTAGTGTAGGGGTATGAGTATAATTATAGGGGTATGGGGTAAAATTTCTTTTTTTTTTCAAAAAGGAACAATCTGGGCCCTTAAAAGAGAACAAGAAAAAGCCTAAGTCTCCTTTGTATGAGAAAATCATAGGTATATGCTTATCACTTGAAGGAGACCTTACATCATTCCATAAAATTAACTAACCAAATAAACGTCAAACTATGTAGACTCTGACTTTGTTACCATTCAGTAAGAATATGTTAGCACAAGGATGCTAAAATTAACTCTTTTCCCATTTTATCCTTTTGTACATGACCATCTCTTTATCAAAAAAATAAAACAAGTAGAAAAAATTAACATGGAAACAAACTTTAGCAAACAAACACACTAAACCCTATAGGTTAAAGAAGGTTTCCGTTGAGTGCAACGGATGTGACGAGTGTCTAACATCTTCTTTCACTTAACCGACTCCTGAACTTATATTCAGTTGCGATGATCATTTGATCTTTTTTTTAGGGTCTAATCTATAATAGCAGCGACTCTCTATTTTTTTCCGCCGCGACCCACATATGCGCAACACAAATCATCCATAATAAAATTCTGTTATATTATGATCTTATAACACAACTATAATGATAAAAGAAACTAATGTCACCTAATTCTAATATTGGTAGAATATCTGAAAACTGGTGAACGTAAGCATAAGGGGTAAATAGTATATGTTGTACCATAAAAAATTACCATTATGTGGTTTGGACAATTTAAAAAGTACGAAACAAAGTTATATCAAAGTTACCTTTAATTTCTTAGTTTTATCAAAGTTATTTCAATTTTTTATAAATCCAAATAGACTCACGATACCCCTTAGTTTTATATCTTTAAGTAAAAATTGAGACAACCTCTATGAAAATAAAGTTAAATTTTATTATTTGCTGTTTAATTATCCATCATCTTACTTCTTAGTCTAATATAATGCACCAATACAATGTAATACTTATCATAATTTTTAAAACATTATTGTCCTTGTTCTAAATTATTTTTATTTTAACAAATATATTTATCTTAAATTCTATATCTGTTTAGAATATCATTTATTATTTATTTCAGTTTTTTTTTTGCAATTTTTTTAATTTATTATCTTTGAACCACTAATAAAAGTTTTTTTTTTGTTGAATAATTTATGATTTCCTTTTTGAATACAATATTAACTATATTTTTAATCAAGGTAAAGTTGGCAAAATGACATAATTTAAGACAGATGAATGAGTACAAAACAAATCACTTCTCTCAAAATTCACCATTATTATCAATCTGAAATGAATGATGAGAGCATAACTAAGAAACCATATCCAATATACATTGATGAAACACTTTGCCCTAACCCCTCAATCATTTTCATTTTTCATATTCAGATCAAAGAGTTTAACTAGTCCTCAAGTTTGGAGAAACTCTCCTTGTTCTTGTATCTGGAAGACCAATGAACAATTCAGTTTCAACGTCTGAACTTGGACTACTTTGATCTGCAAAAGGTTTATCTTCTCCTATATTTTCTTTTTCATTGTTTTTTGCTGCCTTTGATGAATAGTTACCATACTGCACAAAACTTTTGATTTTCATTATTCCATAACTGGAAGATGAATGATTTCAAAATAACAGAAGGTGAACACACCTTCTCAGAGAGCCTGGCATTTTCAGCAACTAGGGTTTTTTCCTGAATTGTATTCAAAATAATTGTCAGAATTTTTTCCATGTAGGTTTTACAATGTACATAATTAAAGAATCTTTTATTCTTTTTTTTCTAGGAATGTATGCATGAACTTGAAAACTCTATATCTTGAATTACATGTGAGAAACATTAATACTAGTTAGGGTTTAAGACTTGCCTTTTCTTTTAGCTGGTGAATTTGGTCCCTGAAAACCTGAGTCTGAAAAACCAAAAATTCATATTTTAAAACTCGCTATAAAATTTGAAGTTATTTAGGCTTTTTCATCATGCTAACCTTTTTCGCTCGAATTTTGGCTATACTCTTATCCAACTGTTGCTCTATCTTTTGTAGTTCATCAATGGAACAACTCCCCAAACCTTCTCCTAAGAGTTTTCTGAAGGTATGAAATTATTGCAAACGAAAACAAATATTTATCAGGGAAATTCGACATTGAATATTGTAAACGTGTATGTTAAAGTGAAAAGAAATTGAAGATGTTTAACTGTTTTGAAGTCTCAAGAAGATCAATCTTTTCCATCATGTTTTCTACTTCTTCCTTCAAATGCTGTAATGTAATGTATAAGGCAATTTCATTTAAACTTGAACTATCTTATTATGTTGAAATTGATAGTCTAGAGAAATGAATAGGAAGACAGTATATGTAATTAAATTAACCTGAGTATTTTCAGCTGATTCAGATGTTGTTGGAGTATTATTAACCCTACTATGACTGCGGAATCTTTCAATTGTTTCTAAAATGCTGTAACAATAAAGCTAATGTTAGTGATGAGAAAATACACAAGGATACAAGTCAGAAAATGAAAATCGGAAGATTAATCCATACACTTAAGAATGTTAGAAGAACACATACTACACACCACAATAAATAGGAGATCAACAAATATATTTACACATCTCATATTTTAGTGTAGAAAGATACCATTTTCTATTTTTTGCATTATGTATATCTTGAAAGCTTCTAACTCTTCTTCATTTCAACAGTGATAAGTAACTCATCGATATATAGGCATAGTATCAACAATTTCTTGCTGTTTACTTTTCTACCATAGACTCCATTTCCGGATGCACACTTAATGAAGCTAACTTGATGAGGAAGCTGTCACTTTTTTTTTTCTTTCCAAACTCTAGGGCTTGCTTCAAGCCATCTAGAGACTTTCTCAATCTGAATATGTTTTCTTCAAGACCATTGAGTTCAAAACCAAGTAGCCGCTTGACATAAACTTCTTTTTCTATAGGTTTATTGAGAAAATTTTATTTTACATATAGCTAATGCATGGACTAAACTCTATAAGCTGCTATTGCAATAATAATTTTTATTATTTCAAGTTTGTAATTAGGGAAAAAGCTTTAATAAAATCTATAGGGATATATATATATATATATATATATATATATATATATATATATATATATATATATATATATATATATATATATATATATATATATATATATATATATATATATATATATATATATATATATATATATATATATATATATATATATATATATATATATATATATATATATATATATATATATATATATATATATATATATATATATATATATATATATATATATATATATATATATATATATATATATATATATATATATATATATATATATATATATATATATATATATATATATATATATATATATATATATATATATATATATATATATATATATATATATATATATATATATATATATATATATATATATATATATATATATATATATATATATATATATATATATATATATATATATATATATATATATATATATATATATATATATATATATATATATATATATATATAAATGAAATAATCCTGATGAGGCAACCTGAAGGGTATGTTGAAATGGGGAAGGAAGAATATGTGTGCAAGTTGAAGAGATCTTTATATGGACTGAAACAATCTCCTCGACAATGGAATAAGAGATTCGACAAATTCATGGCACACTAAGTTTCATTAGAAGTCAGTTCGACCACTGTGTTTACTTCAGATTTCGACTTGGGAATTTATTTTTTATTTTGTTACTTTATGTGGATGATATTCTAATAGCAAGCAACAATGTCAAAGATATAATGAGGGTGAAGGTTGAACTCAATAAGGAGTTCAACATGAAGGATCTAGGAGTTGCATCTAGGATTCTTGGGATTGATATCTGAAAAGATAGAAAGCAGTTGAAATTATGCTTATCTTAAGAGGCATACCTACGAAAGATTCTCGAAAAGTTTGATATGTGAAATTGAAAGCCTGTTGTGACTCAGACAAACCCTCAATTCAAACTGGGTATAGATCAGTCTCCCAGTACTGATGTCGAAAGAGATTATATGATTAGTATCTCATATGTTAATATAGTGGATTCTTTGATGTATTATATGGTTTGTACTAGACCTGACATAGTATATATAGTAAGTCTTGTAAGTAGGTACATGGAGAATCTTGGAAAGGCTCACTAGCAAGCATTAAAGTGGATTCTAAGGTACATAAATGGATCACTAAACAGAGTCTTTATTTATGGTGGATCCTTGGGTGAAGATAGTAAAGCAGCAATCGAAGGATATGTCGACTCTGATTATGCAGGTTGAATGGATTCCAGAAAATCTATTTCTGGATATGTGTTCACTATGTTTGGTACAACAATTAGTTGAAAAGCGACACTTCATAAGGTTGTTGTCTTATCAATCACTGAAGCAGAATATATTTCCCTAATCAGAGCTATGAAGGAAGCATTGTGCCTTGAAGGTTTTGCAAAGGAGCTGAAACTTCTAGGTCGAGTTATTACTATTAAATGTGATAGTCAAAGTGCAATATACCTGTCAAATAATTCATCCTATCATGAGTATACCAAGCACATTGATGTAAGGCTGCATTTTGTTAGAGTGGTAATCGAGCATGGAAAAGTCCAAGTTCTAAATGTTTTGACAGATCATAATACTGCTGACATGATCACAAAGACATTGCCCAATTGTAAGTTTTTCCACTGTATGCAGTTGATAAAACTTCATGAAGAAAGCTAGTTTGTTTCTTCAGGTTATAGACTTTGTTCCAAGGTAGAAATTTGTGAGATATTGGATCAAACTCAAGTATTATCGATAAAGGTTTAGTATGTCGTCAATGTCTGTTCATATACTGTTGTCAAAGACCTACATGTTGTAGTTGAAATATGTTCTAGTATGTAGTTTTCGAATTGGGCCTTATGTTAAAGATTCAATTGTTTAAGTTATCTTGTACTCTAAGTTAACTTATAATGGGTAATTGTTAAAAAGTCCATTAGTTTAGTGTGTTAGGTTTTATTGTAAATAACATACTAGTCTCTCATCTTAAGGGTGGTGTGGCAAATCCTAATTAGGGTGAAAGGGTTATTTATTATTCTTGAGTACTTGTTGTAATACCTTAAGATCCCACATATCATTTGCATTTCATCCCACAAAATAGATCATAAGCTTTGGTTCTCTTTTGCCTTCCTCTATAGGTTTATTCTTGAGTGATCACCGGACACCCTTGTTTCTTATTTGTTTGATATTTGTTTATGTTTATGTTTACTAACCATTGATTAAAATCCAAAAAGGTGTTTGTTTTTCCTGTATAACTTTTTCAAGAAGAATTTTGATCAAAGATATCAAATATCAGTCATTCAGCTCGAGTGAATTTCATCTGAAAAAAGTCGAAGTTGATCCGCAAACAATTCAAATCATCTGATCAAGAGTCTTCCAAGATTTGATTGACTATTATTCAAGAGACTCCAAGGTTCGTGTGTTTATTTCCATGTCTTCTTTGACAAGCAAAAGAATCGAGGCAGAGCCAAGACAGCACATCATAATAGCCATTTTTCACCATTTTTGTCTGTGGTAACTGGTTACCAATATTGGGTAACCGATTATCCTGTGCAGATTTTGTGAAAATTGGGCAAATTCAAATTCTGCAGCATTTTTGGCACCAAATTCAAATATTACAACATGATAATATTCTAGATCACTTCATTTTAAATCCCCTACCTCATTATAATTAATTCCCACCATACACCTTCATTAATCACCACTTGATCATTAATTTCCCTCCAAATTCAAATTTCATGCCTAACTTTGATTCCAAACCAAATTCCAACCCACCAAATTTTTCAAGCCTAAATCCTATAAATAGAGGCCTCATTTCTCTCATTTCATAAGCTTTTAATAGCCAAAATTACCTTATCAAATTCTTTCTTGACTCTCAATTTTCTCCAATTACCAAATTCACCAAAGCTCTTTCTTCCTTTGAAAGTTAGTAAGTTCATCATTTGAACTTACTAATCTTTGAGCTAAACCTTCATCCATTCACTTTTTCATCATCAATTCTTTTAGATCACAACTTTGAAGTGTGGTTTATGGAGCTGATTTGAAGAATTTCTAGATTTGGAGTGGTAATTTCTTGATCCACCATTGTTGCTCTTGATACATCTTCCATAATGTGAACCATTATTGATTCTTGTTTCTTGATCTTTCGATCTTGCAAATTGTATTCTATTGGTGTTGATTGTTGTTATTTTACATGAATTTTCGTGTTCAATTGAATCCTTGACCATAAGGTGTTTGAAAAAATGATTGATCAAGTTTCTGCACATTTTCAGATGTTTTGTTGCTGCTTTTGGAAGTGGTAACCGATTACAAGCTTTGGATAACCAGTTATCCAGTGTTGATTTTGCCTTTTTACTTTGTTTTGGGACTATTTTGGTTCTTTATTCTTCTTCCATTTCCTTTTGATTTTCACCTTGGAATGCAATTTTAAAGATCCTTTTCCTCTTTAAACGCATTGGACTTATGGTGTAGATGAAGTTTGATAAACATTCACTAATTCATATCTATCTTTAAAGTGAATTGTTCAATTCATTTTTTAGGTGCTTTGAGTTATTGATGTGTTTAGTGCTTTAATCCACCAAGACGAGTGGATGAACTTAAAGATGGAATAATCTTAAACTTGTAATTCAATTTGGCATTCCCTCTCCTCTTTTCTTTTTCTTTTGATCGATGAAAATCTTCGATATCGTTTGACCTTATTTCAAGTTCTTGATGAAGATGAGATCGTTACCTATTTTCTTTTCGTGTGGAATTGCTTTTAGAGAGTGATATACATATCACTTCTCTAGCATGCATTATCATTAGCATTGTTATTGACCGGCCTCAGATAGTCGTGGTTTCTACATAAATCCAATTACAATTACTTAACATAGCGCTAAATTGTTCCGTAATCGGAAAGTGATCATTCGTGGCTCAAACATATGTTTTAAAGTCCAAGTATAGTTGATTATTTGTCTTAGGTCCATCACCTATAAAGCTTGTTGTTAGGAGGCTTTGATTTTATCAATCCTATAATGAGTCTTCATGAACTTTGGCTTAAGGGCATAAGTTAACCATCATTGATAATTTGCTATAATGACTGATCACTAACTCACTAACATTTTCGTTATACTAATTTTGTTTATGTTTCCTTCTTGCTCCCTATCTCACTTTTATCTTTACGCTTCATTATTATAATCTCATATCATATTATTGTTTATGCTTCCGTTATTTTTTTTCTTTGTTTGTTAGGCATATGTTTATGTTTCCGCTCTTTTCTTTTGTCCACTTGGACATCACTTTATTCAAAACACTAATAAAGGATTAAACCTCTAAAAGACTTGGTGCTCTTAACTTTGTGGTTATACTCTTGGGCTATTCTTAGACCTTGGACTTCTTGGACTATTCTTGGACCCTTGGACCTAGAATTAGAACTTTTCCCTATGCTTGGAGTATTATGGATATTTGCTTTTATTTGGCTTGCTCATTTACTTATGCTTCAAGATGGATGAAATTTTTATTTGGCTTGCTACGGAGTGTGCTACAAGTTGGTTAGATACTTCTTATCTCTAGCTTTTATTTTTCTTTCTAGGCTAGTCCCTGCATCTTCTCCCCTTCTTACTTTCTTACTTTCAAACATTGTTTTTCTTAATAAATGTCAATCAATGTTAATCATATTTTGACAAATTTAAAAAAGACTTTAAAAAGATCAACCTCATTCAAACTTTTTGTGCCTTGGTGCACTTTTCTTTTTAAAACTTTTCATAAAGTTTAGACATGAGTCATTTCCATAGTTGAGATATAATTCTCCTATTCTGCATATTATATTTTCCACTTAGATGTTGAGTGATAGACTTGTTGATAATTCAAGCAAAATCATCCATCTTTAGGTGATGCAAATGTTGTCTTATACTTATGGGCGACTAATAGTAGTTTTCTCTTTAAAATGACGACTTGTCTTTATATTTAAAATCAATCAAAATAAATAAATGTTTGCTATTTGTACCATGAACTACGAGGTTTTGATCATATAGTGCACTTTGTGGGTATGTAGACATGAGGGGATAAGTCTCTCCAAACACAAAAATCTAAAAAAAATAATTCTCTTCTCACCTCCCCAATCTCTTTTCAAACAAACATTTTTCAAACCAAAAAGCATAGATATTTCAAAGGGCTCCTATGGAGTACTATAGACGTTTTGGGTGCTAACACCTTCCCATTGTGTAACCAACCTCCTTACCTGGATCTCTGTTTTTGTTCTTGCTTTAGAACTCTTTGGTTTTGTTCGCTCTTTTTTTTCTTTCCTTTTTTGGATAAAATAAAAGTGCAGTGGTG
Source organism: Lathyrus sativus (assembly GCA_963859935.3). NCBI lineage: Eukaryota > Viridiplantae > Streptophyta > Magnoliopsida > Fabales > Fabaceae > Lathyrus > Lathyrus sativus. Next base: position 58,559,200 of record OZ012738.1, on the reverse strand, counting down.
ACTCTTGCCAATTTGAATAGTAACGACCACCAATATTTATTATAAAATCAACCATTAATTCTTGTTCACTCATCTTGACCATTTCATATTGGCCTTTTGGTGTTTGCAGCATGACCTTCTTGAGCATATCATCTTCACCATAAGCTTTATTGATTGTATCTCACTGTTAGCTCGCCAACTCGACGGCCCATATTTTGAGGCTATTTCAGCTTGTTAAAGGACCTACAGGTCCTCCAAGGACTTAGAAAAATTGAAGTCTTGGAACTAGACATTTCGACCGAAGTAGCGAGATTAGTCTTCGACCGAGATTTAGAAGTGGGGATGAATTGAGTTTTGAAATTTGAATATTGGAGGGAGTAGTTATATTTTCTTATGACTAAGAAGGACAAGTGGCGCTCATCGGACAAAGGACTACATGCGGTGTGACACTTGTCAGAAATAGATGGCCTAAGGAGGTTATTAGCAGTTACTATTATTATTATAAATAGGAGTCTTATACATAAACTTAAGTGTGTTGTAATTTACTGTTGTACAAGTCACTCTTAAAATTACTCCAAGTATCTGAGTGTAGAGAAAAAGAGTATTATAGAGAATGTATGTGATGTAAACACACCATCCTTTATCTTTTCAATGAAGTTACTTTGTTTTCTTTACTTTTGTCAAGTACTTTTACATATTTATTTCGTCTTTCCTTTTGTTCACCATTACAACTTCGACTAAGTCTCTCTCTCTCTCTCTTTCTCTCTCCCAGAAAAAACCTTTATCTCTTTTTCTTCTTGTAATTCTTCATCCTTTCTTCTTTTAAACATAGTGGATAAGTTCTGTCCTTTTAAATTACGTCTTCTTGGTAGTTGTCGAAACACAGTTTTAGATAGGTTCAAATAGAAATACTCTTTAGCACATATCCTAGGATTTCGTATGGTCAATCCTGCAAGTTAGTCAATTTGACATCAAATTGATAGACCAGAGGTTGTTTACCAAAAAACACGGTAAACAAAATGGCACACCTGGTGGGACAGTGCTAAACAAACAAAGTTTTGAGATCATAAAACTCTAGAAATATAAACCTTATCAACTTGTCTTCAAAATACATTGTATGTTACTAAGAAGTGGCAGAATAACCACTGTAAACGAAGAAAGTTTAGTAAGACGTAACACTAGGAATATGGCGACGGAACCCGTTCAGCCAAATGGCCAACAAAATGGCTCTAGTGAAGAAACAAGAAACGATGGAGCGTCGTCTTCAATACCATCGACGGGAGAGCAAATAAGGATCCCGGT